>OX422211.1:14151472-14573472 GCA_949130495.1 Sambucus nigra | reverse complement strand
TTCACAACTACATGATATACCACTAATAGAACAAGAAGATATTAGAAAAAGAAAAGGACCTAGAAAAGGAAAGATATTTGGTCCGGACTTTGATATTAGAAAAAGAAAAGGACCTAGATAAGGAAAGAGCTTTGGTCCGAACTTTGTGTCTATCTTGTTGAAGGAACTAGAGACACACCTTGTAATCATTTTGCTTTGACTTTTAGTATTGAAATAAACCCACAAACTTATAGTGAGGCAATTAAGTTTATAGATTCAGCATTTTGGAAAGAATCTAGAAACAATGAATTGGATTCAATCATGGGTAATAAAATTGGGAAGTTAGTAGACTTACCTCCAAGATCTAAACCTATCAAATATAGATGGATTTTTAAAAAGAAAATGAACATAAAGGGAACAATTGATAAATTCAAGGCGAGACAAAAAGAGGTAATTGATTATTTTGATTCCTATGCACCAGTTTCTAGAACATCTACTATTAGAGTCTTGATTGCATTAACATCTATATATAATTTTGAAACTCATCAAACGGATGTGAAAACTGCATTTTTAAATATGACTTAGAAGAAGAAATTTACATGGAACAACCTGAAGGGTTTGTTGTACCAGGACAAGAACATAAAGTATGTAAACTAATTAAGTCCTTATATGGCCTAAAACAAGCACCTAAACAATGGCATGAAAAATTTGATAAAGTCATTATTTCTTATGGTTTTAAAATTCATGCATATGATAAGTGTGTTTATGGTAAATTTGCTAATGGTAAAGGTGTGATCATTTTTTTATATGTAGATGACATGTTAATTCTTGGTACTTATTTAGAAAACATTAATAATACAAAGATTTTTATGTCTTCTAAATTTGATATAAAAGATATAGGTGTGGCTGATGTCATATTAAGAATGATTTTAATAAGAAAAGATAAAAATATAATTCTCACTCAATCTCGTTATGTTAAGAAAATTTTAAAGAACAATAATCAGTTTGATTGCACACCTGTTAGCACACCTTTTGAAATATAGCTAAAGATGATCCCTAAAACTGGTACAGCCGTTTCACAATTGGAATATTCACGAGTAATTGGTAGTTTAATGTATGCCCTGATATTCCATATGATGTTAGTAAATTAAGTATATATACTAGTAATACTAGTTTGTTGCATTCTCATATTGTTAATTGAATATTAAAATATTTAAAAGGAACTATGGACTATGGTATATACTACAACGGATATCCTTCAGTATTAAAAGATTTTTCTAATGCTAGTTTGATACTGAGTGGGAGGATTATTCCTCAACAAGTGGATGGATTTTCACTCTTGGTGGAGGAGTTGTTTCTTGGAGGGTCAAAGAAACTTGTATAGTTGACTCTACAATGGCAGCTGAGTTTGTAGAATTAGGTGCAACTAGTAAAGAGGAAAAATGGTTAAGGAATTATTGATTGAAATTCCAGTTTGGCCATGCCTCCGATATCGATACATTGTGATAATAAGTCTACACTTTCTAGAGATTATAGTAAAGTGTATAATGGAAAATCTAGACATATTGGCCTAAGACATAATTATGTCAGACAAATGATTACAAATAGTATAATCAGAGTGGATTATGTAAAATCTAGTCAAAACTTAGCTGATCCATTTACGAAATGTGTTACAAGAAGACTGGTGTCTAACAAATAATTGGAAATGGAACTAAAGCCTTTTAACAATAATCATTCTTGATGGAAACTCAATTTGATACTTAAAATATTTAAGTCTTAAGTTCAATGATTAAAGTACACTATATGACGTGATTGTAAGGACTACAAAATTAAACATCCCAAGGATAAGTGCTCAGTACATGTAATGAATAATGAATAAGGATGAGTTTGATCTTAATAAAATTATGGCGTTTTAGTTACATGGACACCTATGATAGTATACCTATATATGTGTGGAAGTGGTGCCGCTTCCTATGAGAATTGGGCTTGACTCAAAAGAACACTTGAAATCAAGGTATAGACACAAGGCCTAATACATGTGTCAACTTATATGGATAATCAGTGACTAAAAGAGTTGTGTGTATAGACAAGTCTAACTAATCAATATAGATTGATAGTTAAAAGACAAGTATACTGTACTTTCATGGTTAGCCTTGACGAATCTTCAGAGAATATTGGTTCAATTCATGAGACACCAGGGCTTATACACAGTCTTACAGATAATCAAAGATTTACAAAACTTATTTTGAAAATGGTGGAGGAATATTTGAGATTTTTAAAATAAGTGAGTAAAATCTTGTTCCACATTGGAAGTGTGTGGAGGAAAGTGGGAAACAGTGACAATATAAAAGGGATATAGTCCCACATTGGAAAGCTAAGTGAAACTCACTGAAATATAAAACAATTGGGAAACTTTTGTCCCACATTGGAAAAAGATAAAGAAAGTGTACACTTAATAAGTAGTTATTGAAGATGAAGAGTTACTTCATCATGCATTTAAGAGGTCTATTCATGAGAGCTCTAATACTATGAGAAGCGCCATATGCACACACACGCGCGCAACGCGGACGCAGGACAGGACTGGGGCAGTGGGATGTAGAGGTGATAATGGCTCACTTTACTTGTCGCATGTTCACAGTGGTAGAGGGTTTTCAGGATTCGTCCGGGTCGGATCGCGATAGCTCGGGTACGGTCACTTTTTTGTCTGTGTAAAACCGATTCGGTTTAATTACACCAATTCAAAAATGGCTTATGAATGTTGGGGTTTAACAATCATACCATTTCAGAATTAATTAAAACAATTGGATTCAACATCTATGACTCTTGAGACAAAGCCTTTCATTCCCTATAAATAAAGGCTACCTATTTCGAATTGGTATATATATCATATTAACCCAGCTTCAGAATTCCCAACCCCTACAATTACTCACTTACATTTTTAGGAGATACAAAAATTATCTTATTCTATTTTGTGTACATAAACAGAAAAATAATTTGTTTGTCTATTCTTCCCTACTACATCCAAGGACTATTTTCAAACATACAATTTGCAGACAATGTAATTGCTTCATTATATCTTAAGTACATATTTGTGGATTCCCGTTTGTATACCGAATTAACTTGGTGGGGAAAATACTGTATTTAGGAAAGTGACATCATGCCTTGAAGTTTTTCAGAATTGATTTGAAGTTCAAAAGAGTTGTATTCAAGAATCTTTATAAAATTTTATTGAAGTTGACAAAATTATTATAAATAAAGAGTTTAAATCCATTTATGTCTAAAATTGGTAAAAATATTATCCTAGCCATGAATTACCAATTCTATAATCACAGACTATTATATAAATATCAATAAATAAAATGAATACGACACCAAATAATTTTAACGTTGTTCAGCTAATAGAAAAGCCTACGTCTAAGGTTATGTTATTCCATTTGGAGGTTACACGGAGTTTTATGCAATCTTTCCAGTGCAAGAATGACTTGTCCCTTGAGCTAATGGAAATAGGATATTTATAGTGGTCCGAAAACTGAGAGTTGGAATGCCTTTATAAATTCAGGCCTTTACACCTGTACATAATGAATGAGGATATTGGTCTTCTAGAACACGTGTGGAGTGTCTCTTGATAATTACAATGCATATGCCATTTCTTCTTCTTGATGGTTCACCTTCTTAAGTTAGTCGATCAGTGTGCCGACCAATTATGTCTGGAGCCGATCAAGTGAGAATGAAGTACTGAGTGTCTACTTGGGAGGGCAGGTGTCCTAATGTCATCGGTCCAGTTGGCACCATTTGATTTCATCAAGTCTACTTTCCATAATATGCCACTTGGAATATCTAGCAACACATGACCAGTTTTCTTGTATCATTAGCTCACATGGCAAGAATAATTTAACCCACAAATAAAGCCCCCACTGCTCGATTTTTTATGTTTTATTGATAGAATGGAGTATTAGCTCCAAAAATTGATCGGCATGTTAGTAGGTTGGTGGTCGGCAACCGACCTTTTTGACTTGTGAAATTTTTACCAGTACATCAACCGGTGGCAGTTTTATGAATAATTTGAACAATTATGAAGCGCCAAAGGGTAAGCTGGTCTTTTCATGCCATTGGAACCGTGCGGCATCAGGATATCCATTGTGGGTTCAGTTAAACATTTGTTTCTCATTTTTCAAGGTAAACTATAAGAGGATACATATTCCCCCCTAGTTCTCTCTACCATTTTTTTAAGGTGTTTGATCGGTGTGCTAACCAAGTATGTCTGGAACTTATCAAGTGCGGATGAAGTTCTGAGGTGTGTACTTGGTAAATTCTCATCCTCAATTAAATTAACAACATAACGTCACACTTACCCAACCAATCTGTAGATAAAAATAATCGAATAGCTAACATAGCATCACCCTCCTAATATATCCGGACTTACCCAACCTGCCCGTATAATTAAATCATTTAAGTTTATCAAGTAACATCACTCCAATAAAACACTCGGACTTACCCAACTAGCCCGTACAATCATTTTTGAATTAATCTCACCGATTCGTTATTTAAAGTATCTCGTCAATTACATTGATCAATACCTCTAATTCAACCATAATTACTCACTCGCCCCTAGGTAATATAATATGTTTAAATCACCCTAGTAACTCTCTCTAACCTTTAAGGCTTATCAATATCATTTGAAACTTCTCGAAATTTACCCAATAACCAAACTCCAAAAATCTCCAAAAATCATCTTTCATCGATTGATCGATGAAATCCGATCGATCTATCGAGCTCACTCGATCGATCCTGGGTAGATTTCTTCCCCAAGTTTGTTTTCCTAAATTGTTAACCCATCAAGACTCAATAAAATTTACCCAACTCCTAAGTAAATTATACCACATATTTATCAAACTTTCTGAACAGATTTTAAACATAAATTTCATCTAAGTAACAATGATTATCAATTATCATCAATTAAATTCATGAATTGGGTTTTTTATCAAGAGCATTCGATCATCATCCTAGGTTTAATTTCACAATCCCCAATTAATCATATCCACTTCTAGATCTCGAATCTAAATCAAATTCTAGCAATAGTAAATGGTTTTACATCATTAATTTATCATCTAAACTACACATCATATTAATTCCATCAAAACCCCCATTTATATGTGAGAACCCTTCCCGAAATTTATTTTAGTCCTACACCTACCTTGATATGAACATGAATCACCAAATTGGATTTAATGAAATTTAATTACTTTCCTTGGATTGTTCACAGGGTATCATCTCCTCCGTGTGATGAATCGATGATAGAACATTCCGGAATTCTTCTTGAATTTATCCTCCTATAGCTTTCTCCCTTGATTTCTCTCATTTATCCCATCTTATTTCTCTCTTAGGGTTTAGGAATAATGATATGGTTGCATCACACCTCTAACTCTTATGGTCTAATACTCAAATATAGAAATTAGGCTACATTAAAATGACCCAAATACCCCTATGTGAGTCCGAGCTAGTCTAAAAAGCCCCCAAAACCCAATTATTACCCCCCGGGTATGTAATTCTTACTGTTTCGGATCAACCATGCACTCGAAATCATCATCTGATTCACTAAACATAAACATTCTATCTCAACTCAAAAATATCCCGCACTAATGTCCTGATTGAGATACCGTAAATTATCATCGTTTCTACTCACATACGATGCACTACAATTAATCGGATTTTACCACATACATATTAATCTTATTATCCCAAATTAATAATTACAAATTTCACCTTATTTTCCATTTAAATTAAATTACGTCAACCTTGCAATTTAACCGCGAAAATAAGTGCTAAAATAAATGACTCTAAAATACAGGGTGTTACACAGTGATTTTGTCTTTGCCAAGTATTTCATCATCGATTCCTCCCTTGCTTCATAAATTCTAAGGACTTGATTCACTATAAATTGGGAGTCATTGTGAGCTAACAACTGCTGAGCGCCAAGCGATGATGCCAACCCCGGGATTTTGATGTGAGGAGAATCAGGCGTCTGAGTGATACGCTCTGGTCATTATTATCGGCTCCAGATCGCAATACAAAAACCTAAACTATGACTACACTATTTTGAGGGAGTATATCGGCCAGTACGAGTATCGAGAATCCACAGGGAATATCATATTGATTTTAACTTATTTATTACTTCGAGAATAAAAGTGCAAAAGGTGATGGGGTGGTTATGGTGAAAAGGGAAAAAAAATAAGAAGTTAACACTATACTACAACTAATTAAAATGAGAGTCGGGATCGCATTACCACCATGGGATAAACAACGCATAATTAGAATTCCGGTTTGAAAGCTATTTAACCAATCAGATTCAATTAATCATAAACATCATGCAAGAAGGAATTTAACCCAAAGTTGCGAGATAAAACATTTAATAAAAAATAGTCACATGCGGATTAAATTCGTATTATCACAATAAACACTAATGTTGATGACAAAGAAAGTTAAACGCATAATGATCTGACTTTAATACTTGATGTTTCAATTAAATGCAACTTTACACAAAATCTAACTTTTGGAGCTCAATGCCCATTAATGGAGGGAACGCAATCCCAACCCGATAAACTATGGACAAGACATGGAATTAAGATAATTTAAACAATAATTAAACTACGAAAATCAATAAATAAATACACTAAACTAATTAATCAAGCAATCAAGCCTCTGAATGTTCCCTTGAATGTGATTTTAAAGACAAAACCATCCTAAAAATGCCATAACTTCTTCATTATACATCGGAATCATGCACCATCAGCAGCCACGCGAGGAGAAATCAAAGGGATTCAAATTTTATTAGAGTTTAAGATTAAAACCCAAATTTTAAAATTACTAAAAGGCCCCCGAACCTGCAATATTCAACGGAACATTTCCAAAAAGCGACCAAACTTCACGCTAGGCACTTTAATACCTATAAAAGCTCAATTATACCTCATATAGCATTTAAACATATAAAACGGAGGTTGTTTGGTTAACTAGCATAAATATAGGAATTAAGGTACCTGAGGGGGATAAAATGCATAAGGATAAGGGTGAATAAATATAATATTTGTGTCGAATCAACAACTATGAAGGCCTCATACTCTGCCTCGTTATTAGAGGCACCGAAGTGGAATTTGAGGGAGTATAACATATCAACCATGTCTGGTGTAATGACTATTATACCTACTCCACATTCGTTGGCACATGACGAGTCGTCTATGAATAGTTGCTAAGACAATTGCACTTTTTTTAAGTTTCCTTCCCCTAACTGTCCATTTTTTAATAGTTTTGTCATTTTCTCTAGATCACGATCTTATTTTTCTTATCTGAATGAATATTCTGGTATATCAATAATTTGGTTGGATGCACCAACTATCGAGCCATCTTTCATAAAAGTATGCTTGATAATATATATATTTTATCTCTCTCTCGGAGGAGTCTACTCCATTAGCTAGGTTGTCATGATGTATTTTAGAAAAGTTCTCTTAGTTTGTTTCTTGGTTGAGCTATCTTTCATAAAAGTCTTCTCTAGTGATCTTGTCATTGATCTATCTTTCTTAGAAGTTTTCTCGATCTTTTTATAACCAGAGCTATCTTTCAAGGATGCCTGCTCTGCAAGTCTTTCTTCATAAGTGAACTCCTCTATAAATTCGACAATTGCTTGGACTTTGATTGATATTTTGGGCTCATGTTGGATGTCATACTCTCATAGTTCCACTTCCACAGCCATTAGTCTACCTGATTTCTCAAGTTTATGGACAACTTGACGTAGGGGAAGGTCTGTATAGATGATAATGGTATGTACTTGAAAGTATGGTTTCATTATTCTGGATGCTTCAATCAAAGCCAGGGGCAATGTCTCTATCCTAGAGTATCGTATTTCTGCTCCTCGGTATGCGTTGCGAGTGTAATAAATCATATTTTTCACTCCAACTTCATGTCGAACCAATGTCGAGCTGACATGTGACTCTGAAACTACCAAGTATAAATATATCTTCTCACCTTGGAAAAGACTAGACAGTAGTGGTACGAATCCCATGTATTTTTTCAATTTTAGAAAGTTTGTCTTGCATTACTCATTCCACTCGAATGCCTTCCTCAAGATCTTAAAGAATGAAAAGCATCTGTTTGTGGCTCTAGACACAACAAAGCCACTCATCCTGTTAATATATGGATGTCTTTTTTGCTTGTGGAGGACTACACATTTATCAATGCTTGGATTTTGTCCAAGTTTGCATCTATGCCTCTCTGGTTAACTATAAAACCAAGGAATTTTCCCTCATTGACCCCGAAAACACAATTTTCTAGGTTTAACTTCATTTGATACTTTTCTAACTGATTAAAAGTTCATCCCAGATCGCTGATGTGGTCGGTATCTTTCTTAATTTTTGTCATCGTGTCATCCACATAGAACTCCATGGTTTTACCGATTTGATCTTCGAAGACTTTGTTCACCAGCCTTTGGTATCTTTCCCTTGTTGGTGATAAATGAGGTATTCTCCTGATCCTCTGGCTTCATCTTTATCTAATTGTACCCCAAATGACCATCCATAAATCTAAGGAGATCATATCTCGCTGTAGCATTGACCAACTGGTCAATCCTGGGTAGAGGATAATGATCTTTTTTACAATAACAACGTTCAAAAGCCATTCTGGATATTTCACATCTTTGATGAACTCTTCCTTCTATAACTTCTCCACATCTTCTTGGATTTCCATGTTCTTACCCTGGCTAAACACACAACATTTCTATTTTACTGGATTTTCATCCTTTATTATGCTAAGTTCATAGAAAATGAATCTGGATATATGTCTGGAATATCTTCATGGGTCTAGGTAAACACATTGCTTCTCCTTCTCAAGAACTCAACTAATTCTTTCTTGAAAGGGGGATCTAATGACGAGTCGATCCAGGTTGTCCTCTTTGGGCATTCATCATCTAGTATCACGTTATCTGTTTCCTTGATTGTTTGCCCTTTCACTTAGTTATCTTCATCTCGAGGATCAAGTGTCTCGATCCGATAAGTAGTAGTTAATTTTTTCTGCTCTTTATGTTCCGTCAATGAGTAATAGCACTCATGAGCCTCTACCTGATTCCATTTCACCACACTAACTTCGTAATTGGTGGGGAATTTTCGGCATTAGTGAATAGTGGATAGAAAAGACTCGAATTTCTTCAGTCTTACGCTTCCAAAAAATGATGTTATACATCAAATACAAGTTACCATCCATCATAAAAAAATGTATTTTTTCTGGTCAGTTGGTCGACAAGTCACTGATCATAACTTGCAAATATATTATACCTATGGGGAACACCTTCTCCCCTAAAAATGCTATAAGAGGCATGTGATACACCTCTAACTTCCTGTCTTTGAGCCTTAAGTTCTAGAAGAAGCTACAGAAGAGGACATCGACTAAGCTGCAATTATCAACTAATATCCCTGCCACCCTACTATTATGGTGACAACTAGTGGGTTATCATGCAGATAGAGCACACCCAAAAAATCATCTTTGGAAAAACCAACTATAAGGTGATCTCTTTTACCTTCCTCGTATGAGATGCGATGGGGCCAACTAGGTCAAGCTGCCTGAAGTGAGCGCAAGACCTTGATTTATTAAGATATGCATCACTTTCTGTTGGTCCATCCTCACCTCCATCATCTCCTTTTGCTATGAAGTTGAATCCAAAAGATATAATATTTACCTCATGTACAGGCTCTTTAGGTTTATTGGGAAGGTTAGGATCCTCTTCTAAATCATCATCCCGACCTCTTTTCTTCTAATCATCCTTCCTACAAGGGGACTTTGATTATCTTCTCGGTTCTACTCGTCTCGCCTATCTGATTGGCTACCATTGTCAATAAACTTTATCATCTTTCCTTGCCTAATGATGATCTCAATATAATTCTTCAATGCTATGAAACTATCCATATTATAACCATGATCTTTATGGAACTCACAGTACTTGATTTTATCTCTTGTATTCAGAGGATATTTCAACTTTACTGGCCATTTTAGGTCATTACTTCCACAAATTTCCTCGAGGATATGGTGTACCCCTACGGTCAATGAGGTATATTCATCAAACTTCTTCGATTTATTAGCCTTTTGGTCTGGTTAAACTCTTTCTTTTTCTCTGAGCCCCAACTCTATCAGCCTTGGAATGGATGGATTCCTACATTGCCATTGGTTATTCAACATTTATAATCATCTCAACCTTTGCCAACATCGCAGATATAGTGTTTGGAGGTCCCTTGGCTAACTTACAAAATAACTTCCCAGGTTGCAATCCACTCATGAGCGTTGCAATCTCCATTTTATCTTCATAGTCAATGGATACCAACTTTTCGATGTTAAACCTTGGTGATGAATTCCCTGGTCATTTATTTTATTCCATGGAGAATGTCTATCAAATGGGCAACTCGATTGCCTGGTCTGGAACCAAAAAAAAAATTACTAACAAAGAGATCAACCAGTTATTAGAAGTTATAAATCTGACCTCTTAGTAGTCCGATATACCAAATTTGGGTTGATCCTATAATTATGTTAGAGAAGGCTCAGCAATGTAATGCATCTCATCAGGGATGGAATAAATATATGAGGCATCCTGATACTTATCTATGTGCAGCACATGATTCAATCGTACTTGGGAGTAATGATAGGAGGCTTGAATTTTATCAGTGTTGGATAGCCCGTGATTGATGACATAAGGGGGGACCCTTGGATTAAAGCTCTCTGCAGAGGGTTCTTAGTCTTTATGATTTTTCCTAGGTGATCCCCTAGTCATTGGATTGACATTCCCCAATGTTGCTCATCCTTATCGGCCTTAACCATCACTGTCTTACCTTCTCGTCCTCTACTTTCAGCCGAGCTCTTTTCCTTGGAAGTCTGATTGGCTTTATCCAACCCTTGAACACTTGGTCTTGACATTTATGAAGTCTAAACCCTTTTGGTTTCATCTCTATATTCTTTAAACCCCGTTCGTTGGTGGGATCTTTCCACCCTTGGCCCAAACGATCAAATGGAGACCCTCTACTCAGCCTCTCCAAAACACTTCGGCACTCCAGAGGGTAAGTTTGGTCACCATCATATTCACTTATTCGGATGGTGGATATGGCTCCTAATATGTAAGACCCATCATCACATTCAGATCTATTGTACCTTAATTTTCTAGCCTCTCCGTGTGAGCCCTAGTCTAATCGTCTGGGATTCTCCACTACCTTCTCATGGTACATCTTCATCCTTTTTCTGTGTCAGGTCGGAGGAGGAATTTCTTACTTTCGTTCGAGGTTCTCACCCCCTCCTGCGGTGGCTAGATTCTCTTTCAACCTCCTTTGTTTGGTCAAAATACTTTGTGCTAACTACCTGACACTTTCCTACATAGCTTCCTGGACCTTAGTCAGGTGCCATAGTATTCCTTGCAGGTTGTTAGTAGCTATAGGCATGGAAGGCGAGGCTTCCTCTGTGACCACACTATTCA
This sequence comes from Sambucus nigra, assembly GCA_949130495.1. Classification (NCBI taxonomy): domain Eukaryota; kingdom Viridiplantae; phylum Streptophyta; class Magnoliopsida; order Dipsacales; family Adoxaceae; genus Sambucus; species Sambucus nigra. The sequence continues at coordinate 14,561,999 of OX422211.1, read as the reverse complement.
CTGGATTTTCACCCATTTCCATAATATCGCAACCCAAAAAATAGTGCAAAAATAAGATTTATGGTGAGAAAGAGGCTATCGATAAAGTGTATACATCCGGTTATGGGCCTGGAGTTGGATTAGGATTAGAAGAGTGTTTGTAGATAGTAGGACAGAAGTCATGAAACAAAGTATTCTCATGACTGAGGATCCTGGCGTGGTAAGAGAAAATATTAGTAGAAAGCAAAGACGGGCTTGTCAATGACTTCCCCTAGACGACACCAATATGTTAACTCCTAAAAGTGGGGTATGGATTTATGACTTAGCTAAATACACTAATCTTAGATTTTCCATGGATGAAAGGAGAATTACAAGCTTCTCTCACTCACTCTAGAAGATGGCAACATAATAGTAGAAAAAGTCTCTCGATCCCCCTTGCTAGAAAACAATAAGACCTATTTATACCAGCCATGTGTGGGCCTAAAGAGAGAGAGAAAGTAATGGAGATAAAAAAAATGTTGAGTGACAGGTGGCCTGCCTTTACAGATCAGGCGGGTACACCTTTTTACATGTCTTTATGGAAAAGGGGGATAGGTACACATTGTGTGACACCCCGCCTAATTAAATACCAGGTGATCATGTGACACCCCGACTAATTAAATACCGGGTAACTACTCCTTTATTAAATTAATTCAAAATGCCAAGTTGGTCTAGTTAATAGCATCACTGTCGAAAACATTTTAATGATTACTGACCACCTAGTATTTAAAAGTAAGTTGTCAAATTTTAATTTAAGTCTGATTAACATGCAACAAGTGTAATGAAGAATAATAACACCATTCACCATAACGAAGTAAATAGAATGACCATCACATAATGTAAATAAAGTTTGGAGGAAAAACTCCTCACTATAATACCACAAACTGAAATAATTAAACTGAATACTGAATCAATACAAGCCAATGTCTGAAAAACTGAAATGGAAAGATGTCTCTAACAGAAATGGGCAACATGCCCTACAACTGATAGATAATGAATCTGGAATCCAAATGATAGAAGTGTCTAAAAGCAAGTCCCTGTAGCTTCCACAAACAGCTACATCTCGTCACCTGAATGAGTATCCTATGCATGGTGTCCTTGTAGCTGGGCACCTAAAATGGTTTTCAAGAAAATAGATTTGAAAGCAAACGGGTCAGAGCCCGAATGTCGAGATATTTTAAAAACCTGCAAGTGCTTTAAGAACATTTAAAACATTAAATGCAAAGTACATGTTAGGACGTGCACTCACATGAAATTCTCACCTCTCGTCTAACTGTGCACTCCTAACATAAGTACCCATATAAAATGACACAAACCACTAGCTAAGTGACATCATACCTAACTAGACTGTCATAGGTTCTACCCTTATTACTCGGTTCCCATTAACATAATAACAATATCAATTAAATAGGGGACTTAACGTAAATTCAGGTTCTCATATAAAAGTAATACAACTCGTTATAAATTATCCCTTTTATTTTATTCCAAAGTTATACACACAATACCATATGAAAGTTCTCATTTTACTAAGTGTATATTTTCCACAACATGAATATACAATATAAGCACCCCGAGACTAAGCTGCGGTGCACACATACTCTGCTATCCATCCCGGTACATCACGTACATAAGGATCACGCATTCCGAATCTCTCAGGAATCGTTCTCAGATAACAACATCACAAATAATGGAAGCGAACACAGTCACATCACATGGGTCACGCACATACCTACGCTCCCACGATTAGCAGACTTATTAACATCCCAATAAGTACTTCTCTGACCAATGTTCATCTAGGTAACCAGTCTAAATCCGGGCAACACAAGGATTAGAGGGCCCTAAGCGAACGCAAACCTCCCGTGATAGCAAGTATGGTAGGTATGTCATACACACAAATCATATATCAATACTAAGTAACACACATCTTAGTAATTACCGTATTTATTGTAGTATATATCGCATTCTTGTACCAACTCAATATATATACAACTTATAAAATCCCGGTCCATATTTATACGCGCCATAATTTATTCTCACATCGTAGTAGTCACTCACGTCTCAATCCATAATGTTCATTTGATTCGTTCCACAATTATATAATTTACTCCTCGATATAACCCAAATGTCCCAAGTATACCAATATATCATCAAAGGGATGTCATCTCTATCCTCGAACAAGTTTACGGGACTCCCAAAATCAAAACAGGCCAAAAAGGCCTAAACTGCCAAGTCGTTCTAAGTCTCGTTCGAACGAGGATGTTCGAACGAGATTCAGTTCGTTTGAACGAACTGCTTTCTAACGAGATCTCGTTCGAATGAAGGTATCGAACGAAACTTCCTCTCATTAGAAGCTACTGGTCAACTCATTAGAAGCACATTCGAACGAGCTCGTTCAAACGACCTGGGGAGGTCTTCTAACGAATGACCAGTTTCGAGCCTAGATTTCCCCAGTTTTGTTTTTCACCATTTTTCTCTCTTCAAAACTCATCTAAAACTTGTCCCAACAATGTTTTAAGGTCTATAATCAATCCTAAACATATCATGTTTATAAACTAACGTATCTTAAGGAGTTAATTCATCCCAATCATCATTAAATCCTCAAGTCTCTACACTTTTCCCCAAATTTTCATGAATATAAACCCTAGAATTTATAATCATCAATTTACTAAAATTAGATCCGTTTTTGTTACTTCCAACATATATTAACATCAGGGTAATCATCTCCATACTATTCTACATGCAATTTGTCCTCAAAATTTCAAGTTCTAAGTTCCAAAATACATGGGTTTTCATATTACACCAAGAACAAATCAATTTTATTAAATTCCTACGCATGGAAAGAGCATTCTCAGAAATTAAAAGGAATTAAATCACTTGCCTTGAGTTTATCTCTGATTTTGATGTTGATTTGCTGAAGTTATCTCTCTCTCTCTCTGCAGAATTGCTCTTTACAAGCTTCCTTCTCCAAAGGTGGCTATGGTGGCTAGGGTTTTGGTTAGGAGACTTAGAAAACCTAATTCTAAAACTCCCCGTAGTCTTATGGGTCTATATGGTTGGTAGTGGGTTTAGCAGTTGGTTTCCTAAATCAGATTAAAATTCCTAATTTTCGTCATTTTTAAATTCCCAAAAATACCAAATTACCAAACTACCCTTTATGTTGCCGGTATGGCCTAAAAATACCCCGGGACCCAAACTAAACCCCCGGCTAGTGTTTTTTGACTATCTCGACCCTTCCGGACGTGTTGGCGCACTCAAAACGACCATACGGTTAATATAATTTAATTTCACTTTTATAATTAAAATAATTATAACCTGACGCGACTGTCACCCGCGTCCCAAAAATGTCCAAATTGTCGTATACCAATCTCACGACAAATATCATAATTCAATATTCGTATATCATCATATATACTCAACATAGTCAAATACCAACTCACATCTCACTACTATTTTTTCCGGATTAATTTCCAATTTATTCTCATTTAATTAATTAATCCCAAAAATAAATATCGCCAAAAATACGGGGTATTACAGATCATTCCTTTATTCAATTTAAAACAAAGTGTGCAGTTAGTTTATTTTCAGCGTCACTGTCGAAGTACGTTTAACATTAATAATCACATAATAAGTAATTAAGTTGATGCCAAAAATATTTTTCTCTTTAATTTATACCCAAAGAGTACATTAATAATTTCTAAATATTAAGACATTAACTATTTACCATTCATAAGAATATAATAAATACTAGATATAACTCAATTGCTGAAATAAATAAGATTGGATAAAACATTCTAGTTTAAAGTCTTAGTCCAATAAACCATAAAATACTCAAAAGAAACTGAAATGAACATCTAAAGTAAACTGAGTTCAATCTATCTGATAAAATGACCAAGAATGGGTGACACATGCCCTAACTAAAATGTTTAAATTGAACTCATAGAAATGATAGAGGCGTCTAAATGCAAGGACCTACAACTCCCACAATCGCTGCATCTCGCTACACAATCCAGGTGTCTATGTCTGGTAACCTTGTGGTTGGGCACCTGATATAATACATATATATAGCAAAAGAGAGAAGAATGTCAAGAGACGGGTCAGAGCCCGAGTTGTAAAAATATTTGTTTTAGCAAGTATTTAAAATTTGCAATAACGCAAGTATTATGTGCATGATAACTTTACGAACTCTCACATTAAGTCCTCACCTCTTATCTATTGTTCATGCCTAACACATCTTCTAATTCACACTAGCTAGGTTACTCGTCCCTACTAGTTAGAAATCACAATATCACACTCTACGTTCACCAGTATTATACCCGTATCGCCCATACAATACGTTATTAAAATAGTTTATCCCGGATAACCACATTTTATAAACACCATTCAAATATTTAATCTTTTACCCACTAAGATTATTATATTTATCGTCATTACCATATCTACTAATTTCACACAGTAGAATTTTCCCAAGTATATTCATATGTATATAGTCACATCATCCCTATATATATATATATATATATACTAATCCTGCACCCCTTGGTTAAGATATATATATATATATATATATACTAATTCTGCACCCCTTGGTTAAGACCACTTGGCGCAAATCATTTATTATTATTACCATATCTACTAGTTTCACACAGTAGAAATATTCACAAGTATACAAATATATACATATATTCACATCATCCCTATACATATACATATACTAATCTTTCACCCTTAGGTTAAGACCACTTGGCACAATGCATACTCTGCTATAATCTCCCGGTGCAACGCTCACTGCATAAACGACTGTTGGTTCAATCTCTCACGAACCATAAAATTCAAATCACATATATTGGAGGTGAACATAATCCCCATCCAAATGGGTCACAAACATATGTACACTCCCATTCATCCATCGAAACTATCCTTCATCTCAGATAGCACATAACCAAATTCATATGCTCTGGGTACAAGTCAAATATCCCCCCAATGGGCAACACGGGATAAGTCTGTCCACTACGCGAAAAACCTCCTCCTCCTGATAGCAAATATCATAGGTATGCTATACACATAATAATAAACATATAATAGGCATATACACATCCTATTAAAATTAATAGGTATTCACCCAACCAGAACATATACTATCCATATGTATTATTCTCTCATTATTATATATAGTATATTTATCCCGATTACTATCTTCGTCGTAATCTCCAAAGTTAATTCACCGTTTTGAATATTTAAAGTATTATTCCCCACATACTTTAAAAAAAAAATCACTATGCTAAATTCATCAAATAGCAGTTCTCCTCACTTAAATTAATTGCATAAATAAATTTGGGTAAAAAATATGATTTTCCAGGTTTTGGACCTGCCGTTCGAACCAGGTGCTATCTCGTTTGAATGAGATAGCATCTTGTTAGAACCAACTTCGTGCGAGATCCATCTCATTAGAACCACATCACGCGACCAAAACTGTTACGTCTTCAACCTCTAAATTCTGCGTTTTTACCATTTTCACTCTCTAAAACCTTCACAGATTATTCCCAAACTCCCAGTATACAAACCCAATTGTTATCATAACACGTTTAGATGATTTCTATCAACCTAGAATCATTAAATTTTCACAGTACATCAATTAAATATGAAATCCCCAAATTAAACCACTAAAACCCTTGTTCTTCCAATTTCAGTTTAAGGACCCTTAAAACCCAGATTCATTTCTCAATCAAAACATATAATTTAGAGATTCCTATTATACATGCATAGGGATCCAATTCCTCATCAGAATAACTCTTAATCTGTGATTTACATTCTCTAAATTCATCCAATACAATTCCAAATCATGTATTTGATTCCTATGCTAACATGAACAAAATTATTGCTAATAGAAAGGAAGTAATAAACACTTGCCTCGATTATGATGGAATGATTCGCTGATGAAATTGGTATAGACTTGTTCCTCGTCTTCCGATCTACGTTTTGGTGAGATTTGTGGTGTGAGTTATTGAGTTTTGCACCAAGAAGACCTATGGACTTTTCTTCTTCCTCTGTGGTTCTCTCTCTCTCTCTCTCTCTCTCTCTCTCTCTCTCGTAGGTTTAGAAACTGACCGACTCCTTCTCACCCACTTACAATCATGTTTAATTATTTAATTTTCATCCATAATAATTCCCCAAAAATCCAAAAGACAAAAATACCCCTACGTCGTGCCGTTGGGCCTAAAAATATTCTGAAGTCCAAATAAAATACCAGGGTAGAGTTTTCTGACTATCTCGACCCTTCCGGACTCAATGGAGCACTCAAAATGAACATACGAGTTACTTAAAAATAAATTATATTTTTATTCCATTCAATTAGTCCCGACACGACTCACACACGCATCCTGACTTAAAATACTAAACTATTGTATCTCCCACTCTCGGCACTTTATAAAATTTCATAATTGCATGTTACGCATTCACACAATAATATTCAATAATTCTCAACAATAAGTATTAACCCTTGGCACGCTAGTTAATATTTATTTTAATCCGAATTAATTAATAATTAATTTCTCACAATTTAATTTTATTAATCCAGTAATAATAATAATGAATCCCATAATTATTTAAAATCATAAAAAATACGGGGTGTTACATGTTGCCCATCAATAATGGAGAAATAATAAACCTTAAATCCCTCAAGCTTGTCTCTTGAGTGTTGCTGACGTCATCCCACTAGTAGATATCCACCTGTGTATAGTGTTAATTAACACTATGAGTGGATTGTGAGCTAGGGGGCTTAACTCACTGCCTGTCACTCTGGTGCTGACCAGATTGCACTGGACAACCGGAATGGGTCCTAGGATGACTTATTTTCTTCTCACAAAAGGAAATCGATTTGTCTTGTAAGTGGTCCTTTGATCACACCATATTTATGGTACAACGGTCACAAAACTTAGAATTCATATCATCGTCTCTTATGTAAAATCCCAATAAGAATTTTGTACTCCTTAATAAATAACCATGGATCTTATCATATATAATATAGACTTATTCCTTCCTTCCTTTACACCATTTCGAAGTGGATTACCCAGTGTAGACAACTGGGATAAAATCCCATATCTCCGATAAATGATCCTTTAAATCTTCCAAGACGTATACTACCTACGATCAAATCGTAGAGTTTAAAATAATTTACCTTACCCATGCTCCACCTTAGCCTTTCACACTTTGAACTAATCAAAAGCTTTAGATATGTGGTGTATATCCATACCACGAGTAATCCTTAATGAATATATTGAACCACCAATAACGAACTCTTTTGCAGATAGTCACTGAATCATACTAATTGAATGAACCATTTCCATCACATCTTTAACTATTTATCTTTTTCCCGTAAAGGGACCCTTAGTCATTTTACCTCCTAACCAAGATTGAAGACTATAAGTGCCAAGATTGTGTTTGGTTTTAGAAGGAGACATTATTTTTAACGATTGTCTATAAAATCAGTCATATCAGTATTTAGAGGTATTGGTGAGACATATATTATAATGTATAATTTTTTTCCAATATACCAGAACAAATAAAAGACAACCTAATTTTGATGAAGAAAATTTATGAGAACAATCATATATCTGTTCAAAACCAATTTAAAAATCTGAAACCAGCTTTTTTAAAACTAGGTATATTAAATACTTTACGTAGATTAACTTTATGTCTACATAAAAATTCAAAATAATATCCAACCACTAATATTGTTGCCTTATTCTCATTGCCCATAAATAGGAACATCTATCTTTAAGTAATATCCCAATTACTTGGAACTTCTGCAAGAGGTCGTATTTCTGATTTTTGGTTTCCCAGCCTATATATGAGGTTATCGTAGACAATATGCACTTACTTTTAAGAGATTAAACATGTCCATGTCATTTTCCTTACAAAGAAAGGAAGAACAAAACACATTGCTATAAAATTTCTAACTACTTGGAGTGAGAATATCTTCCTTTCTACTATTTCACAACTACTGATGAGTATAAACCTTTCTTAACACCAAATTGTTGTGCACGAGACATGGCCTTAGCCTCACACTTTCTTGTAGGAAAAATGTAAAGCACTTCTCAATAACTAACATGAACCTTTGGCCACTGATGATCCTTACTCCCAGATTACGAAATGGTATCGGGTTTCCCCACCATGTCTAATCGGAATAATCCCTATATAAATCAATGATGGAGATAAATTCAAGAACATGATTCTTACTTGAGTGTCATCACCAACATAGGTGTTAATAAATTCCCATCGGTCAATTCTTTAAAAATAAAACGACCATGTAGAATTTCTCTGGTGGGAGGATCAAACACATGTAACATTTAATTAAAAATAATTAGCGTAAATTTTAAAATTACCATGATTACGTGATAAATGCCATCTGATGGGGAATAAATATAATTACTAACACAAGGAATCAATCCCATTATAATTTTAAAATGTAGGTGGGAATCTTAGGTTAGATAAGTTTACTATCCCCTAAAGTTAGAACAATGTCGAAATACATTACAGTCCTTAAAATTTATTGTAGTTAAATCTTTAAGATCAAAACCCATGAGAAAAAGTTGAACTCATTTTTTATATCTATGACACCCCGCCTAGTAAAATACCGGGTGATCAATCATATACCAATTTAAAACAGGAGTTATGGTTCATTCTCAGCATCACTGTCAAAAATTAATTTAATTACTAATAACCTATTAGGTTGGCATCAAAATTTTACTTAACTAATCTTTTTAAACAAACCATTATAATAAAACATCCACAGAGTTTATATATATATAATTGAAATGAAATAAATAACCGAACACTCGTTTTAACATAATACAACCAAATCAAAAATCCGTAAATCAAAATGCGGTAAAAGAATAACTGAATACAATTGGGCTATCGGACCGAATGTTTCTACAGTACCTCCTATCTAGATAACAAGGATAAAAGCATCTACAGTAAACCTGCATGCATCCACAGTTGCTGCACCAAACGTCTGACTTGAAGGAATCTTCATCCAGGCGTCCCTGCATCTGGACACACACACACACACAGATATATATATATATATATATATATAGCAAAATAGAGGAAAGATAGATAAACGAGTCAGAGCCCGAGTTGTGAAAATATTTTGCAAGTGCAAAAATGCTATATTTTAAAAATATGCTTTACCTCATATTTTAATTGGTATCGCACTCCCATGAGATACCCCTCACCCCTCTTTTAATAGTGCGCACCTATCGCATACCTATTTAAACAACATATTTAAACTACCCTGCCTAACAAATCCGTTTCACCCAAATCTCTAAAAATCCAAATTAACCCGAGTACTAAGGGCTAAACTTCTCCCTATTCCCAACACTGCGCTACGTTCGTGTGTGGGGTGTCTCGCGAAGCAAAATTCAAACAAGGACCCCCCCGATGCACTACTACCTGGCAATGTTGATCGTCGAGATCCATTAGGCCTTTGGCTTATATATATATATATATATATATATATATATATATATAATACTCACTTTAATATACAAATCAAAATTTAAGTCCAGATAAAATCTCCCGGAATGAGAATAAATCCTTATTCATTTTTCTCTTTACACTAGTTAAAGATATATGATATATTGTCCTCATACACAGGTAATATAATATACACAATAAGTATAATAACCATCCCACCAAGCTATAACTCGAGGATGCAGTCTCTCAATGCTATAATCTTCTAGGGAATTACTCACGTACCATCCTGGGTACCAGCGATCGGACACTCACACCGACTTGGTAAAAACCAAACCACAACGTATGGGAAGCGGTAATAGTTCCTCCCCGTAAGTGAGAACGAAAAATACCCACCACGTCTCACCCCTAATAAAAATCACACAATATAAAATGGACGTTATGACCTGGAACTATACGCTCCCTGCTCCTCAAGCCAGGGGCCTCACCCACATCGTGCAGCTTCCCAAGATAGCATTAGAATGCTTCACATAAATATACCATTCACACATAGATATATATTTATTCATAACATCACATATATATATATATATATACACTTTAACAACTTTCGTATATATATTTATAATATCACTTCCCAATATATATATGGCTATAACTGCCAAACTCTCATAGCGATATCCAATAATCCCGAATGTTCCCATTCGTAATAGTATATAAGTATTCGCAAACTTGAAATACTAAACCGATAAGTATTCTCTCACTTAAAATATGACTCGCACCATAATCACGTTTAAGGATTTATATATATTCTCCAACAATACCAATTCATACTAAGTAAATAAGTATATTCTCAACTTATTTGAGTCTCATAGGTATCGCATTACCTATACTAACAATCGTCAATAGATGTATCGGATAACCGCTCAATCATCCTAAGCCTATATCCCAAATTCCATACTAGTCGCCTCGTAGGATTTACTCAACCATAATCGGTATATAATTACGTTCTCTACACGCACAATTATATATGCCTAAGTTCCCGCCGAAACTATCCCGAGAAATATTCATCCCCAAACACCCTTAAATTAGTAAGCCCTGAATCTTGCTTTCAATTAACCCAAGGGCTTACGCCTCACTCAAATCACAATTAAGATATACCCATACTACTTTTAGTAATTCCAAATATCTAATTCCACAATTTATTTTCCTTAAACCATACATTAGGTGCCACACCATTTTTGCACCCTACAAGTCTAAATAAATTCCATTAAATGACTAGGAATATAATCCCCTAATTGGATACCTATTTGCTCAAATAAACAAGCTAGAATTAATTAACTTGGGAATTTATCCTATTTAAACATAACTAGCCAAAATTGCCAAAAATCCTGAAGGGTCGATCAATCGACCCTTGGCCATCGATCGATCGATCAGGGCAGCTTCTTCTCCAAGAAGATGGTTCGGCCATTAAAGCTTCTCCCAAGCTTTCATCTCCTGTCCTAACATTGTCCAACCTCAACCAACTATATATACTTAAAGAAAATAGGTTCTAATCATCCTAGAACCAAGAATCAACAACAAATTTCAATTAATTTCTATGTTTCTTAAATTGATTATTGTACGGGCTTTACTCGTTAATCTTCTAAAAAACCCGTTTTGATTCCTGAAAAATCCAACCCAAAACTCTTTATAGTTTTACACACAAACTATAATATGAGATTTTATTCTTAAAGGAATAAATCAATTAAACGCTTGCCTCGTGGATTAAATCCAACGACCTCGAGTCTAATCCAGTGGAGTTTGGTCAGAATCTCCTCTCTCTCTTCCTTTATCCTCTTATTTTCTTCTCTTATTCTTTTCTCTCTTTTCTCTCCTTTCTCCCACTCTCTTGTGCTTAATATGAGAAGAAAATGGGTTTATCCCTATTAAACCCAAAAATTACTCGTTTACTCAATTGCGAGTCTCTACTAGTCTAAAAGTCCTCGGAACCTAAACAATACCCCTGGATACTCTATTCTGACTATCTCGGACATTCTGAAACCAACCACGCACTCGAATCTCCATCCGATTCAATTTACTGAAATTCCCTAATTAAACCCAAAACATCGAAATACGGTCCTTTGTCGCTTTACCCAACTGCGACATGTAATTAAAATGGTCCAACTCATTTACTTAATCCAAAAAATAAACGTAACACACATCAGAAATCATTTATCCCTCATAAATCAAATCTCTAAATTACACCCATTTATGTAATTTAAATATCCATAAAAGTGCGGGGTATTACAATATCTTATAATCATCAAATTGAAAGGCTAATTTACAATTTAAAAGAGAGAATTAGTTCTATTAAATTTTAAAGTGTCATTTATCTACTGGTAATTAAAAAATAATCACGGTTGAGATCTTAGTTACCTTATGATATGAGATTTCTAGATGGGATCGTATATCACACCAACTTGAACTAGATAAACTTTCACCTTTCATTATTCTATCTGGACACTTCAGGAATATTATATCCAACATAATAAATATCTAGCAACTTTTGCTACCGCTCCTTGTGGGAGTGACTCTGATGGGTGGATATCATCAGTCGTGTTTAAGTGTATACCATCGGTTCGTTCATTGAAATCAAACTCGCTCGTGTAAACTTCCTCTATGGGAGGACCGAACTCACTCACATTTAATCTCAATGAACTATCACATAAGAATATTTAGAGCTCCAGATGTTGTGATTAAATCATTACAATGGGGGTCAAATCAAGCTAACGCGAGGAAGTAATCACATCACAATTCTCAAGACACTAATGGAGAACATGGGGTTTACGTGACCCTCTCCCACTCAATATTTAAAAACATGTGGGTTTTGAAAAACAATCATTCAATTATTAAAATGTACTAATATATGGAGATGGTCAATCAAAATCTGTTTAAAATTGGTTAATTGTTTAAGTTTGATATTTACTTTAAAAAAATTTAAAAGTAAACTTATCACCAATTTTAAACAAGTTTTGATTAAACAGATTAACCAATTTTATATTAAATTAAAACATATAGGTTAGTGCATGATAAAATAAGTACATTAACTACAACGCTCGATGTGCAAGGAAAACCCACAATGAGAAAAATCTCGGACGACCCAACCATGAAAATTCACTATGATACGAAAGTACCAAAGAATGACAGAAGACTTACAGAACGACTTGACGCCCTTATAGGCCTTTATTCTTCTTCACTCTTCAACCTCTCCACCATAAAGAAACGCATGAGTCCACCTACACAATGCCATAATGCATGAGTCCACACATGCCTCAATATCCACTGAATAACTTAGCAACCGTATACGTTTTGGAGCACGAAATCCACCGCTTCTTCACTACAACACCACTTCATGGAGTCAACCATATATATATAACGAATCTTGTACAGAGTCCACTGCACTAAACGAGTCTCATCAATATGAAGAGAATAAACATCGGTGCCCAAAATTGAGATCTCAAATCATATACATGGTGAAACTTGGATTTAAAACTATTTGGATGTAAACTAGTATTTTGATTTGGAAAACTTAATCATAAATGATTAAGGAAACTTTGAGAGATTTTTAGAAAGCTTTTGGAACCCAAAAGCAATGAAATTTTTTCAAAGAAAACAATTTCTCCACACTCCTATTTATAGGAGGTTTTCCAAAATCAAGATAAGGACGAAAAACTAAATCAAAAATAACTTTTTTTAAAATGCATCGGGTCGTTTGAATGAAGTTAAGAGGCTCGTTCGAACGACTTCAAACATCTCGTTGGAACCAAACTTCTAATGAAATTTTTAACGAGAAAATAGTAAAAGACAAAAGAAGTTTGTTCAAAGTTTATTAGATTCCGTTCTAATGAGTTATCTTATCTCATTTGAATGAAGACTATAAAGTCGTTCAAACGACTTGAATTTTTTTCTAAAAACAAGTTTAGAAAATAGTTTAAAATCATTATTGAAAAACAAACACCCAATATTAAAATATCCGAGGATTAAAATAAATATGCATTCATATCCTGAGAGATCTTTGGAACATCAAGCTGAAACATGGAAAGAAACATAACATGATGATGTATAGCTTCTACCTTGGATGCTATGTCTTCAATCAGACATGTCACGTGCTTCAAGGGAAACACAAATAATCCCTAACCTATGACTCAAAATATTTTTTTTCGAATTAATCCAATACATACAAATTGATTTAATCATAAATATATGTTTATAAATCTCCTCCTTTGTTTATATTGGGATCAAACAAAAAACAAAAAACTATGGCTTGTCAAGATCTCTAAAAGACTCAATCCACAACCCCAAAAGGAAAAGGTACATACTCTCAACAAACATAAACATTAAATTGCATTGCTCTTGTGTAAAACTTTTTGCATCATTGAAAACTTGAACACTTAAGCACGCCTTTAAATGCAACTTGAATATTTTAAAATATAAACCACAATTGAATCAACCCTCCCCGTTTGTCTAATAATCTATACCTAAGTTAGGACGTTTCCTCCCTAAGGCAAAAATATCCTCTAGACATATAAAGATTGAAATACCATTTCTCCAAAAAATTTATTCAAGAATATATAAAGACTAAAGGTGCATAATGAAACCAATTCTACCCAATATAATAAAATCCTCCTAAAATAAAACGAAGGTAAGTATATATGAAAACAATTATATCGTGTTATGGTGCAAAGTGTAACATGCAACAAGAAACAACTCGACAACACAAGCACACATAATCCCAACAATGACCAATTAATACCAATTTCGATGAAAAATGGTACCAACTTGAACACTATAAGTGAAACATAGGATATTAATGAAAACAAGCAACAAGATAAACCAATATGATCATATAGCATGCCAACTTAATTCAAAGATAAAGCACTTGGTAAAATGGATTAAATGCAAAGATAAAGACTCAAAACAAAAACCTATTATATAGATAGATAGATAGATAGATAGATAGATAGATAGATAGAGAGATAGATATATATATATATATATATATATATATATATATATATATATATATATATATATATATATATATAGAGAGAGAGAGAGAGAGAGAGAGAGAGAGAGAGGATCCCAAGTGGACCAAAAGAATAGACTTTTTAATGGACTTGACAAAACATACTAATAACCCATTAATCTTAATTCCTATAATTTAATGGGTCCGCGACAGCGACACCCGAGACCCATGACCCCACCTTCACCCCTACCCCCGCACCCCAACCCCCCAACCACCCACGCACTCCAACTACTCCCTTTCTCTCTCCTCCAACCACCTGCTATCCTAGACTCCTCTCAACCAGATTTCAAACCAATCGGCCAACAACCATCTCCAGACCCGAACTTCCAGACTTATAGTTCCGTCGGCGAACTCGCATTTACACCTCAAACCGTCGGAAACCAAACCACTTTCTTCCCATCCCTACGAGAACCTACTTCGACGCCTGAAGTCACTGCAGTACCTTACCCGTCACCATCCATACATTACCCGACTCCGGCCGACCAACATCCAACCAAGATTCCAACCTTCTCACCTGCTCTGGTCGAACCCCGCCACCTGAGACCCAATTCCAAGCCCAGTAGATCCGATTTCCACTTGAGCTACCCCATACCCTTAAACCAGGATCCACCCCCGCCATGATTCAAGACCCCTAGCCCGGTTTTGTTCTACCTTGCCCTAACCATTAACCCAAAAACCCATTAATTCTCAAATTCCCAGCAACCAAAAATCCATATCTTTTAAAAACCCCAACACCACCAAATAAAATGAATCCACATGTTGTATTAGGTAATATCAATCGAAACATAACTAGAAGCTTCCGGCCTATGGCTGGGGGGGGGGGGGGAGGGTGGGTAGGGGTGCAGGTGGGTTCTCGTGTCTTGGGTGCCGCTGGCGCGGACCAATTAAATTATAAGAATAAAAATTAATGGGTTATTAGTGTTTTTTGTTAAGTCCATTAAAAAGTCCATTCTTTTGGTCAACTTGTGATCCTCTCTCTCTCTCGAGAGAGAGATAGATAGATAGATAAATAGATAGATAGAAACACAACAAAATGATAAAAAGCACATAATCTTTACATATTAGAATAGTATCGATATGCCCAAACAAGCGTGGTAAACAGAGTGAATGGGCGTGAACTAGAAATAAAAAAAACTTATGACCTAATCACTTAAAAATGTCCAAGCAGTTATATTTGACTGGATTAACCATATCAAACAGAGATTTAACCTCACAGTGACAAAAAAAGTGAACTCATAAAGGACAAACAAGTACAATGACCATTAGCCTAGAAATTATTAATGATTCTCAAATCAATAGCATCAAATATGAATTAACTAAGACTCATTGTGCAAACCCATTGATATATTAACTTATAACGCTCTCAAAATTTTAGATATTCAATCTTTTCTTTTCCACTTATTTTAAAGATACAAAAATAATTGAAGAATCAATGAAAAACTTTTGCCTTAGTAATTTTCTTTTCTTTTTGTCTCCTAATTTTTTAGGCTCTTACCAATGGTGGTATTTCATGCAAGGATGATTTATCCCTTCGTATCCCTTTCCCATGCACACTCATATTTTTCAATAAAAAGGAACAAAATAATTGGGAATAATTCTTACATGCACAAATCCCCCAATCAAATATATATGTGACAATATTGTTATAAGAACACCTCACTTAGCTCATGCAACATATGAAGTTAAAATCCAAAAGAGCTCTAGTGAAAGTGTACGGAGGCATAGGTGAACCCACTAAGAAAATCAATTTTGAACTACTCTATGTAAACATAATTAATAGACATTATAAGAATTGTAAACAATAATCCAATGTCCTAACCACAAGGAAAACAGAACGAAGTGGATTCAAACACATTGATACACCACACAAGATGTGTAAAATGAAACTACACATAAACCAAAATATGTTTGATTTTTTAAATCTTTTCACAAATGAATCCACATGAAAACAAAACTCAAAAAGAGAAAATAAATCTTTTTTATATTTTCCTCAATAAGACATAAAAAATTAAAAATTAAAATACAAAAGATAAACCTCATACAATTATTAATAACATATAACATGAAGTAACAACGCTAATGTATGAAAAACATGCAAACACAATCAACCATAAGATGTGACATGAGAAGAATCATGTGCATGCACTCGAGAATCAACCAGTCTAACATTAAAATTCTCCAAAATGATTGTTTAACCCATATATATGAATACCCAACGCCTCGAGTTTTAGGAACCATGGTGACACGGGATCTAAACTTCCTAGAACGTCTTCTAAGATCATAACAAAATGACCTAAGGTGACATTTTCTACTACAATTTGAACATGTGTAAACACAAGGAATGTTACCTATGGATTGAGATTTTCAAACATTCTTGGAAATGGTTGGTGCTTTAAAACAAGCATTGGGATTAGCTTTAATAACAAAGATATTTGAATCATCGAAGCTAGTATATTAACTACTTGAGTCTTTTAAATCATATTATAACTTCAAAACTCTTGACTCAAGCAAAGAATTAGACGCTTTAAACGTTAGGAACTCCTTCCAATTTTCAATGATACCTAGAAAATTATCTACCTCCCTCTCAATGTAAGCAAACTTGCCCATAAAAATATTAACACGTGCCTTCAAATCATTCATCAATGTATCATTATCCTCAATGAACGTCCATTAGCCCTAGAAAATTTATAGTCCTCTAATTCATTATCTAAAACAAGAACTTTATACTTACTCTCATTCTTGGACACTTCTAACTTTTGAAAATCACATTTCATGTCCATGAGGTTCTCACGAAAGATATCTCTTTGATTTTGAACACTTTGTATAAAATTCAATTTCTTCTTTAAAAGTTATTTTCAAGAAATTTTATTCTTTTTACCAACTTCAAATTCAAGCAAGTTAACTTTTAGGTACAACTATAAAGCTCATTAAACTCCTCTCGAATATTAAAATCATTGTCATCACTAAATGCATCGGGCAACTTCTCACTTTGAAGACCCATTAAGAGAAACAAACAAACACGATAGACGAACAAAACAGACTACCCCCAAAACACTAAGACACGGATTAACGTGATAACTTAGTAGACCCTCTCTAATACAAATTTGAAAAGTGCTAATATACGTAGATGTTAAAAAAGTCAATTTTTAATTTTTTTTTAAAGTAAATAACAAACTTAAACAATTAACCCAAAGTAAACTTATCACCAATTTTAAACAAGTTTTGATTAAAAAAATTAACTTATTTTATCTTAACTTATAACATACATCTAGATGAGTGTTGAATAAAATAAGTAAATTAACCATAATGCCCAATGTATGAGGAAAACCCAGAAAGGGAAAACCTCAAAAGGCCCAGCCATCCAAATTTAATTTAATGCGAAATTACAAAGACTGACTGAACACTTGCACAATGACTCGACATCTCACAAGCCTTGATGCATCTTCACTCTCCAACCGTTTCTCCACATGGACATGATGGAGTCCACCTATGTAGTGCCATAATGCATGAGTCTACACACGTCTTGGTATCCACCGAACAACTCAACAACTGTTTACAGATTGAAACACGAAAACCATAGCTTGTTCACAACAACAACAAACCATTTATGTTGTCCATAAAGAGAGAGTTTTATGGATAACATATAACTCTTATGTTGTCCATAAGCCGTGTATGTTGTCCATAAATTTATTTACGTAATTATTTTTCCAATTAATTATTTATTTAAAAACTCGAGGTCATACAATACCCTAAACCCTAATGCCGAAACATCATAAAACTCTGAAATTTAGTGAAATCATGCCTTATGGGCTTCACACTCACTTATATAGGCTTTTAAGATTGCAAACGCGAGGGTGTTGCATATGTGCTCAGGACTAGGGTTTAGGTAGTAGGGTTTACGGTAGTAAATCCTACTCCCTCAACCTCAAATTATAACCCTAAAACATTATACTCCTCTGAAACTTAAGTGAAGTTGTGCACCACAGGTTTCATTCTTCCTGATATATGTTTTTTAAATCGTAAGAGTGAGGGTGTCGCAGGCGTGCTCGGGTCTAGGTTTTAGGATTTATGGTTGTGCAAACTCTACTTCCTCAACCCTAAACCCTATACCATAGACCACAAAATTATGCAACCCTAAAAATTTAGTGAAAACTGGACCCATGAGGTCACACTTCCCTATATAAATTTATTAGAATCTGACCGTGAAGGTGTCACATATGTGCTCGAAACTAGTGTGGATTTTGAGGCAGTAATCTATATGTTTATTACTTAACCCAAACTTCAAATGCATTTATTTAGCTTACTTACGTACCCTATTGATTTCCTCTTGCAAAAATATTATTTTTATATAATGATTATCTGCCCAGATTAACTAGAAGGATACACTTCATTTTATTTTTAACAAATCAGTGAAAAAGTAATTTTTTTCATCTTCTTAATATTATGTTCTTTTCATCCGATCTTATTATTTTTGTACAATGTTATGTTAAAATTTAGATAATGGCATCACTTATATCATCTTGACACTACATATTTACTAGTAAGTTTCTTTATTCATAAATTTCTAAACAGGAAACATGTTTATGTATTTACACTGTAATGCTATGGAATTTCAACTCATTAACCTTTATAATTAGAACTAGGAGTGGACAAAGGTTGTCGAGTTTGGGCAGGCGCGGGATAACTCTATATAATAAGGATTATTGTGGTTATCCAGGCCCGAATCAGTCCTGGTTATAACATTCCAAGCCCCCCAACCCCACCCCACAAAGAAAAAATTGAACATCGTATGTCCCAAACCCGAAAATGAACCATTATTTTTTTTTTAATT
Source organism: Sambucus nigra (assembly GCA_949130495.1). Taxonomy (NCBI): domain Eukaryota; kingdom Viridiplantae; phylum Streptophyta; class Magnoliopsida; order Dipsacales; family Adoxaceae; genus Sambucus; species Sambucus nigra. The sequence goes on along the minus strand of OX422211.1, from coordinate 14,542,611 downwards.
TAACTAACTTTTTATTTACTACGATCATGTAAATTATAATATAAAGTATAATAGAACATTAAATATATATTGAAAACTCACCCCAACTATTTTAGGCTATTATTTTATTCCCCATATTAAAAGTTTAACCTATAACAAGCTCTAAAGCATAATAGTCTATCATATTATGATAATAAACATATGATAATTATCGAGCCTCGGATCGAGCCGGGATTCTGTGGGCTTAAGAATGCTTACCCGTACATGCTGATGAAAAACATCATGCTTGAAAAAAATTCTAACCCACTTTTTGGGCCTATTTAATAATCCCAAGCCCTACATTTATGCGGTTGGGCATGTCGGGCTTATGTCCACCCTTAACTAGAACCCTTGGGAACTACAATCTGATGGGTTGTGCCATGGTTCTGTAGATCATTATCTATCTCATGAAAGGAAACTCATAAATAATGAGCAGTGTATTGGAACAATGGTCAGATAGTCAAGAATATAAGCTTATTCCCACTCTTCCAAATTTCATAGGTCAAGAGACGCAATGATCCAAAGAGACCTGACATCAGTGGTATTATAAAAAGATTAAATAACGCCACGTGAGTGAAGAGAAGTTCCAAAATGGCCAACTGGCATTTGGCAAACGACTATGTCTTCCTCATTATTTAATTTCTAATACTCATATAGGCATGTATGGGGAAAAATCCACAATAGTTTTCCAGGACAAATCTTCTCTTCATAATACTTGGTAAAAGCTTTTAATAGGAAAATATGATATTTAGGAACAGTAGTAACCTTGAAGACAGGGTCACTTAAAGGAAATATTCAAAACAAAGATTGTATTACCACTGTGATTGTTTAAATTTAGCATAGAAATTACTAAAGCCCTGATTCAATTGTCCATCCAGATATTTATTGAGGTTGAAATCAACGTGAATTAATCAACTCAAAAACCAAAGTCCCCTCTTTTTTTTAGCTAAATAAATTGATATAAATGATTTCCGGATAAATTCCAATGCATCAACTTTAATGTCTAGAAATAACTATAACTGACTGTGAAAAATTATGCACAAAATTAAAGATGGAGGTTAATACTTAAAATCATGTTCATAAAAAACCAGTAAAGATACCCAAAAACAGAATGTGAAAACAATAAACAAATAAGTAAATTGTATACACATAGGCATGTAACCCTATTTCCGCGGTTTGTTGGTGAAACTTCGTGAGGATCTATATGTGACGATTTTTGAGTGTATATGACATTTTTGGATTCCAAAAACCAATTATAAAAAAACTTTGGGTTGGGGGACAACTTCAGTTTTATATAAACGTTAGACTCAATGTTATAATGACCTTTTATATTAGCATCAAACCTGAGGCCATCCCATGATCTTTACTCCTGATTATTCACCATCAAACACAAAAAACACAAGTTGGCATTAGATCTACACAAAAGGAACACAAATATAAAAGTAAAGAAGAGGTAAGGATACTATCTATTATGGTTCCAACTATAAAAAAATTACCGTCTTTCTCACAAGTTCCAACCATCAAAAGCTATGAGAATTAAGCAAGTAAAGATTGAATCTTTTTACCAAATAAAACCTTTACCGACTATCTCTTTTACCCAACAAAAACCATGGAAAACAAAATAAAAAAATTTGTTACAATAAGATCCCTCCAATATTTCTTCTTTCATTATTTTACTTGAACTATTTGATACTCCCGATACTATCCAATTAAGTTGGCAGCTATCCTGCAAAAAACAAGATGTGTGATATTCCAGGCTTAATTTTGTCCGAGTACATAAAAAAAAGTTCATAGTAAGAAACAAAAAGCCTTTTGTCAGATGTTTAAACACGGCTTCCATCTTGAACAATATAAGACTAGATATAAACTATTTGATGCACACATAAACTTAAACCATCCCCTGTTACAAATTAGAAAGGCACGAAACATATATATCAATTTAGGTTTCAAAGATCTCATTCTTACCAAATTAGCCCTAAATGTGAATGCAACGTTACGCATCACTCGGAACACAAAGATTTCATAATCCCCAAAGGATACCATGCTCCCTCACTCAAATATCCAAAACAATAATCGTTACCCTCTTTTGCTAATGAAGCTATAGAAAATTGAAAGAAGTCTTCTATCTGTTATATCTACTAATGAAATGACTTATTCATTGCAAAACCCATATTTAAACCAACTATTTGAGAACGCCATTAAAAAAATGGGGGGGGGGGGGGGGGGACATGAAGAAAAAAGGCACCAACTAGTTTCCACACCAGTAAATAAGTATTAACTAAACAATATATTTAAAGTACATTAGTTCGTAAAAATTACTTAGGCATTACAAAAGTAGGCAAGAAAACAAAATTAGTCAAGTGAAATTTAAAGATTCACTACCCACAAAAGAACTGTGCAATTTCATTTTTCTTTTATTTTTTTGTACCAACAACTACAGTATAGGACTTTTTCGAATCTGTTTCCAACCAATGAACATGCAAAACTCAACATGTTTGTAAAGAGTTCAGCAATATGTACTCATCATAATACCATATTAACCAAAATCTAATAATAATAAAGAAACTTTATGCGTTTAAAAGCGTGTGGATTTCAGAATAATAAAGAAACTTAATCAAAACCCTGTGGATTTCAGAATGGAAATAATATGCATCCAATACTTTATGCAAATAATAGATATATAACACGGGAAACCATAATCAAGTTAAGCAACGTAAAGATATATAATACAGGGGGAATAACTTCATTATTTTACCTCTTCTTGGGACTTGATTGTTCTTTTTCTTCTACTTCTTCCTCTTTACCCGTGCTAGACGATTCTTCGCATTAGTCCCCCCGCAACCATTGGGCAGCTTAACAAGGCTTCCCACACAGACATTTGAGTCAAAAAAATCTGGCAAACCACAAATTCTCACATTTTGGACTGTTTTCCTCTTAAGTTCATACCAAACAAGCCTTTTACTGTCCTGCTCAAGAAGCACTTGATCACCGTTCTTTGAATATGCTATAGGCAATACAAACTGAAAAGACCTAATATCATTGGGTTGTGCAATTGATACCAACTCAGTCCTCGATTCCTTTACGCCGTAATCCTTCATCAGCCATATGTCAATATACTGCAAGTAGGAGTCGCTAACAATCACACAAAGGCATCCTCCCAATACTTCCACATACATAAGAAAGTTCTTACTTGAATATTTAGGTTGTGGCACCAACCGATACTCCTCAGTCCCAAGATCAAAAGCAACAATTAATTTGGCAGTATCTGACTTGGGTTTTCGGGTCACAACCCAGTGCAAAGCACCATTAGCAAGCATATAATAAGCTCATTTGTAACAATTGTAATAGGGAAAATCATGAATCCTTCTCCACGAATTTGATTTCAGTGAATAAAATTTTACTTCAGAATTAAATGGATCCCCATATTCAATATTATAAAACTGTATCATCCTCACAACCTTGTAGTCGTCATTAACATGATCATACCCAAAGCCGTAATTAATAGATCGACAACAACCAAAAGCGTCTGTACCAGGAAACTCAATATCAGTAACGGGTAAGTTGTGGTGCTTTTGGGTGGATGGGTTCAATAAAAAAAATGTGTTCATCTGATTCGTATAAGCAGAGCAAGCCATTAGAAGAACCTAATATTTTTGTTCCAGACTTGAAGGGGTGGGTAAGTTTTATGGCAATGTCAAGTGAATCCAAGTCTATAGAGTAGAGGTAAGAGTGTCTAAGAATTAAACTCGTATTGGAGTTGGTTTGGACAGATCGATTGAGATGCAACTTAATGAAATTAGGACTGTCGATTAGGGCACACCATAGTTTTGAAACGCACCTGAATCGAAGAAGAGGCTTCACCGGTAAGCGTAAGAGTATGTTGGTCACGATTTCTGATGGAATGTAAGACATGGCTAGCCAATTAGGGTTCCGATACGTTGTATAAACGGAAGAATTTTTCTGCTGTGGGTAAAATAAATATCCACGCCTAGATATATTAAGTCCTATTTATACGGATTATTTTTTAATAGATTTTATCATAACATTTTTTCTTAATAGGTCTAATTTGTAAACAAAAGTTCTATTTTGCCCGAATTTTTGCCGACAAACTGACGTGTCGGCTTGCTATTGGTTGATTTGTGGGGTCCGCGCCAGCGGGAACTCAAAACCAACCAATAGCAGGCCGACATGTCAGTTTCGGCCAAAATTCGGTCAAAAATTCAGGCTCTATAGAACTACTCATTTGTAAATATAGTAAATATTCATTATATGTTTACAAATAGATTCTATTAGAATAAAAATCATTTTTCATGAGCCTTGATGGAGCGAAAAAAAAATATTATCACCTATTGAACTACATACTTACTAAACAGGACTAATTGGTAAAAAAAATCATTTTTTTTTTATCAATCCATAATTTTAGGTATCTTGACAAATAAGTCATATTTACGTAATATATTTCCTAATAGATCCTATCATAATATTTTTTTTCCAATAAGTCATATTTATACATATAGTGAATATTCACTATATATTTACAAATAGGACTTATTGGAGCAAAAATCTTTTTTCATGGGATATGTTGGAGCAAAAAAAAGTTGATAGGCCTATTGAATTACATACTTAATAGGGGCATATACCAAATAGTCCTTCAAAGTTTTTTTAATCCATGTATAGTCCAAACCTTTTTATTTTGCACCAAAAAGTCCTTCACCATGCCAAAAAGGCTTTACCATGCCACTAGCGCGGACCATTAAAGATAAGAGAATAAGGGACTTTTTGGTACAAAATAAAAGGCTTGGACTAAATGTGTATTAAAAAATGTTTGAGGGACTTTTTGGTATTTGATACTACTTAATAAACGGGACTAATTGATAAAAAAATCCATAATTTTATTTAATAATTTAAAACTATTTGGGATAATGATTTATTAACGGACGAATAAGTCCAATTAAATAGCCCCATTCTCACGCACTGTTAAAAGTTCTTAATTCCCACGAACACTTACAAGTATTTGTTTAGAGATGGCAATTTAACCTGATCCAGAGGATGTAATACCCCGTATTTTTATGCTATATTAATTTGGGGGTTTTGTTAAATTTAATGAGAGTGAATTATTTAATAAAAATCCGGAGATTAATTATGTTATAATTAATTAACGTGACGAGAGTTAGTAATTATATAAAATTGTTGAATATTACTAATGAGCATAGTAATATATGATACGGGTTATATTAAAGGTCACGAGTGAATGAAATGACAATTTTGAGAATTTTAGTCGGGACGCGCCCGTGTCGCGTCGGGACTAATTATTGAGATATAAAAGTGAATATTTTATAAGTTGTTCGTATGGTCGTTTTGAGTGCGCCAACACGTCCGGAAGGGTCAAGATAGTCAGAAAAGTGTACCCGGGGGTTTAGTTTGGGTCTCGGGGTGTTTTTAGGCCTAGTTAGTGACCCGGGAGGGCATTTTGGTCATTTTACAAAATAGGGTAATTAAACCCACGAATTTTAGCAGCCTTTATCAGCTGGTTAAGTTAGCCTTTTAGGGATAGAACCTACAGAACCCTAGAACGGCCATTAGAGAAGAGAGGAGAGACCTTTCAAGGAGATTCAAGGCCAAAACACCACCGTTTGCACCGCCGTCACCACCAACGCGTAGATCGCGAGGAGGAGAACGCAACCACACCAATATTAGCAGGAAACCAGACCTCTGAAATCCTAGGAAAGTGTTTAACTTGCGTATTTTCGTTGGTGCAGTATTCATATTAGTTTAGGAATGATTAGGAGTGTAATCTATGGAAGAAAACCTCAATTTTTGATAGGGATTTGCATGTAGAAAACATTATAACCGTATTGTGGAAATATTACGTGAAGTAGATGATTAACCCACGAATTTTTGACGTTATGTTAGAAGCAAATTCTGGAGAAAACTGATTAGAACAAAAGTTAAGAAAACTTTAGGGTTCTTGATGTTTAGATGAGATTTTGGGTTGTTTAACCATGTTTAATGATGGATATACGCATGCTTAACGTTAAAAACATCTGGAAATATGTTATTATGTTTGTACTAGAAGTTTTGGGACGATTAGTGTTGGAAAATATGAATTTGGATGAAGAATTTCGGTAAAACCCGTAACTGCACTTCTGCAGGATTTCGCAAACCTGCTTGATCGATCGATCGAGCCTAGAGCTTCGATCGATCGAAGGTTCGATCGATCGAGCCCCAGACCTCGATCGACTGACCCTTCCCGGCAGACTCTTATTTCCCCTTGTTTAATTAGTTGAACATGATTCATCGTGAAATAATTTTTGGGCTTTATGAATAAAATGTTTTGGGATATAGGAGAGAACAGTTGGACATATGATTAAGTGTTGAGAACTTTATTATAAGACGATAATTGTGTTTTAGGGATAACTATTTAAGGAAAGAGGAAAGTACGTATCTCAAGTGAGAGATTACGACGAATACCTACGATGGTGAATAGACGTCTACATACTGAATTTTCTACCTGGATGGATAGAATCCACGAGTGTCACGTAATTTAGTGAGAAGACACTTCGAGTTAAGGTTAGAGACGAAACCTTACACGTAATCATAATAATGGGAAATTAAGGATAAATGTTGTGACTATGGGTAACGTGAGGAACCTATATTAATATGATGAAATGGGTATATTTATATGATTGTGTGTACATATATTATATACATGTGAAAAATGTACCCGCACTACTTGCTATCCCTGAGGTGACCGCGCTAAGACGACCTTATCCTATGTTTCCTTATGGGGGATATTGGTTCGCACCCTAGGAGATAGATATCCTTGGTACAGGCTGTCGAATCGATAGTTCAGACGGTCCTAAGAGGCGTGAGGGTATGTACTGACCTCTTAGAGACTTGGAATCTATGCTTCGCCTCAATGTTGTTTTGTATATGTTAATACAGTTCGAGAGTGATTCCGAACTTGTATTTCCCTTTGTGTGAGCGATACGGGGATTGGATAGCAGAGTATGCCCGCACCATAGTTTTAGTTGGGGTGCTGTTATAAATATATATTATACGAGTAGTTAATATATATATGAGATTATAAACTTTAAACTGCCTACTGTGATTTGATAAGTAGGACATGGTTGTTGACTCAATAATAAGTACTTGTTTTGTGAAAGTATAATATGACACTGGGAAACTTTATAATTTAATGAAGCTAAAACGAGAGGAGTGTTACAAATTGAAAGTAACCTTTTTAAACGATGACATTGTTCGGTTTTGAAAACTTATGAGTAAGTTTAGATAAACTAAATTATTTGGAAGGTTAGTATGATAAAATGTCAAGTTAAACCATTTGGGAAGGTTAGTACGATAGGCGTGCACATTAGAAGAGAGGTGAGAATTTCTCAAGAGAGTGTCGAACTAATATGTTGTTGCATTGGCCTGTATCAATTTAAATTACTTGCTAAACAAATTTTAAATCATACTCACTTTTGGGCTCTGACCCGTTTCTTCTCTCTCTCTCTCTCTCTCTTGTATATATATATGTATTACAGGTGCCCAGCCACAGGGGCGTCTTGCTTAGGATCTCTTGGAAGGAACGCGCTGCAGCTTAGGTGGGAGTTGGAGGTCTCTTGATTAGACGACTTCGTTCATTCAGATCCACTCTTATCATTTTCATTCAGATGGGCATGTGTAGCCCTTTCCAGTATTTCTTTATTTTGGGACATTGTTATTCCAGTTATTTCATAGTTTCGTTATTATGGGATTTTTATTCAGGATGGATGTATTAGTTTATTTTTTTTCTCGAACGTTGACATTCGTTGATGAATGTTTTATATTAATTGGATTTTTGTTCCAGGTTTATTGTGGTGTGAATCTTATTTATTGAAACTTTGTTAATCAAATAAATAAATCTTTTTCTTTAAATAAAAATTGGAAAGTAATGTTTAAATTTTGGTTTTGACACTTAGCTTAATTATTTAGGGTGTTAAATTGGAAAATTCATTTTTTATCGACAGTGATGCTGCGAATGAACCAACTGTATACCTTGATTTAATTTAATAAAGGAGTGATCGCCCGGTATTTAATTAGGCGGGGTGTCACAGAGGAGTCCCGATCTGATGCTATAGGGGGGGGGTAAAAACCCGATCAATGAATTAGGAATGAGTATGGGTTTAAAAAAATGTTTATTAAATGGGGCGGGTTGGGAGTTAATTCAAATAAAATTGTCTATCTCGCCATGCTCTCTATCATCACCTTCTCTCATTAGCAAATCCATCACACCTTATCAGAAGCTCCAACGCCACTCGCTCCTCATCAGCTCCTCATCCACCCAATCCCGATGTCATCTCAGGTTTAATGCTAACTATTTTCAATTTCTTATATGAATTTAATCCTTTATTTTTCAATTTCTAATATGCTAACTATTTTCAATTTCGATTTCATCTCTATTTTTATGTTGTGCTACTTTAAATTTCACCCTCTCTATTTTTATGTTGTGTGAACTTGTATTTGAGATTGTTGAGACATTTTTTATGTTTTATAACATTTTTATTTTTTATTTTGCTTAATTTTTAGAGACATTTTTATGTAATGTTAGAATATTTAGGTAATGTTGAAATTTTTAGGTGATACTTCACTTTAATGTTGAAATTTATTGGTGATGATGAAACTTTATTGTTGACATTTACGGGCATGCTCAAATTTTTATTATTAATAAAATATATAAATGATAAAAAAAAATAGTATTCCAGAATAAATGGAGTGAAGTAATATAAATGCGGAGAAATGTGACTCGCGACATTTAATTGGGGCGGGGTGAGGTAGGTACAGGTTCATGTAAAATAGGCTCAAACGAATTCGGGGCTCCTTGAAGTAAACCGGTTACGAGTCGCGGGGCGGGGCGGGCCAAGAATTCTTTAAATGGGGCGGGTTCGGGTTTTTTGAAACCCGCCCCATTGCCATCCCTATATTTGTTGGAACATACCCTTTACAAGTAAGAATTATGTTAGGACGGAGAGTTAAAAAAATTATGGGAACAAACCAAAAAGTTGAAAAAAACATTTGGAAACTCATTTATAGAGCTCACCTCTACACTTAGGTATAGTACACTTATATTTACCCATACAAAATAAGTAGTTTTAAGCAACTTAAAATCGCTTAAATATTAAATCATTTTTAAATATAAAAAATATTATAAATATTTGTATTTATCATATTTAAATGGACGTCCATTCCTAATACTCTTTTCTCTCTAAAATTTTCTCTCCACTAGGGGCGAACCTACATGGTCTCAAGGGTGGGTGGTCGTCGAACATGAGTTTTCGGAAATTTTCCCAAGTATATGTTTGTTTTATTTGTTTTTGTTTTTTTGAGGGAGGCACTATGTGTGATTTTTTGAAATGCAGGGCATAAAATTATGCCATTTTAAAAGTTGAGGGGCAGACCTGTAATAATGTTTAAAATTTGTAAACACATGCCTTTTTCTTTAAAAAAAAGTAACTTTTAACCTCTTTCTCAGCAGTCATTTCTCTCTCTCTCATCCATCTCGGAAATATCAACAACAAAAGAAAAGAATCCCTCCCTTTTCTCATCTATCTTTCTTTCTCATACATTTCTCTCTTTCTCATCAATCTCATCTCTCAGTATGTTTTTTACAGGCCCAATTTACCGCCTCTTAGATTAATTTACGGGTCTAGAATATGTTTTTTCTACAAGAAACAGACAAGCATTTGTTCATTTCCTAGGTAAAGAAAAAGTTCAAGACAAGCTAAATAGGTTTGAAGAGTTAACATGTGCATCGTTATCTTATTTAGGGGTTAGCTCTTTTGGACCTTCTTGTCAAATAAGTATGACCATAGCAAGTACTGTAGTTTCCTTCAGTTTATCATCTTTAAATTGAATTGTGAGTCTTGTATTAATTATGAGTACTACCTAAGTCATTAAAGATATATGTTTTTTCTGCTTTTATTTGTTATTTTTGTTAGGCCTTCTTGAAACCAGTATAAACGTAAGGCAAAAAATCATAATTTATACTTATGTAATTTATTCATGGACCTCAGAGTTGATCAAGAATGTAAAACCATTTTGTGCCCATTCACATCAAGGAGAAGTGGCGTGCCCTAGGTTCACACACATGATCCTAAATGCATCCTTAACTTAAACCGGCTTATTAAGAGTTAAATTATTCCCTTTATTCTTCTTTGTTCCTAAACTGCGAAGTTTAGTATCTTAATATATGATTAAATGTCCCTAAGATCATGGAGAACATCTGCACCTCTTTGATAGTCTCAATAGTGTAGTGGGAGGATTTATAATAAAAAATAATACTATAAGAAGATATAAAAAATATTCTGATTTGATTAACCAAAGAAGATTACTTTTTGATAATATAATCTCGCTCAAGACTCTAATTCTTCAAAACGAAGTGCTAGGAATATATGTATTTGTCTTTTGTAAGTTTTAGGAAAATATATGAATATGATTGGGAATGGTTTGAAGAACATTGTTGAAGAATGTGTTTTCTGAAGGACAATTGGAAGGAAATTGTAGGAAAGAGATTAATATGGAAGTACCAAAAAACTTCAATGCATAGCGAGCTAGCCACAATTAATATTGGATGGTGATGTTGATTAATATATAAGATGGGTTACTTAATAACTATCGTTGCTCGATATGTGTAGCCAGTTGCTCAATGGTTGGGTACCGGTGAGACTATTGATAGTTATCCCAAATCTACTAAAGTGTTTTTTGTGTCCCCTTTTTTCAAAATATTTAAAAAAAATCATTTATGATAAAAGTCATGATTTGTAACAAAATTATTTAAGAAACATTCTTATCAGTAAAATAGTTATCTAATTCTTTGTTTAAGAATGTGTCAAGTCCTTGAAGATGTGGTCACTTTTAAATGTGCTAGTTTCCTTTGGAATATAACTTTTAATGAATATTTCGTTTGTAACATAATTGTGGCGTTATATTATTAGGCCAAATAAGGATTGCATATTGTAATATGGTTGACAGGGTTCTTTTCATTACCCATGGTAATTTGTTTCTCATGACCTCCCATATTTTTCTTGCTATATGTAATTGACGTGGGATCGGGTTAAGATTCGATTTTTGAGGAGGATTTGGGTAAGAAATTATTTTCGTATGACTTTTCTTCCCTATCTTTGATTGTCCTCCATTGACCACATTTCTTCCAGTGCCTCTCTTGGTTCAGTACACACATACGGTGGGTGTGTGGAGAATGTTGTTTAAGAAAAATTTAAATGATTGTGATGTAGACACATCAGAATTAACACTTACACACACAAAGAAATAACCAAAGGCATCTCAATTAATTATGTTATCATTGGTAATCTTTAAATAAAAAGTGATTACAACGGTTGGCCAAAGGCCTTATTTAAACCAAACCTACTACTTGGGAAACAAGTCTCCTAATGAAATAAGGTAACACATAATAAAAGGAAATCTACATGATTAAGGTAACTAATAACTTAAAAAATATTTAAATAATAATAAGGATAATATTAATATTTATCTACAAAAATCTAATAATATTATTAATACTAATATAAAATAAATAATTAAATATAATATTTATTTTTTGTATCCTCAGTGCACGTCATTCTTGTTGGTTTGAAAACCTCGACCTGAGCGATGTAGGGTTGAATTGAACACATCCACCCCATCGAAATAAATATTTTAAAATTTCCCCTTGGGTCAATCTGTGGCCAAAATAGTTTTTTGAACAAACGTTGGGCAACCAAAATTAAATTGGCAAACAATTGAAGTATTGGAAGGCACCCATTATTTTCTATCGTAATAAAACCCATTCCTTGTAATTGGTCAATGCCCATAAGCTCATCCCAATAAGACACTCCAAATGGACCAAAAAATTATGGACCAATAATACTCAAGTTCTCCTAATTGTAACCTAAATATGTTTTCAACTCTTTAAGCCCATAGGAATGGTTTGCCCCATCACCATATTCAAACATATCTTCCCTAGGGCTCGTTTGTTTGAAAATCTAAAATCTGAATCTAAACCATTCAGATTTTAAGAGGTAGTTTGTTTTTAACACATTTCACATATTAGTGGTAATATTATCCTCTTAATGATTCGGAGGTTCGAATCCCTCTGAATCTAAACTCTAAAATCTGAACTCAAATACTTTCACAACATTACCCTTATCACTTATGTGAAATCACAATAACACAATAATACAGATATATCCGAATCATTTTCAAATAAAATAAAATCAAGAATCATAAATACAATAAAACTCTTTCTTTTACGATTCTCTTTGCAATATATATAGGCACACAAACACAGAATAAATGTGTAGAAAAATTTGGATCCCCAATCTGGAAAAAAAAAAGTTCAACAGGTATTGCCTTCTTCTTTCCCCTCCATTTTTCCACCGAATTTTTCTTTACGTTTTATACCTTTAAAAAAATAAAAAATAAACCTCAAAGTTCTTTTTTTTTCTTTATGTTTGCAAACTCGCTTGCTTCTTTAAATTTGTATACTTGACTAGTTCTTCTTCAAATATATGAAATTTTTTGCTTTGTTTGCTCAATCTCTCCTTCTGTCTCACAAAAAAATGTCGTTGCTATTTTTTTTTATAGAAAAGGAATACTGTATCCTCTTAAAGTGTTTGGGCTATGTAAAACTTCATACTTTATTATTTTAGCATTTGAGATTTGTTAACATATATCAAATAGTTATCGACATATGTTGACATCTTGGATGTGCTGTGATTTTCTTCCTATCACTCCAACTAGGTGGCTATTACCAGATATTGACGAAATAATAAAAAATTCTTTAACAAATGAATGAAGACAACACACGGTTCTATTATATTAATAAGTCTCGATGGACACAATCATCTTGAGCTAAAATTATTTGGGTGCTTAGACATGTCACCATCTACTAAGTTATAAACGTGAGGACCTATAATCATTCCCCTGCAACGATTGGATGGGACAGAAAATTGTACACAATAAAATATTTGTAATATTAAACTTTATGCGGTTGAAATGGTAACCTAATTAGCAAACTCTATGACAGATATACTATCTAACCAAAACACCATTGCTACTAGTATACTAACTGATGTAAAACATAATGGCAAAGTTGGTTGGCCACCACCCTAGGTAACAAAGGAAAAATCTAGAGAAGAAGAAGAACTCCTCCTTTGTAGCAAAAAGAAACATAATGACACTCATGATACAAGTGAGGAAATGATAACTGAGGATTACCCAACAGGTACAGTTACACACATTGAAGCAAACCTAAATAATGGATACTCTGTGGGAAATATTTTCGATGAGAAAAATGGGGAGGAAAACTCCAGAGGAACATATACTGAGAAAGAGAAGGATACAAGAGTGATGGGGAAAAATAACCCTCCAAAAGTGCTATCATATAAAGATGTAGTGGGTTGCAAACCTAACGCTGACATTCATTCCGAGGATATTACAAATACTTGGTCGGATGCTGAAGTTGATGTTCTTATGGAAACCAATAGCCAAACACAAATTAATATATATACAAGACCAGAAGACGAAGAACCTTTGTGTCCTGTTATGGTAGTACAAATCAAACAAGTGGAGAAACTCATAAACAAATGGAAGGGGAGTGTTATTGTAATCCTACTTGGGAAGAATGTCCGATTTAAAGCACTCTACGCTAGGGTTCCGTCTTTATGGAGTCAACAGGGAGATTATTAGGGTTGTGTATCGGCCGAATCGGATCGAAAAATGACCCTTCGAAAAAAATCTGATGTTTTTAGAAACAAAATAAGTATTCTGATTTTCGATCCAATTTTTTAGGAAAATTAAAACATAATCTGAATTCGAAAAAATAAAAAAAAATCAGAAAAAATCAAAAATTCAAAAAATATACGAAAAATCTAGAAAATTCAAAAATTCAAAATTTCAAAAAAAATAAATGTAGGATTTTTGATTACTCGAAATTCTCATTTTAAAGAAATCAAGAAAAAAGTTTAACCCAACATGTAAATACATAAGGATTTAACCATTTTTTTTTCATTTGTGTAGAGGATGGAGGGATAATCTCCTTTTATAGAGGACTTTTTTGGACCTCTCTTCCTCTCTTAGCCGATGTTGGTTACATGAGAATGTTTAAAAAAATTGAAAAAAAATGAGAAATCAATTTTTTTCTGAAAAATATCGGACATAATTCGAAAAAAATGGATTGACATAATTTCGAAAAAATCAAAAAATCTAAAAGTTAGAATTATTTTTTATCCGATTTTTTTCGAAAAAATCGAAAATCGAAAAATCATATATATGTTCCAAAATCGAAAAATATCGGATCGAATATCGAAAAAATCGGAATGTTAAAAAAAAAAATATAGCCCTAGCGATTATGAAGTGGTTGATTTAGAAGAAAGCCAGTTCTTATTTAAATTTCATATAAAGGAAGATTTCCACAATGTCTTAACAGGAATAACGTTACTACAACTCTATGGGTCAGACTACCTAGGCTCCCTATTGAATGATTTGATGAAAGAATTTTATTCGAGATTGGTACCAGACTAGCAAAACCTATCAAGAAGAATTTTAATTCGATTTTCTCATCCATGGGAAAGTATGCTAGATTATGTATCGAGGTGGATCAGTCCAAACCATTAATTCCTTGTTATATAGTGGATGGAAGAAAGTATAGGGTGGAGTATGAATTCCTTCCTTACCTTTGTTTCAAATGTGGAAAAATAGGGCATAAAATTGATTAATCTCCACTTAATGTGCCTCAAACGTAGAAGAACACAACGTCAAAAAACCGAAATTCAGGTAAACACGTGGAAACACAGGCGACTACCAACCATAACGGCTCTATTAACAATGAAATCGTTACGGGAAAGGAGAAGGGAAGCGGGCCTGACAGTGGAGCATGTGATAAACCTTTTAGATCATTGATGTTGGTCAAACGATTAAGTAGGCATCTGAATCCAGCAAATACACAAAACGGAACCAATGATCTCAGTGGGAAATCAAGTAACATATTTTTGGCCTTGGAAGGATCTAGAAATGAAAAATTGCGTATGAGAACAGATGGAACAAAAGGCAGTGGAGGCATGACACATATCAGGTACTAACACAAAGGACAGTCAGGAGAAACTGCGCAGAATAGAAAAGACAATCAGGAGAAACTGTGCAGAATAGAAAAGATAACAACCATTTCTCTAATACCACTTTATTAGACCATATGGAGCTAGCATCACCAAATCACATCAATAGGGTACATACGGACATAGATAAAGATTATCATGCAAGTTAGGCACATGGCCCTAAGCATAATATGTCAGATGAAATAAGGAGCAAGAGTTTAACCACTAGACAATTAGGAACAAAAAAAAAGTCAACCACGTTAATTATTAAATGTGACACCCCGCCTAATTAAATATAGGGTGATCCGTCCTTTACCAAATTTTAAAACAGGAAATACGGTTGGTTCATTCTTAGCATCACTATCGAAAATAATATAATCCATATTAATCACCTATAATATAATTAAGCTAAGTGTCAAACATTTTCCCTTTTTAATAAAACCATTTAACTACAACATTCCAAAAGTAAATTATAAATTATTCACCATATATAGGAATAATAGGTACTAAACAAGAATTTAATACGGAATTAAATAAGACTAGGTAAAACCTTCCAGTTCAAAACTCCAAACCATAAAAGAAACTAAATACAATATCTCTGATAAAAGACTAGAAGTGGGCGACACATGCCCTAAATAGGAAGTCTAAGAGAAACTGAATAAAATAATAGATTGTGTCTACTGCAAGGACCTACAACTTCCACAATCGATGCAGCATGTCTAACAATCCAACCTCCAATTCTCGTAACCCTACGGCCGAGCACCTGGAATAATATATATATATATATATATATATATATATATATATATATATATATATATATATATATATATATATATATATATATATATATATATATAGCAAAAGAGAGAAAAGATGCAATAAACGGGTCAGGGCCCGAGGTTTAAAAACAATTTAGCAAGTATTTAAAACTGTTTCTTAAAACAAGTCTTATACGCATGTTAGTTATCGAACTCTCACATGAGCTTCTCACCTATCAGCTATTGTGCACACGTAACGTACATCTAATTTTCCCCTAGTTATACCACCTAGTCTAACTAGTCTGAAGAAATTCTAATACTATCTATACTCACCAGTAGTATACCCGTATCGCCCATACAATACGCTTTCAAATTAGCCTATGTCGAACAATTAATTAATATGTTTTCTCATTTTCATAATAAATCAATTATACTCTTAGGATTTATTTTATATATCATCATTTTCAGCGCTACGAACTATACATAGTAGACTGATTCACAAGTTTACGTATATATACATATAGTCACATCTTCCCTATATATATATATATATATATATATATATATATATATATATATATATATATATTCTAATACTGCGCCCCGGGCTAAGACCCATTAGGGCAACTAACCATAATAATACTACACCCCCAGATTATCATCCATTAGTGCACCTAGAACAATAATCTTGTACCCCCGGGTTATCACCCATTCGTACACTTATAATAATATTCTTGTACCCCCGGGTTATCACCCATTAGTACACTTAACAATTGAATCCCTGCACCCCCGATTTATCACTCATTAGTGCACATAACAATAAGATTCTTGCACCCCTGAGTTATCACCCATTAGTGCTCTTAACAATAATATCACATAATAGGCATACACACATCCTATTATAATTTATAGGTATTTATCCAACCTACATATGTACTCCTCATACGTATTTTAAACTCAACACTACGTATAGTATAAATATTTAGATTACTATCTCTCTCGTAATCTCCAAGGTACATTCTCTCTATCCCGAAATAATTAAAGTATTAAGCCTCGCATACTTTTCTCAAAATCCTTTCTTGTTTAAGTTTACTAACTCACATTTTCTCTCACTCCAAGAACCCAATAAACCCAAATTTGGACTCAAAGAAAAAATCCAGAAATTCCCTCTGTCGCTCGAACCATATGGCATGTCGTTTGAACGACTGCCACGTGTCGCTCGAGCGACTTCACGAGATATTTCATCTCGCTGGAACGACTTCGCGCGAGATTGCACTGTTCGTCTTCCTACCCATATTTTCAGCGTTTTTCACCATCATTGAACCTAAAAACCTCTAAGATTCAATACCCAACATCTCTTCATCAATACCCATCAACACACAACAGATTATAAGTCATTCCTAACATCCTAGGATCCTTAAGTCATCATTAATCATCATAATTATATGAAACCCCCAAATTAATTCACATGAACCCTAGTTTTCAAAATTTTAATTACAGAATGTAATCAACCCAGATTTATTCATCAATATATGATTTGATTTCGTATTTTTACCTCTACATACAATAAGGGATATCAACAACTAATTAGCCCACTCTCTATTCATCATTTAGACTCCAATTTTCACCCAATTAACGTGTAAATCAAAGATTAATTTCACCTACTCTAACATGAGTATGATTATTGCTAAAGAAAATAAGTAATAAACACTTGTCTTAAATCGAAGGTCTGGATTCTTTGGTGATGTTGGTATAGACGTGTTCCTCTCTTCTCGATCTACACGTTGGTGGTCACGGTTGTGCAAGATGAGGATCATCTGGCCTTCCCTCTTGGAATTTGGTTCTCCCTCACACCCTCTATGGTCTTTCTTGATTTTTGTGTAACTTAACCCTAATGGAACTCCCGTAGATGATATGTTTATTCTCTAATTTTCGTCCATTTAATTTTCCCAAAACTCCATATTGCCAAACTGCCCCTACGGGGTGCCGGTTTGGCCTAAAATATTCCGGAGTCCAAATAAAATATTCGGGTAGAGTTTTCTTACTATCTCGATGCTCCCGGACTCAATGGCGCACTCGAAATTATCATACGAGTTACATAAAACTAATTTATCTTTATATTTTAGTCAATTAGTCCCGACACGACTCACACGCCTGTCAGACCTAAATTACCAAACTGTCGTATTATTCACTCTCAGCAATTTATCAAAGTGTATAGTTCTATATTACATATCACACGGTAATATTAACTCAATAGTATTAACCCTTGGCACGCTAGTTAATATATATTTTTTAAATCTGGATTAATTTAACAATTAAATTCTCACATTTTAATTCAATTAATCCCACTCTAATAATTACTCCCATAATTATTTAAATCATCAAAAATATGGGATATTACATATTTCCCCCCTAATAATGGAACTTTGTCCCGAAATTCGAAAAATAAAGCATACCTGGTACGAATAAATCTGAATATTTCTCACACATATCCGCCTCACGCTCCCAAGTGGACTCCTCCACATTGTGATGTTTCCACTGCACCCGAACAAGTGGAACTACCTTTGACCTCAGCCTCCTCTCACTATAATCTAGGATAGCCATTGGTCTCTCCTCATATGAACTGTCGGGCTGTAACTCAATCTCCTCAATCGCGATGTGGTGTGTGCAAACTCATCCCGAAGATACCACCTCAGTGACAAAATGTGGAACACATCATGGATACGATGCAAGTGTTTCGGTAACCCAATCATATATGCCATTGGTCTGATCCTCTCGATAATAGGAAATGGTCCTACATATCTCGGAGCCAATTTCTCCTAAATCTCATTACCCTCTTCGTAGGAGATACTCTCAGCAAAATCTGGTCCCCTATGGCGAACTCTCTGAAGGATCTCTTAACATCGACATAGCTTTTCTGCTTGTCCTGCACTACCCGTATGCGACCCCGAATCATCTCGATTCTACTCAATGTGTCCTGAATCACCTCTGGCCCGAGTTGTTTGTTGTCCCCCACCTCTATCCAACATGCTGGAGAACGATAAGGTCTATCGTACAATGCCTCGAACGGGTCCATGCCAATCATAAACTCATAGGAGTTATTATAAGCAAACTCCACTAGTGGAAGGTATTTCTCCCAACCTCCACCAAAATTAAGGACACACATGCACAACATATCCTCGAGCATCTGATTAGTGCGCTCTGTCTGCCCA
The DNA here is from genome assembly GCA_949130495.1 of Sambucus nigra. Lineage (NCBI taxonomy): Eukaryota > Viridiplantae > Streptophyta > Magnoliopsida > Dipsacales > Adoxaceae > Sambucus > Sambucus nigra. Next base: position 14,523,492 of record OX422211.1, on the reverse strand, counting down.
TCGATATGTGGGTGATACGCCGTACTCAACCGCAACTCGGTGCCCATAGCCTCCTGGAAGCTCTCCCAAAAACGAGATATAAATGTTTTGTCTCTATCCGACACGATATTATGAGGCAATCCATGCAGTTTCACTATCAATGTAATAAATAGCTGAGCATACTGTCCCTCTCTGTAGTATGTCCTGATGGGCCAAAAAGTGGCTACTTTCGTCAATCGATCCACAATAACCCATATAGAATCATTCCCCTTCTGCAAAGTGGGCAACCCGGAAATAAAATCCATGGAAATGCCTTCCCATTCCACGTAGGAATGTCCAATGGTGGAAGCAAACCCTGTGGTCTCTGATGGTCCACTTTCACTAACGGGTAAGTGGTACACTTAGATACGAACTCTGCGATATCCTTTTTCATTCCGCTCCACCAATACTGCCGCCTCATATCCTGGTACATTTTGTCCCCATCGGGATGTACCACAAATTGGGACCCATGCGACTCCGTCATCCCTGCATGTCGAAGGTCCCGATTCTTGTGGACAATGAGTCTCCCATTAAAGTGCAAACCTCCCTCGGAGCTCACCGAATATGACTCGACCCCACTGGCTAAAATATGTCTAATCCTTTACTGGCAAAAAGGATCTGTCACCTGTGCCTGAACTGCCCTCATTACTATTTATGGTGTGACGGTCATAACTAACATGAAGGACCTGGCAACTGCATCCTGGTGCCCCAATTCCTTCCATTTCACTTTCCACACCTCGGCTGTCTCATCTACCAGCCTACCGCTGAACGCATCAGCAACTACATTAGCCTTCCTCGGGTGATAGTGTATCTCGAACTGATAATCCTTTACAAAATCGAGCCACCTGCGATGACGCATATTCAACTCTTTTTACGTGAACAAGTACTGCAGTGACTTGTGGTCAGTAAATAAGTGAAATTTTTCCCCTAATAAATAATGCCTCCAAATTCGAAGTGCAAGCACGACTGCTGCTGGCTCTAAGTCGTGGGTGGGGTAACTATTCTCATGAGGCTTATGCTTTCGGGAATTAAAAGCTATAGCCTGCTCCTCTTACTGGAGTACTCACCCAAGCCCTTATAAGGATGCGTCCGTATAAACGAGGTATTCAACCCCTGTCCTGAGTAGTGCTAGTACCGGTGCTGAAGTCAGCTTATCCTTCAGTTCATCGAACGCCAATTGACATGCATCATCCCAAATGAACAACACACCCTTACGAGTCAAATTCATCATCAGAATCATAATTTTTTAGAATCCTCGAATAAATCGTCTATAGTACCCGCTAATCCTAAAAAACTCCTCACCTCTATTGGTGTCGTAGGCTGTCCCCACTCCCTCACCGCTGACACCTTACTAGGATCCACAAATATCCCTCTCTCTGATACAATGTGTCCCAAAAATTATACCTCGCTCTGTCAAAATTCACACTTCTCATACTTGGCGTACAACTGATGCTCTCGTAAGATCTGCAGAACCATAAATAAGTGCTCGCCATGCTCCTCCTCGATGCGGTAATAAATTAGGATGTCATCTATGAAGACAATAATAAACTGATCTAGGAACTCTCTGAATACTATGTTCATTAAGTCCATAAATACTGCTGGAGTGTTGTTAACCCAAATGGCATAACCCTGAATTCATACGACCCATACCTTATCAGAAAAGCAGTCTTAGCCACGTCCTGCTCCCTCATGCGTAGCTGATGATACCCGTATCTTAAGTCTATTTTTGAAAAGTGGGTTGCTCCTCTTAGCTGGTTGAATAAGTAATCGATGCCAGGCAACGGATACATATTCCATATTGTGACTTTGTTAAGCTCCCAATAATCAATACAAAGTCGTAGGGACCCATCCCTCTTCTTCACAAATAGAACTGGGGCACCCCAAGGTGAGGTACACCTACGGATGAAACCCTATCCCAATAACTATTCTATCTCCTCCCGTAACACCCTCATCTCTGCCGAAGCCATACAGTAAGGCGCACGTGCTATCGGATGAGTGCCCAGTGTTAAGTCTATCACAAACTCTATCTCCCTACTCGGAGGCACCCCCGGTGTATCCTAAAATACATCAGTAAACTCGTAGACGACTGGAATTAAATCGAGCGGAATCTCAACTGCAGAGGTCTCATCCTCTATATAAAACAAGTGGGTGGATGACCCTCCCTCAAAACGAGGCATCGCCACTAAGAATATCTCCTGTCCCGGAATGGCGAACACAATACTACTACTGAAGAAATCAATCATGGCCCTATACTCGACTAGCCAATTCATGCCAATAATGGCGTCGTACTCAAACATATCTAACACTAGCATATCAGCCGATAAAATCAAACTTCCAGTCTCTATGCCTACTCCCCGGTATATGAAGAAAATCAGCGACCCACTACCTAACGGTGAGTCTACACATGTCACTGTACTCTTTATCGTGCCTAAAAACCCAGTGGCCCATTTAAAGCTAGTGTCTATAAAGGAGTGTGATGCCCCCGTGTCAAATAAGATACGACCCAAAGCGCCATGGATAGAAAACTTACCCTCCTATGGGTGGTGCCTACAGAACTGCGACCTGGTGGATGTTATAGACATTTCATTACTGCAACTACCCCTGCTGCATCGGAACTGCGGGCAAAGATGGAACTAGAGCTGGTGCTGGTAGGGCGGCAGGAAAAATAGGTCTCTGGGGCTCCTGGTGAGCACCCTGCTGTCGAGGAACTCTGTCCTTATTGGAGAACTTTTGTTTCTTATGGCTAGTCTTGCCACAATTATAACATTTCCTGATGAAGTTTCATCCCCTCTGTCCCTGATAGCCTCAGCCCTACTGGTCATTACCACCCCTACCTTGGCCCTGCTGGCCCTATTGTCCTCCCTGTTGTTGGCCCTACTGCTGGCCTTACGGCTGGCCCTACTGTTGGCCTTGGTGGCCCTGCCTCCAACCCTTATGACCATGCTTGAAACCTACAGAACGAAACCTCTTAGCAGACTCCCCCTGCTGGGAACCCTGCCTCTGACTCTGCTCAACTGGTTCCCCACTGGCACTACCTCCCCCTATCTTTCTCAAATGGTTGGGCTCTCCCCCTCGCTTGATTCCCTTAGCATGGAAGTGGTTGTCCTGATAATGCAAGAAGGTTGCATTCAGAACGTCTGTATATGAGTGTAGAGAAAGGTTACCCAAGAGATGTTGTCGTATCCTCAAAGTTAATCCATACATGAACATCTAAATGCGCTTCTCCTCAGTAGGCACCTCATCCAAAACCATGTTTGTCAATCGCGTGAACTCCTCCTCGTATTTCGCAACTATTCTCCCTTCCGGGGTGAGGTCCAAAATTTTTCGCCTCATCTCTGTCTTGAAGGCGGAAGGAAAGTACTTGCAGTCGAACCACACCCAAAAATCACTGATCGACATCAACTCTCGGTCCTCGGTAGTAGTAGTGTACTCCCACCACTGTAAGGCTACCCCTCTCAATTTAAAGGTAGCCAAAACTTGCCTCTGAACCTGAGTGCACTCATACATACGAAGGTGTAGCTGTATGTATGTGACGACCCAAATATGTGATGATAAACCATGTTTAAATCATGCTTACTGTATGGGATGAGGATAATGTGTTATTAGAATATATAATTTTAAGTTATTGTCTTTAGTCTAATCCTAACTTCATAACTTATGAAATATCGAATTAGTCACAAACACAAATTTGTGAAGCCTTCGGTAGGAATGTTCGAGTTCGGGACTAGTTTTGGCCACTATAATATAATAATTGACTTGAGTTGAAAACTAGATAGTTGTACATATATGAGTTAATTTTGTAACACAACAAACGGTGTGTAAAACAAAGGTTCGATAAAGAAGTTATTCCAGAATTACGAAGCAGGGGCAAAATTGTTCATTCGTTAAGTGGTATTTTGTCTTATATGTATAACAAGTGGATGGATTGCATTGGTTGGAAGGGGGGTAAAGCTTGTCCGACTTAAGCCCCTTGAAATTAACTTCTTAATCATCCAAACTCAGCCATTAGAGAGTTTGTCCTGAAGAGAGAAATGGGAAGTTTAAGAAGAGAAAGGTGAGGAAAAATGGGAGAAAAATCCGTGGAAAATTACGGAAGTGTCCATAACGTAATTCCATATCTAAATCTTGTTAATTTTCTTGTGTGAATGATTGAAAAAGTATAAATCATAGATTTTTTATGGAACTTTCATGTCTTGGTTTATATGTATGAATGGATGCGAGCTTAAGCAAAGTGGAACGTGTAAATCATGTATATTGTTTCGATTGGAAACCTTGTGTATTCAAACTCCTATAATTTTTTGCATATTTATTGGAATTGAATAATTATAGTTGGCTATGAAAATAGACTCATATATGTATAACATATCTGAAAATTATGTGAAAATACAAAGAAATGAATCTTTGGTGATAGTTTGAAGTTCATATATCAAATATGCCCCAAAGGTGTAAGTATGCACACCAGGTGTTCGATGCTTTGCTTGACTTGGAAAATGAACCTTAAAAATTATGAAACTTTAATGTTGTATTTTTATATATGTTTATGGATGTTGGGTGAAATATCACATGAAGTTATGATGTAGAAAAATTATGAAAATTCCTGGAAGTTGACTAAACAATAAAGGAGCCTATAGGGCAGATTTGCTTTGTAATAAAGAAATGGACACATCTTTCTCTAGGAAACTTAAAAAGATGTGTTGTCTTTTATATTGGGATCCTAATATGATAATAATCGTATAACCAAGAAGAAATTAAAGTATGTTTGGGCTATGGATTGGATATGTTAAATATTTTAACATGAAATTGGACGAGACTTCATTTATGATAAATGATTAGAATGGGATGATATGATGCTTATGAATTCAGCTAAGGTTAAGTTATTATTTAGATTGTTAATATCACTATGATGATACTAATATTTTAAGACTTTATATGTGAAAGGGGGAGAAGAACCGGTTAAACAATTGCCAGACAAAGACAAGGGAAAAAACATATGAAGTGGCCAAGGCGAGTGTACTCTCTCGAAAGATGTATTTGTATAGTTACCGAGTTAAAGAGGGATAGGATGTGTGTGGTTACTGACTTGAATATGGATATGTTTATTGAGCTGAATATACATATGATATGTGGCACTTACTGAGTCGAATATAGATATGATATGTGTAATTATTGAGTTCAATGTGGATATGATACGTTTGGCTACTGAGTTGAATATGGATATGTTTACTGAGTTGATCATAGTTTTGATATTTGGTACTTACTCAATTAAATATGGATATTATATGTGTAGTTAATGAGGTGAATATGGATATGATAGGTGTGGTTGCTGAGTCGAATATGGATATGTTTACTGAGTTGATCATAGATATGATATATGGTACTTACTCAATTAAATATGGATATGATATGTGTAGTTAATGAGTTGAATATGCATATGATAGGTGTGGTTGCTGAGTCGAATATAGATATGTTTACTGAGTTGATTATAGATATGATATGTGGTATTTACTGAGTTGAATATGGATATGATATGTTTAGTCATTGAGTTGAAAATGGATATGAAATGTGTGGTTACTAAGTTGATTATAGATATGATATGATATGATATGATATGTGTTGTTAGTGAGTTTATTATGGATATGATATGTATGTGTTATGAAGAGATGTTATGGCTTACCAACAACGAAGAGATGTTATGGATTATTATATCCAAGAGATGTTATGGCTTATCAACAGCAAATAGATGTTATGGCTCATAATGGCCAAGAGATGTTATGGCTTATAATGGCCAAGAGATGTTATGTCTTATCAACAGTCAAGAGATGTTATGGCTTATTATAGCCAAGAGATGTTATGCCTTATTATAGCCAAGAGATGTTATGGCTTATCAACAACCAAGAGATGTTATTACTTATTAACAACCAAGATATGGTGAGATGTTTTATATTATTACTTAGATACGATTTATTGCATTTAATTTTATGCAATAGTGTTGTAGTGATGCATTTGCTGAGCTATTTTGCTCATGGTTCCTATCTTTATATTTTTCAGGTATTGTGATCTCACTACCAAATCTAGGAGTTCGGTGGGGTTATTAAGGGATGCATAAAACCATAATTTGGTCAAACGTAAATGGGGTAATTTAATCCTACTTATCTTTTCTATAAGTTTGACTAAACATAATTCCCTTAAAATTTTGAAAGGCTTTTGGTTTCATTGATTCATGTTAATAATTTAATAAAGATACTTGTGTTTATGGTTTGGTTAAGGTAATTATGATGTGTCTCACTTTTACCTTCAAACTTTATTATAAGTAACTGGTTGGGGTGTGTCAACTTTGGTATCAGAGCCTAGGTTTTAGAGGTTCTAGCGTGAGGATCGCCTAGATTTGGCCGTGGAAGTAGAAATTATTTTGAGTCATAAACAAATTGGATTTATTAACTAACATTTGTTAGTTATACATATATATATTGTTGTATGGCATCTGAAATGGAAGGATCTTATAGGAAAGGAAATGAGATGTTAAGATTTATTCGGGGATGACAACGAATGCAGGTATTTTAATTTGAATCATTGCATTGTTTTATTTATGGTATGGATAAATATGTTATTGAAGGAAAAAATTTCAAGACAAAATGTGGTATATGAAAATTGTGAAGTATTGGAAGTAATCCCTTCTTATACTGGAATATGTAAACTTGAGTAGTGTCACTTATTAATCCATGGTTTGGTTTGTGCCCATTTATGTGGGAGAGTGAGGTACAAGAACCCATATTCTGTTTGTAGAGGGGGATTAGAGATAATCCTGAGATTAGGTATTATCCACCCATTGGCAACAGTGTTTGGGATTAAGACACCGTGGTAGCTCAAGCGAGGCAGCTTGGCGTGGCAACTCATACTTTAGCTTGCTGATTACTTAGTCATATTATATCTTTTATTTGTATTGGCTATGAGCTATAATGATTGTAATGATGTAACGAGAATAATGAACCTGTGTGAGGTCGAACGGTACTCGCGAGAGACCAGGCTTTGCAGGGCCTGGGAGAACTTTCATGCTCTATCAAACGACCTCACCATGGGAACTTTAGAGGGACTTGGTTTGGAGGATTGAGAATTAAGGCATCGTTGGGGCTTGTCCTGATCATCTTAGATATACCTAGTAAAACACTGAAGGACCCTGACCGTTGAACCTCAGACGGAGCAGCTTGGAGTTCCATCGGACGTTGAGTCATGACCCAAAAAACCCTCTACTTAATGTCACATGTACTGTAGGTGATGTCACTAGCCAGCTAAACAATGTCAGACATGCACTTGAGTAAACCACCGTGGTATTTAGGGTTGCCAGGAAGTTGGTGAGCCACCTCTGCAACAACAGCCCCCTGACACACAGTGGTTAGGCAAAAGGCATGTCTTGGCATTTAATGTTTATGAGTGGATACAACTAGTGCATCAGGCATTTAATGTTGTGGCATAAAGTGTGAGGGATGTCTTTCATAGTCTTAAATGAATGAGTTGCCTCGGGGGTGGTGTGGGGGGCTATTTAAGGACCCCAACCACCTTTGAGGAGGAGAGTTTCTTTTGAGAATCAAGGAGTTATTGCTAGAGAGAGTTATTACAGAGCAGAGAGTTTCACCCACTCACCATTGTTATTAATCACGAACCTTTTAATACTTGACAGAGAGAAAAATGGTGTTTTGGGTGTGTTTCTACCTGCCTACTAAGGTGTATCTAGGATACTTACTTCCCTCTCCCTCTAGATGAGCTACTTCTAAAAAATTCCATTACTACTTTTCTAAGTTATACACGAGAGATTTGTGAGTTTAAATCGAGCTTCAACTTCATTAGGCTTGTGTTGGCATGTTCTATTACTAATCTAAAGTTTGGGTCTAATTAACTTATCATTACCATACTTAAAAGGGGTTACGCCTCCATCTATGATCTAAATTACCCTCTTACACTGTTAAAGGATTAGATAGTAAATTGTTAGAGTATAATAAAAATGAAGATGATATGAGAGAAGATTTGTCGAAAATGAGTAAAAATTATTCCCAGATGGTTGGTAAGTGAAATTATCCCTAAGTTTCGGGGACGAAATTTTCTGGGGGGGGGGGGGGGGGGGAGGTTATGATGACCCAAATATGATTATGATGAACCATGTTTAAATCATGCTTACTGTATGGGATGAGGATAATGTGTTATTAGAATATATAATGTTAATTTATTGTTTTTAGTCTAATCCTACCTTCTTAACATATGAAATATTGAATTAGTCACAAACACAAATTTGTGAAGCCTTCGGTAGGAATGTTCGAGTTCGGGACTAGTTTTGGCCACTATAATATAATAATTGACTTGAGGTGAAAACTATATAGTTGTACATATATGAGTAAAGTTTGTAACACAACAAACGGTGTGTAAAACAGAGGTTCGAGCAAGAAGTTATGTTGGAATTAAGAAGCAGGGGGCAAAATTGTCCATTTGCTAAGTGGTATTTTGTCTTATATGTATAACAAGTGGACGAATTTCATTGGTTGGAAGGGGGGGAAGCTTGTCCGACTTAATCCCCTTGAAATGAACTCCTTCTTCATCCAAACTCAACCATTAGAGAGTTTGGACTGAAGAGAGAGAAACGGGAAGTTTAAGAAGAGAAAGGTTAGGGAAAATAGGAGAAAAATCCGTGGGAAATTACGGAAGTGTCCATAAGGTAATTCCATATGTAAATCTTGTTAATTTTCTTGTGTGACTGATTCAAAAAAGAATAAATCATATATTTTTTATGTAACTTTCATGGCTTGGTTTATATGTATGAATAGATGCGAGCTTCAGCAAAGTGGAACGTGTAAATCATGTATATTGTTTCGATTGGAAACCTTGTGTATTCAAACTCCTATAACTTTTTGTATATTTATTGGAATTGAATAATTACTATTGGATATGAAAATAAACTCATATATGTATAACATATGGAAAAATTATATGAAAATACCAATAAATGAATCTTTGGTAATAGTTTTAAGTTCATATATCAAATCTGCCCCAAAGGTGTAAGTATGCACACTAGGTGTTCGATGCTTTGCTTGACATGGCAAATGAACCTTAAAAATTATGAAACTTTAATTTTGTATTTTTAGTTATGTTTATGGATGTTGGGTGAAATATCACATGATTTTATGATGTAGAAAAATTATGAAAATTCCTGGAAGTTGACTAAACAATAAAGGAGCCTATAGGGCAGATTTTCTTTGTAATAAAGAAATCGACACATCTTGCTCTAGGAAACTTGAAAAGATGTGTTGTATTTTATATTGGGATGATAAGAATTTGATTAACAATAAAAAATTAAATTACATTTGGGCTATGGATTGGATATGTTAAATATTTTAACATGAAATTGGACGAGACTTCATTTATGATAAATGATTAGAATGGGATGATATGATGCTTATGAATTCGGTTAAGGTTAAGTTATTATTTGGATTGTTAATATCATTATGATGATACTAATATTTTAAGACTTAATATGTGAAAGGGGGAGAAGAACCGGGTGAATAACTGCCAGACAAAGGCAAGGGAAAAAACACATGAAGTGGCCAAGGTGAGTGTACTCACTAGTAAGATGTATTTGTATAGTTACTGAGTTGAATAAGGATAGGATGTGTGTAGTTACTGACTTGAATATGGATATGGTTATTGAGTTGAATATATATATGATATGTGGCACTTACTGAGTCGACTATAGATATAATATGTGTAGTTATTGAGTTGAATGTTGATATGATACGTGTGGTTACTGAGTTGAATATGGATATGTTTACCGAGTTGATCATAGATATGATATGTGGTACTTACTCAATTAAATATGGATATGATATGTGTAGTTAATCAGTTGAATATGTATATGATAGGTGTGGTTGCTGACTCGAATATGGATATGTTTATTGAGTTGATCATAGATTTGATACGTGGTACTTACTCAATTAAATATAGATATGATATGTGTAGTTACTGAGTTGAATATGGATATGATAGGTGTGGTTGCTGAGTCGAATATGGATATGTTTACTGAGATGATTATAGATATGATATGTGGTACTTACTGAGTTGAATATGGATATGATATGTGTAGTCATTGAGTTGAAAATGGATATGAAATGTTTTGTTACTGAGTTGATTATAGATATGATATGATATGATATGTGTTGTGTTGTTAGTGAGTTGATTATGGATATGATATGTACGTGTTATGAAGAGATGTTATGGCTTATCAACAGCCAAGAGGTGTTATGGCTTATTATAGCCAAGAGATGTTATGGCTTATCAACAGCCAAGAGATGTTATGGCTTATTATGGCCAAGAGATGTTATGGCTTATTATAGCCAAGAGATGTTATGGCTTATCAACAGCCAAGAGATGTTATGGCTTATTATGGCCAAGAGATGTTATGGCTTATTATAGCCAAGAGATGTTATGGCTTATAAACAGCCAAGAGATGTTATTACTTATTAACAACCAAGATATGGTGAGATGTTTTGTATTATTACATAGATACGATTTATTGCATTGAATTTTATGCAATAGTGTTGTAGTGATGCATTTGTTGAGCTATTTTGCTCATGGTTCCTATGTTTATATTTTTCAGGTATTGTGATCTCACTGCCAAATCTAGGAGTTCGTTGGGGTTAGCAAGGGCTGCATAAAACCAACGTAAATGGGGTAATTTAATCCTACTTATCTTTTCTGTATGTTTGAATAAACATAATTACCATAAAATTTTGAAAGGCTTTTGGTTTCATTGATTCATGTTAATAATTGAATAAAGATACTTGTGTTTATGGTTTGGCTAAGTTAATTACGATGTGACTCACTTTGACCTTCAAACTTTATTATAAGTAACTGGGTTGGGGTGTGTCAATGTCCTTCTTCCACTTACTAGCAATAACCACATCAGAAATGCCCATGAACTCTGGGGGAAATGCCCTCTAAAGTGACTCTCTCACTACTTCCCATGCAGTGGGAAACGGATGCACTGGAACCGGTGCTACAGCCTGAACCTGTGGTGGGGCCTGCTGCACCACCGCTAGGGCTGCATTCACCACTTGTGCAACTATTGCGGCAACCTCTGCTGCATTCATTGTCCCCTGAACCTACACTGTCAGCTTTGGATGGGCCTATTTGTCTCTTAGTGCACGTCGAGGAGGCATTTGAGACGAGATAGAATTTTATTAGTCCATAGTTATTACTAAATCTCAAATAGCTAAAGACGTAATCGAAAAATTAAGATCACAATAGTTCAAAAAAAAGGGCTCTATATCAAAGGACGCAAAGCTGAAAACATAGTAAGCCATACAGATCCTAAAGGACTCTAGAACCTGATGCTCTGATACCACCTGTGACACCCCGCCCAATTAAATATAGGCTGATCAGTCATTTACTAAATTTTAAAACAGGATATACGGTCGGTTCATTCTTAGCATCACTATAAAAAATAATATAATCCATATTAATCACCTATAATATAATTAAGCTAAGTGTAAAAAAAAATTCCCTTTTTAATAAAACCATTTAACTACAACATTCAAAAACTAAATTACAAACCATTAACCATACATAGGAATAATAGGCACTGAACAAGAATTTAATACGGAATTAAATAAGACAAGGTAAAACCTTCCAGTTCAAAACTCCAAACCCTAAAAGAAACTAAATACAATATCTCTGATAAAAGACTAGAAGCGGGAGACACATGTCCGAAATAGAAAGTCTAAGAGAAACTTAATGAAAGAATAGATTGCGTCTATTGCAAGGACCTACCGCTTCCACAATCGCTGCAGCATGTCTAACAATCCAACCTCTAATTCTGGTACCCCGGCGGTTGAGCACCTGGAATAATATATATAGAGAACAAAAGAGAGAAAAGATGAAATAAACGGGTCAGGGCCCGAGGTTTAAAAATGATTTAGCAAGTATTTAAAACTGGTTCTTAAAACAAGTCTTATACGCATGTTAGTTATCGAACTCTCACATGAGCTTCTCACCTCTCATATATTGTGCATGCCTAACATACATCTAATTTTCCCCCTAGTTATACCACCCAGTCTAACTAGTCTGAAGTCATTCTAATAGTATCTATACTCACCAGTAGTATACCCATATCGCCCATACAATACGCTTTCAAATTAGCCTATGTCGAACAACTAATTAATATGTTTTCTCATTTTCATAATAAATAAATTATACTCTTAGGGTTTATTTTATATATCAATATTTTCATCGCTACTAATTGTACACAATAGAATGATTCACAAGTTTACGTATATATACATATAGTCACATCTTCCCTATATATATATATATATATATATATATATATATATATATATATATATATATATATATATATATAGATATATATATATATTCTAATACTACTCCCCGGGCTAAGACCCATTAGGGCAACTAACCATAATAATACTACACCGCCGAATTATCATCCATTAGTGCACCTATACCAATAATCTTTTACCCCCGGGTTATCACCCATTAGTAAACTTATAATAATATTCTTGTACCCCTGGGTTATCACCCATTAGTACACTTAACAATGGAATCCCTGCACCCTCGAGTTATCACTCATTAGTGCACCTAACAATAAGATTCTTGCACCCCCAGGTTATCACCCATTAGTGCTCTTAACAATAATATCACATAATAGGCATACGCACATCCTATTATAATTTATAGGTATTTCTCCAACCTATATATATAGTTCTCATACGTACTTTAATCTCAAAACTACGTATAGTATAAATATTTAGATTACTACCTCTCTCGTAATCTCAAAGGTACATTCTCTCTATACCAAAATAATTAAAGTATTAAACCTCACATACTTTTCTCGAAATCCTTTCTTGTTTAAGTTTACTAACTGACATTTTCTCTCTCTCCAAGAACCCGATAAACCCAAATTTGGACTCAAAGAAAAAAATCCAGAAATTCCCTCTGTCGCTCGAACCAGATGGCATGTCGCTTGAACGACTACCACGTGTCGCTCGAGCGACTTCGTGCTAGATTTCATCTCGCTCGAACGACTTCGCGCGAGATTACACTGTTCGTCTTCCTGCCCAGATTTTCAGCATTTTTCACCATCATTGAACCTAAAATCCTCTAAGATTCAATACCCAATATCTCGTCATCAATACCCATCAACACACAACAGATTATAAGTCATTCCTAACATCCTAGGATCCCTAATTCGTCATTAATCATCATAATTGTCTGAAACCTCCAAATTAATTCACATGAACCTTAGTTTCAAAAATTTTAATTACAAAATCTAATCAACCCAGATTTATTCATCAATATATGATTCAATTTCGTAGTTTAACCTCTACATACAAGAAGGGATATGAACAACTAATTAGCCCAGTCTCTATTCATCATTTAAACTCCAATTTTCACCCAATTAACATGTAAATCAAAGACTAATTTCACCTACTCTAACATGAGTATGATTATTGCTAAAGAAAATAAGTAATAAACACTTGCCTTAAATCGAAGGTCTGAATTCTTTGGTGATGTTGGTATACACGCGTTCCTCTCTTCCCGATCTACGCGTTGGTGGTCACGGTTGTGCAAGGTGAGGATAATCTAGCCTTCCCTCTTGGAATTTGGTTCTCCCTCACACCCTCTATGTCCGTTCTTGATTTTTGTGTAACTTAACCCTAATGGAAATCTCATAGATGATATAATTATTCTTTTAATTTTCATCCATTTAATTTTCTCCAAAGTCCATATTACTAAACTACCCCTACGGGTGCTAGTTGCCCCGGTGGCATCACCCATGGAGGAAATGAGAAAAGAGATGCAGAAGGAGATGTTGAAGTTTATGCAATCTTCCTCACAATCCGCTGGTGAGGTGGCTTCGGTTTATGATGACTTTCGAACACTTTATCCTGAGAAATACAATGATGAGCCTTACCCAAAGGACTATATTCCCCCTATCTTTGAAAAATATACAGGGAAAGGTGGGAACCCGAAGGAGCACATTAAGCGTTTTATTGAACACTTGGGAGCACATTGTAATGATAAGAAGCTTAGATTGAAGGAGTTTTCCAAATCCCTAATCGATAAGGCATACACCTGGTACTCCCATTTGACTCCCAACAGCATTTCTACATGGGAGGAGATGCATGTATTATTTGTCCAAAAGTTCTTTCAGGAAGAAGATGAGTTCACCTTGACCCAACTTGGTATGGAGAAGCAAAGACCTAGGGAAGAGGTGGTGGCCTAGGTTTGAAGGTTCATGGAGAGGTCCCTCGATGTAAGGGAGGAGGCCAAAGAGTCCAAGTTATTACAGATTTGTGATGAGGGACTGCTTCCTAAATACATCTGCCATCTCATTAACGAGACGCGCAAGGGAACTTTTGCGACATTCTTGAAAGCAGCGAGAAACATCTCTTTGGTGGTACGACCCAATCCAGTGGTGGCACCCATGATGTTCAGGCAGCCGATGCAACCCGCGGGGGGAGGTCTCAGCCCCCACGATTAGGGTACGCCGAGGGGGAAGATAGGGCAAAGCACCGAAGAGGGACAATAAAAGGAAGTTTGGAAGAGAGGGAGAAGACCCACCACTATCGCCTTGCACGATAGAAGAGGCTGTGAGTTGTTATAACGCGATGGTCCAAGGGGGAACAATTTATGAACCAAAAGGCATTCCGATGGAAGAACCCGATGCTACAACGAAGGGGGGTCCTAAATATTGTCAAATTCATCGGAAGATCCAACATCCAACGGAGAGATGTTTCACACCAAGAAGAATCATTGATAAGTACATGAAGGCTGGAACGTTGTAGATCCCCCACAAAACGTCAACAACAACCCACTACCAGCGCATGGGCCCAATCTCGTGGTGGCCTATGATGAAGAGGCGGAGAGTGAAGAAGGAGAGGAGTATGAGGAAGCTTTGGAGATTTGCACTAGGGGAATGGATAACGTCGTGTTAGCTTAAGATGAAGCAAGCGCCAAGGATGCGATGGATGCATATGATGCCAAAAGCGAAGAGGTAGACCCGACCTTAGAATATGGGGCAGTTTCAAAATCCCTGAAGTTCACTTGGTTCTTCGAATAAGCGGGGATTCCAAAGGAGAGTACGCTGGAGATAACCGAGGCGATACTTGATATTTAGAAAAAGAACGTGGTCCCTTTGCTGAGATGGAAGGGACCCATGGCCAGGTTGGTGAGAAGGTTTCTGTCAGAAGTAACCTTCAGCGACGCAGATAGGGTTGTTAGGTTACCTCACAACAGGCCATTGTATGTGACCACCAGGGTCAACGGAGTTAGCTTCACAAGGAATCTTATGGATGGGGGAGCTTTCATTAATATCATGCCAATAAACTCCTTCCACACGACCAATATTCCAGAAGAAAGGCTGGTTCTCATGCCCTTGGTGATTTCGGAGTACGATAATCAATCTTCCAAGTTCATTGGGTACGTTAACGTTGGGATTGTAATGGGAAATTTGAGTTCCCATATCAAATTCCATGTAATAGAGAGTGAAAATTCCTATCATCTACTAATAGGAAGGGTGTGGATGCACAACCAAGGCCTAGTTCCTTCTACAAATAACCAATGTGCTAAGGCGAATGTCAAGGGTACGGAGGTGACCATTAGGGCCACAAAGAGGCCCTTCGATGTTGAAGAAGCTCATTTGGTGGACGCAGCATTTTACACAGAGTTAAAAGAAGATGTAATAATCTTGACAAGAAGAATTGAGGGAGCATGGGTTCCCTCGATCAGAGAAAATATGGGGCCCTTGGGCGAGCAGAAGAAGGCGGTTGCAAGCGGTACAAGGGAAATAGCCGAAGAAGCTTACCAGGTGGCCCCTAGGCCTAAGGCATCACGAAGAAGCTTAAAGACAGAATGAGGCCCAGAGTGGACCCGATAGAGCATGAGGTTCAACGACAGAGCATGATGAGTCAGTTCTCAAGGGAAAAATTGGTCGAAGCTTCTAGAGAGAAGAAGAGGAAGGCGATCACCACTACCAGCAGGAAGTGCAAGAAAGTTATTACCGAGGAAGGAAAGGTGGTGTATTAATTATAACGGTGTGATCGTGCGGTCGAAGAAATTGAGTATGAGGTTGACCAGACATATGAATGTTTTTTGGTAGATCTACGGGGGCAGTTCATGGTGATAGACAATTCTAGCATACAGGAATTCGTGGAAAAAGTCACCGAGGAACCAAATTACATGGCATATCAGCCAAAGCCCCAGGCACAAGAGTTGGAGCAATTGAACTTGGCAAAAGAAAGAGAGGATCCAAGACCCATCTTCATCTCGAAGAATCTCAGTAATCAAAAATGAAAGGCCTTGGTCGAATTGATTCGGGAGTTTATAGATGTTTTCGAGTGGAAATACACGGAAATAGAAGGGATGGATAAGAAAGTAAGCTGCCACAAGTCAAACGTAATGCCTTCAGCCATTCCAGTGAAACAGGCAACAAGAACGTACAAGCCCGAGCTGGATCTGAAGATTAAAAAGGAGGTCCAGTGCCTTCTAACGGCAGGGCTCATCATACCGATACAACACCCACTCTAGCTATCCAGTATTATCCCAGTGGGAAAGAAGGATAAAAACCAGATAAGGATCTGTGTGGACTTCAGAGATTTCAATAGATATTGACGTAAAGAAGAGTTCCCTCTACCCTCCATCGATAGCCTGATAGACGCGACGGCTGGTCATGAGATGTATAGCTTCATGGATAGGTATGTGGGGTATAATCAGATCAAGATGGACCCCTCGGATGCAGAGAAAATGACATTCAGAACGCCGTTAGGTAACTTCATGTACAGGGTGATGCCGTTAGGCCTCAAGAATGCTGAGGCGACATACTGGAGAACGATGATGGCCATCTTTCATGACTTCTTCCACAAATTTGTAGAATTATACGTGGATGACTTGGTCATCAAATCAAAGGAGGATGGGTCCTACCTGAGCAATTTGAGGAAGGTATTTTCTCATTGTAGAAGGTATAAGTTGAGGATGAACCCGTTGAAGTCTATTTTCGGAGTAACGAGTTGTAAATTCTTGGGTTTTTTGGTTGATCGACAAGGGGTGCAAATGGACCAGGACGAATAGCAAGCGATCTTGGAAATGACAAGTCCTAGAACGGCGAGGGAGTTGAAGAGATTCCTCGGTAAAGTCTCATACCTTAGGAGATTTATGCCTGGATTGGCTGAAGTAACACACCCGCTGATGCAGCTGTTGCGAAAGAGCATGAAGTTCAGGTGGGAAGATGCTCACCAGGGGTCTTTTGCTGGGTTGAAGAAGCTGCTGGTTTCACCACAGATTATGGTTCCCCCATGGGCAGTAACACCGTTGCAATTATATCTCACATCTACCATGAGGTCCATCGGAGCTTTACTGGCACAGGAAATTGATGGTCAAGAATGACCAGTCTACTACCTCAGTAAAATCATACACGGGCCAAAGATTAGATATAGCAGCTTAGAAAGGCATTGTTTAGCCTTAGTCTTTATAGCACAAAAACTTAGGCATTATATGCTGTCCTTTACAATTCATATTGTAACTAAATGCGATCCTATTAGGTACTTGTTGGCAAAAACTATATTAATTGGCAGGGCAACTAGGAGGTTCCTCATCCTCTCAGAATATGACTTAAAGTGAAAATTCCTATCATCTACTAATAGGAAGGGTGTGGATGCACAACCAAGGCCTAGTTCCTTCTACATATAACCAATGTGCTAAGCCGAATGTCAAGGGGACGGAGGTGACCATTAGGGCCATAAAGAGGCCCTTCAATGTTGAAGAAGCTCATTTGGTGGACGCAGCATTTTACACAGAGTTAAAAGAAGATGTAAGAATCTTGACAAGAAGAATGGAGGGAGCATGGGTTCCCTCGATCAGAGAAAATATGGGGCCCTTGGGCGAGCAGAAGAAGGCGGTTGCAAGCGGTACAAGGGAAATAGCCGAAGAAGCTTACCAGGTGGCCCCTAGGCCTAAGGCATCACGAAGAAGCTTAAAGACAGAATGAGGCCCAGAGTGGACCCGATAGAGCATGAGGTTCAACGACAGAGCATGATGAGTCAGTTCTCAAGGGAAAAATTGGTCGAAGCTTCTAGAGAGAAGAAGAGGAAGGCGATCACCACTACCAGCAGGAAGTGCAAGAAAGTTATTACCGAGGAAGGAAAGGTGGTGTATTAATTATAACGGTGTGATCGTGCGGTCGAAGAAATTGAGTATGAGGTTGACCAGACATATGAATGTTTTTTGGTAGATCTACGGGGGCAGTTCATGGTGATAGACAATTCTAGCATACAGGAATTCGTGGAAAAAGTCACCGAGGAACCAAATTACATGGCATATCAGCCAAAGCCCCAGGCACAAGAGTTGGAGCAATTGAACCTGGCAAAAGAAAGAGAGGATCCAAGACCCATCTTCATCTCGAAGAATCTCATTAATCAGAAAAGAAAGGCCTTGGTCGAATTGATTCGGGAGATTATAGATGTTTTCGAGTGGATATACACGGAAATAGAAGGGCTGGATAAGAAAGTAAGCTGCCACAAGTTAAACGTAATGCCTTCAGCCATTCCAGTGAAACAGGCAATAAGAACGTACAAGCCCGAGCTGGATCTGAAGATTAAAAAGGAGGTCCAGTGCCTTCTAACGGCAGGGCTCATCATACCGATACAACACCCACTCTAGCCATCCAGTATTATCCCAGTTGGAAAGAAGGATAAAAACCAGATAAGGATCTGTGTGGACTTCAGAGATTTCAATAGATATTGACGTAAAGAAGAGTTCCCTCTACCCTCCATCGATAGCCTGATAGACGCGACGGCTCGTCATGAGATGTATAGCTTCATGGATAGGTATGCGGGGTATAATCAGATCAAGATGGACCCCTTAGATGCAGAGAAAATGACATTCAGAATGCCGTTAGGTAACTTCATGTACAGGGTGATGCCGTTAGGCCTCAAGAATGCTGGGGCGACATACTGGAGAACGATGATGGCCATCTTTCATGACGTCTTCCACAAATTTGTAGAATTATACGTGGATGACTTGGTCATCAAATCAAAGGAGGATGGGTCCTACCTGAGCAATTTGAGGAAGGTATTTTCTCATTGTAGAAGGTATAAGTTGAGGATGAACCCGTTGAAGTCTATTTTCGGAGTAACGAGTTGTAAATTCTTGGGTTTTTTGGTTGATCGATAAGGGGTGCAAATGGACCAGGACAAACAGCGAGCGATCTTGGAAATACCAAGTCCTAGAATGGCGAGGAAGTTGAAGAGCTTCCTCGGTAAAGTCTCATACCTTAGGAGATTTATGCCTGGATTGGCTGAAGTAACACACCCGCTGATGCAGCTGTTGCGAAAGAGCATGAAGTTCAGGTGGGAAAATGCTCACCAGGAGTCTTTCGCTGGGTTGAAGAAGCTGCTGGTTTCACCACAGACTATGGTTCCCTCACGGGCAGTAACACCGTTGCAATTATATCTCACATCTACCACGAGGTCCATCGGAGCTTTGCTGGCACAAGAAATTGATGGTCAAGAATGACCAGTCTACTACCTCGGTAAAATCATACACGGGCCAAAGATTAGATATAGCAGCTTAGAAAGGCATTGTTTAGCCTTAGTCTTTATAGCACAAAAACTTAGGCATTATATGCTGTCCTTTACAATTCATATTGTAACTAAATGCGATCCTATTAGGTACTTGTTGGCAAAAACTATATTGATTGGTAGGGCAGCTAGGTGGTTCCTCATCCTCTCAAAATATGACTTAAAGTGTGTAGTTCCTCGCGCGATCAAGAGCCAGGCGTATGCCGATCTATTGGCAATCATTCCATCAGGAACATTTGAACCACCTAGAGAAGACATTCGAGGAGAGGACCTATAAGCGAATTATCTAGATGCAACTGAGGAGGAGTGAGCGATGCAGTTTGATGGATCTTCGACAGAAAAGAAGGGAGGGGCAGGGGTTATTCCTTCAAAACGAATGGAAGAGATTTGCCTTTCTTATAAGTTAGATTTCCCTTATTCCAATAACGAAGCAGAGTACGAGGCATTGGTACTAGGGTTGCTGGAGGCTCTTCGAAGGGTAATTCATTCACTATATATTAAGGGTGATTCGAACTTAGTGATCCAGTAACTAAACAGAGAATATGCGTTGAAGCGCATAAACCTGGCACCATACAGAATGATCATTCATAGACTCCTCAGCCAGTTCCATCAAACTAAGATCAAGAGATATCCCAAAACGATGAATCATCATCCAGATGCATATGCAACTATTGCCCAGAAAATGGTCATAAGGAGTGATTCAACTATCGTTATGATCTAACTAAGAACATCTACTTCGGTGGTGCAATCAATGCTACCAATGGGGGAGGATGCGGAATGGAGGGGAGAGATTAGGAAGCAGTTGGAGTCTGGCAAAGGGGCAATGGGGCTAAGACAGTTGGCCCAATATTTTACAAACTAGGGAAATCTCTACTTCAGAAATGCAGGGGGATGGTTATCAAGATGTATTTGCCCAGAAAAAGAAGAGCGAAGGTTAAAGAAAATACATGAGGAGCACTGCGAAAAAACTGAGGTACCTCTGTATAGGAGAATTCAAAGAGAGATATTTCTGGCCTAGATTGAAGCAGGACGCAACATAGCTATAACGGAGGTGCAATAAATGTCATCTTTTCTTTGAGGCAGTTGAATGTTATTTCATTGAAACTCAGGCCGAATGGAGGCAACCCTATATCGACTTCATCCAAGATGGAGTTATACCAATAGAAAAAATTGATGCAATGGGACTAAAATGAAGGGCCCCAAGGTTCTATATCCAGGGAGGGCATCTCTATCGAAGAGGATACTTCAATAGACCACTCCGCTGCATCCCGAAAGAGGAGGCAGCTAAGGTCCTTAAACAGGTGCACGATCCAGTTCACATAGGAGGGGCCAAGTTATATGATCAGTTGATGACGTTGGGGTATTATTGGCCAATGATGGAAAAATATTTTGCTGAGTTCGTTCGAAAATGTAAAGCTTGCCAACTACATGGAAACATGATCCATGCCCCATTGGTGGACTTACACTCTCCGGAACATCCTTACCCTTTTCACACCTGGGAGTTTGACCTGGTGCAGGTAAGACATCCTCCTTCGAGGGGGAAGATATGGATACTAGTTTCAACAGAGTGCTTTACAAAGTGGGCTGAGGCAATACCACTCAGAAGGGCAACGGCTAGGGTGGTGAGCAACTTCATTATATAATACATTATTTATCATTTTGGGATCCCAAAGATTATTCTCTCAGATAATGGGACACCCTTCGTCAACTCAGAAGTAACGATGCTCATGGACAAGTACTCCATTGTGAACCATACTTCAACGGTGGCATACCCAAAGGGAAATGATCAAGACAAGGCAACTAACAAAACATTGGTTAATATTCTGGCCAAGGTGATGGAGGACTTACCAGGATCGTGGGATGATAAGATACCAGCTGTGTTATGGGCCTATCGAATAACCAAGAGGAAACCCACGGGGTACACTCCGTTCTTTCTTGTTTATGGGGCGGAGGTAATCCTTCCAGTGGAGCTAGAAATTCCCTCTACCCGATACACATTATGAAGTAGCATGCTCCCTCAGAATAGACACGTGAAGTTAGAAGCATTAGACGAACACAGAGATAATGCGATGCAACACTTTTAAATGTACACAAAACAGTTCTCTAGGGCATATGATAACCTGGAGAGGCCCAGGAAGTTCGCGGAGGGGGACCTCGTTATGAAAGCAGCAGTGAAGTACATCAGGGGGATTCCTCTACCGAAGTTTGCGGCCAATTGGGAGGGACATTTTGTTGGAAAAGAATCTCACGACTCACGCTATTGCTTAATTTCGAGAATGGAGGAAGACAAGCCATTTAAAATTAATAATACATGGCTAAAGGTTTATCATGTGTAGGCAATTAAATTTGAACCATGATTGTAAATAGCCGTTGTTATGAATATACAAGTTTTAGTTATGACATGAACAGAATGAAAGAGCTACAGAAATATAGAAATTTATAAAGTAGTTGTAACATGCAGATGAATTGGAAAATATACATTTTTCATTCATTTGTAAACGATAGAGCATTACAAAATTGGGAACTACTGCCCAAGGATTTCATAGAAATAAGCAAGAGGAAAATATATATATAAGAGTTTACTAGCCTAAGAGGAACCATAAGTCTAAAGATGAGAAAAAATCTCCAGGAAGGCCCGAAGAAGCTGCAGCACAAGATTGTTGGACATTGATGGAAACCTCCAACCTCGTTTGTACTTATGCACGTTCAATGAGAAATCTTTCTCATTTCAGCTTGGCCAGGCGTAAAGCTTCTTCGGCATCATCCACCTCCTTATCAACTACTTCTGGAAGGGGTGCTATTTCGGCCAGCCCGACTTCCTCAACCCGTTGGTCCTGCTGTTGCTTCTGTAATTATTCCCTTTACCTTATTAGTTGTTGGCTCTTCAAAGTTTTTAAGTATGATATAAGCTAGTTAAAATGAAAACCATCTCGACCCAACTCCTTCAAATAGCTAAGAAATTGGTTAAGGAGTGGTCTGGTAACAGTCACAGTGGGAGTGCTAGCAATTTCTGCAACAACGGTAGCCATGCCTTGCAGCCTATAACTCATGACAGAGATGTTGGAACGTAAGTAATCCACCAAGAAGGTTTCAGGATGGTGATTCACAAGTTACTCGATCCCTAGTCATTGAGTGGAAGGAATTTGGGGAGAATGTTGAAGCACCATTAAGCAGAATGCATGAGGAGCCAAATTAGGCAGAGGAAGCTCGCACTCAGATTCACTCTCCGCTGCAGCACCGGTCGTGGAACCTTGGTCAGTATGTCTAGAATCTTTCGAGACGGCAAGTTCCCGATGAGGTGAGCCAATAGGCGAAAGGAGTGGAGAGGTCTCTCGTGCAACCTAAGATAAGAAAAGTAAGGAGTTTATGAAACAAAAACTTAACAAGTGTTCCCGTTGTTAAGTCACCGTTATGGATGGAGTTTATGAAAAATCTTAACAAGAATTTTCGGTGTTAAGTCGCCGTTATAGGTGGAGTTTATGAAAATCTTAACAAGCGTTTTCGTTGTTGAGTCACCGTTATAGGTGGAGTTTATGAAAATATTAACAAGCATTTTCGTTGTTAAGTCACCGTTATAGGTGGAGTTTATGAAAAAAAACTTAAGAAGTGTTTTCGTTGTTAAGTCACAGTTATAGGTGGAGTTTATGAAAAATCTTAACAAGCGTTTTTCGTTGTTAAGTCACTGTTATAGATGGAGTTTATGAAAAAAACTTGACAAGAGTTTTTCATTGTTAAGTCACCGATATAGGTGGGGTTTATGAAAAAACTTAACAAGTGTTTTCGTTGTTAAGTCACTATTGTAGGTGGAGTTTATGAAAAAAACTTAACAAGTGTTTTCGTAATTCTTTGACAAAAATGCATAGAATTAAGGAAAATACCTCAGTCACGGCCGGGGCAAGAACGGGAGTTACCATAGCAGCCATAGGGGCAGGAACCGTTGGGGGCGGGCTCATTACCGCAGAAGGCACAACGGGATCCCTGGTTACAGAAGCCTTAACGACAGGCAAAACTCCCTCACCAACATAGGGGACCAAGGCTAACATGGGTTGTTCACTGGGAGAAGATGGTGGGCTCCCAAATGAGGCCTCAATAGGGGTGGATGCAGTAAAACCACCACGGGAGGAAGAAGCACCAACCTTGGCCTTATACGCGTGTAGACCTTCGAGAGAAGGTGGAGCAAGATTAGGAGAAAGCTGCAACCTAAAGTTCAGTGTTAGAGAAAAAAAAAAGAGAAGAGGAATAAACAAAAAAAAATGAAGCCTCTAAACGTCACTTACCTCAGTTATGGTACGAAAAAGGGGAATTGTGGTCAAGGGTCTCGTTAGCACTGTGGGAAGAGGAATGTTGGCTAACAATAAGGACACTTCAACCTAGGGCATCCCAAAAATCTCAAGGTTTAGTATGATAAATAAATAATGGGGAGAGACTGAAAAGACGCTATACCAAACAAATTAGAGTAAATCATACCTCAGGCTCATTTTCTTCAGCCAGAAAGATGGGCAGAAGAAGCTCGAAGGGAGAAGATAAACGAGAAGCGATAGAGAGAGTTGTATCTGGTTGCGAAGAGACGCCCACATAGTTGATAGCATCACCCCCATGGAAATATCTCTTGCACGTTGAGAGGCTAAATGGCGGGAATAGGTAAGCCCGATCATGGGCGAACGAGGAGAAGTCACATCGGGTGGCAAAACATCGAAACGTCCCCCCACGAAAGGGATCACAGGGGGGGGCTAGGTGGATTGATACTTTCTTCTTCAACCTCTCACACCAAAGTTTCCAAAATGCATAAGCAAATGTACTTTTTTTTCTGTCAAAGAAAATGGGAAATGATAATAGAACAAGTATACATACCCCAGATCTTCCAGGCGATGGGGTAGGAGATAATGTCACCCTAGGAGTTTGTCTCCTCTAGGACTTGGTACCCAGAGTTTTCTTCCTCGTTCCTGATGCACCAGTGCTAGTACCTCGAAGAACCTTTGAAGTATTTCTCCTCTTCGTCGCGGGCTCAATGGGATCAACTTGGATTATGGGGAAGGTTCCCGGTGGAGGAATAACTGGAACACGCCGTTGGAACTCATCATTTATGCGTGCCACCTCATCTTGAACTTTCCTTCTCAACTCCTCAGCTATCTCTGCATGCATAGGAAGAGGAACGGAGGAAATGGGGAATGCCTCCTTAGGAGCTTTAGATTTAGTTTGGGACTTGGACTTGGAAGAAGTACCGTTCTTTGCCTTCTGCCTTGAACGTTCATCGGTAGCATCTTTGGTCAAAGGGGCAGCCTTCTTAGAGGCTGCAGCACTCTTGGCTTTGGGCGTAGTAGTAGGGATCATGGAACAAAGGGGAGGAAGCTCAGTGGAACATGCCTTAGGGGTCTTACTCATAGGGAACTCAACCCCAAGGATGGATTTTCCCTTTAAACCCAGCTCCAACGCAGAAAAGCAAAGAACTGGAGGGTACACTGGACCCCCCTCGATAAACTCTGCAATATTAGACAATTATTTCAGCCAGTATCGTGTAGAAAACATAGAGGACACATCCCCTTGCCTTTTGTTGTTGGGAATAGTTACTCGCCCAGCCATTGCAGAACTTATTCCCCATGCAGCGGTAGATGAAAACAGGGAGTAGGCCTCGCTAAAATAAACCTTGGGGTTTGATGATTGAAAAACTGGGTGAGGAGCCCCCTGATCAAAACCAAATTGGTGGCTGCATCGATTGGGATTACAGTGCTCGCTAGTATATCCCCACTCGGTATAGGAAGGCAGATACTTAGGGGAGAACAGAACAACCATAGCTAGCGAAGGATCTTCAATATCTGCGCCTACCTCCACTAACCTGGCATCATATTGGAAAAATTGACAGTTGTAAACAAAGATGTCCTCTTCGTAGGGTCTCATAAAAAATTCCTCTAAACAATCAATCCCAGAGATCAACTCCTTTCGACTCAGTTTCTTATGATAAAGGTCGGAGCGTAGGGGTAGAATTCTTTCCCCAGAGGGAGGACGGTTGATCTTGGCCGCTACGGGTGGGAAACAAATATAGAGGAAGCTCGTCAGAAGGACACAGTTGGAAAATTTTTCCAAATTATAATGACCAAGTGATCCTTCCATGTGGAAGAGGGTCCTGTCGATCCATGTATAGAAAGATCCCAAGGCAATTGCAACCAAAGGAAGCCTAGTACCTCGGGCCAAGCGAAGGGATATATTGATAAGGTCCCTTCGAGGCTGATCGTTGGGTTTTCCCATTAGAACGAAACGGGAAAGAATAACAAGGATATAAGAAGGAAGTTCCAACGATGTACCTTGACCAGGGGAACCTCTAGAAAAACTACCCTCGGCAGAATCCTTGAAGAAATAATTGATAAATGGGGAGAAGGTGGCTTTGTTCCACGAACCGATGCAGCTTTGGCATATTGGTTCCAGCTCCAAATGATCAGCAGTCTCCTGGGCATCCAAAGCCTCATCAATATAAGGCTCGTGGCCTGTTGCTTCAAGGCCCAGGAGCTCACACATGTATTCCAACATAACGGTGAACTCACCCCTCGAAGCGATGAATGTATTGGTGTTAACGTTACAGCGAGACACTAGAACAGGAAGGGCAACATTATTCTTGGAAAGAGTGAACTCACCAAACCACTTATCCCATTACAGCCCAATCTTGGTGAGCATTTTAGCATAGGAGTTCTGCATATGGGAGTTCCACGCAGCAAACTGAGCAGGAGAACCCCCGGGCACTTCAAACTCAATATGGGACCACGGGAAGTCCCCTCGCTCCAAGCGAAATCAGAGAGTCACCTCGGGAGGGAGAAAACCCCACTCAGTAGAAGCTTTGTCTTCATTACCCAACAATAGAGGGTCAAACTTAGAAGAAAAATGGACCCTCTTAGAGGCACTAGTAAAATCATCACCTTGTCCAAAAATAGGTGATCGACGGTAAAACCTTAGTTTTTCCTGGCGGGCGGCATCCAGGGTGTTGGCAAAGGTAGAGGCAGCAGGCAGAGCACTGGCAGCATAAATGGTAGGGTTACTTGAGGACGCCATGAAAAATAATGATACAGTAACAAAAAAGCTTTGAGAAAGAAGGGTTTGAGAACGAGAATGGAGAAACATGGTCACAAGTGGTGGTATAGAAGGTAACAGAAGAAAGAAGTTAGGTAAGAGTAACAACAATGGAGTTATCACATAATTTCTCTCTCTAAAGTAAAATGGAAGCTTGAGGAAGACGAAGGCAAAGTAAGAGAAAATAACGGTTAAGTGTTGGGATATGGCCGTTTGAAATTTTCTGAGTTTGGCATTTAGATTTTCCCACAATTGCACGTGCGCGGCCGCCCATAATCATTTCAAATGAACACGGGGCACTTCGGGAAGTGCTTTGGCAGTTAAAAATACAGCGCCACATCATCAATGAAGTGACGTATGGGGAACAAAAAGCACTGTCTTCCTAAACAAGTTTAATTTTTGTAGCCAGAAGATTTTGACAAGCATATCCAATAAACTTCAAAAGAAGAAGAAACCACATGCCCAAACGTTTTTCAAACATAGCAAAGCACCAATAAAAAGTTTTTCATTTACCAGGAGTCCAAACAAGTATTTGAGAAGCTTACTAGGCCTTTCGGAAGAATTTCAAAGCAGCGATATCCCCTTCGCCCCAGCCCCAATGAGAATGGCGCTTCGGCTCAGATACATTGGGGAGAATTTTACTTTTTCCAGAAGACTATATCGCTGTGGTTCCAACGGGAAAAAAAGGCCAGAATTTTTTCGTGGAGAGAAGGTTCATCCGATTGAGAAGTTTTTGTGCAGGCATTTCTTGTTCCCACAACAAATCCCTCTACGAAGGGGCAAATGTTGAGGGGGATTAGAGATAATCCTGAGATTAGGGATAATCTGTAATACACCGTAATTTTATTGATTTTAATTCGTGTATAAATTAAATTAAATGAGAATTAATTGGAAATTAATCCGGGTATAAATACTAACGAGATGTGAGTTGGTATTTGATTATGATTTTAAAATTTAAAACTTCATGAGTATTGAAAATGTTAAAATTGTCGCGAAGCAGAAATACGACAATTTGGAAATTAAGTTGGGACACGCGTGTCAGTCGCGTCGGGAATGAAATTATTTGAATTAAAAAGTGAATTATATTTTTATCAATGGAATGGTAATTTTGAGTGTGCCAACATGTCCGGAAGGGTCAAAATAGTCAGAAAACACTAGTCGGGGGTTTAGTTTGGGTCCCGGGGCATTTTTGGGCCATACCGGCAATCTAGAAGGGTATTTTGGTAATTTTAAAAATAGGGGAATTAAAACCCATGAATCTTAGAGGTTAATTTTATATTAGAAATAAACACACTAAGTCCAATATTAGCATTTAACAA
Organism: Sambucus nigra; assembly: GCA_949130495.1. NCBI lineage: Eukaryota > Viridiplantae > Streptophyta > Magnoliopsida > Dipsacales > Adoxaceae > Sambucus > Sambucus nigra. The sequence goes on along the minus strand of OX422211.1, from coordinate 14,495,462 downwards.
GTACTGCGCTACGAGAGTTATAGGGAGAGTCTTAAGAGGTTCCAAAAGAAACCCCTAGCCACCATCACCATCTTTAGGAGAAATCTGAAGAGAGAAAGAGGAGAATTAACTTTCATCCTTCAACATCAAATCAGAACATCTAACGAAAGTGGTTTAATTACATAATTTCAAGCGAATGTTTCCTCCATGCTTAGGATTGAATATATGTCTTGTATTGAAAGTTTGATGAAAAACCCATGAAATTGGAGATAAAAGTCATAATCTTATATAGGGATTGCATGTAGAAAGGTAATGACTGAATTCCATATCCAAAATGTATCTTTTGATGATTCAAAAACGGATTTATAAGGAGAAATTTTATACGTTAAAATTCCGACTTCATGTTTATAGGGTTTGGGATAATGTTTGGGAATTATGATGGTTACATGTTAATTTAGGAAGCATTGACCCCAAATATATGTTAGAGGGTGACTTAGGAGGACTAGGAGTAGTTTAAAAACGTTAAAACTTAATTGGGATGATCATAGTGGGGATTTAGAGGAGAGAAATTGGAAGAAAAATGAATTGGGGAAATTTCTGGACGCAGTCTGCCATCTCGTTAGAAGACCTGCCCAGGTCGTTCGAACGAGCTTCTAACGAGATGACAGTATCCCTTCTAACGAGTTGGTAGATCGTTCGAAGCCTTTCATTCAAACGACACTCATTCGAACGACCTCATTCGAACGAGACTTCTAACGAGTTGACATAATGACCTTTTTGTCCTGATTTTATTTCAAATGTCTAGTAGACTTAAGTAATTGAGAATTAACCTTCCCTTATTGACTAGTGGGTAAAATTGTGAGAATTGGGGTACGTTGAGGAGTAGAACTGAGAACCTTATAGTAATCCGGATGACATTTGTGGAATAGGAAACGAATACCTAATTACGACGTGAGAAGGGTTGACAATGTTAATATACAAATCGGGGACTTGTAAGCGTATAACATTAAATGACGGTATAAGAACGAGAAGCATACCTATATTAATAATTCGAGATATCCAAGATGTAAGAATTCTTAGTATATGTGGTTTTATGTGTAAAACATACCTACCATACTTGCTATCATGGGAGGTCTGCGTTCGAGTAGGGCCATCTAATCTTTGTGTGCCTACGGGGGGATTTAGATTGGTACCTCGAGGACATAGGTCAGAGAAGGACTTATTGAGAAGTTCATAAGTCTGTTGATCATGGGAGCGTAGGTATGTGCGTGACCCATGTGATGTGAACTATGTTCGCCTCCATTTTGTGTGATTGTTGTTATTTGAGAACGATTCCTGAGAGATTCGAAATGCGTGGTCCTTATGTACGTGATGTACCAGTATTGAATAGCAGAGTATGTGTGCACCGCAGCTTAGTCTCGGGGTGATAGTATTGTATATTTATGATGAGAATAATAAACTGTCAATTGAAATTAACTGTAATGTATAAATGTGAGTATCTATAATATCAACGTTTTGTAAAAGATAAAATGGAAGATCTCTAGTGATTAGTAGTACTAAAATGGGAAACTGTGTAGATGATTAAAACACTCTGTTTAAAATAAGATGTCAGGAATTAAATCTTGAATCGTATAGTAACGTTAGATTTTATATTGGACCAGTTAGATACGGGCATAACTAGATTCGATTACGGATACGTTAGGAGTGCACAGATAGTCGAGAGGTGAGTATTTCATGTGAGAGCACGTCCTAACATGTATTTTGCATTCATTATTTTATGTCATTAAAACAATTGATATATTTTAAACTGTTTTCACCTTCGGGCTCTGACTCGTTTGCGTCCAAATCTATTTTTTTTAAAACCTTTTAGGTGCCCAGCCACAAGGACACCATGCATAGGAGTTCCATTCAGGTGACGTACTGTAGCTGCTGTGGAAGTTACAGGACCTTAACAGGAGACGCCTCCACTATTGATCTTGACTCTATGTTATCATATTTTTCTCATCTGTTGGGCATGTTGCCCCATTTCTCTTAGACACTTTATTTATCCAGTTATATCAGATTTTGGGTTGTAATTAATATAGTGATGCAGACTTAGTATTGGTTTATTCCTGTATTTGGATTGTTGTGAGGAGTATTCCTCCAGACTCATTACTATTCTATGGTTATTCTATTGTCATTATGTTATGGTGCTTATGTTAGAAGTTCATAATCTTCTTATTGCATGTTAATCATATTTAATTAAAAATTGACAACTCGATTTTTTAAATATTAGGTGGCAAGAAATTGTTAAAAAGTTTTTCGACAGTGATGCTATAAACTGGACCAACTTGGCATTTTGTATTAATTTAATAAAGGAGTAGCTACTCGGTATTTAATTAGTCGAGGTGTCACTCCCGTTGTCAACATTGTTTGGGATTAAGAAAGTGTGGAATCTCAAGTGAGGAAGCTTGGCATGGCAACTCATACTTTAGCTTGCTGATTACTTAGTCATATTGTATATTTTGTTTGTATTAGTTATGATCTATAACGATTGTAATGATGTAACGAGAATAATGAACTTGTGTGAGGTCAAATGGTACTCGCGAGAGACCAAGCTTGGTAGGGCTTGGCACAGCTTTCATGCTCTATCGAACGACCTCACCGTGGGAACTCACTTTGACCTTCAAACTTTATTATAAGTAACTGGGTTAGGGTGTGTCAATGTCCTTCTTCCATTGAATATCAATAACCACAACAGAACATCCCATGAACTCTGGGGGACATGCCCTCTAAAGTGACTCTCTCACTATTTCCCATGTAGTGGGAAATGGATGCACTGGAACCGGTGCTACTTCCTGGACCTCGGTTGGGGCCTGTTGCACCACCGCTAGGGCTGTATTCACCGCTTGTGCAACTATTGCGGCAACCTTTGCTGCATTCATTGTCCCCTGAGCCTACACTGCCAGCTGCTTTCGATGGGCCTATCAGTCTCTTAGTGCATGTCGAGGAGGTATTTGAGACGAGATCGAATTTTATTAGTCCACAGTTATTACTAAATCACAAATAGTTGAAGACGTAATAGCAAAATTAAGATCACAAAAGTTATAAAAAAAGGGCTCTATATCAAAGGACGCAAAGCTGAAAACATAGCAAGCCATACAGATCCTAAAGGACTCTAGAACCTGATGCTCTGATACCACCTGTGACACCCCGCCCAATTAAATATAGGCTGATCAGTCATTTACTAAATTTTAAAACAGGATATACGATCGGTTCATTCTTAGCATCACTGTCGAAAATAATATAATCCATATTAATCACCTATAATATAATTAAGCTAAGTGTCAAAGCATTTTCCTTTTTTAATAAAACCATTTAAATACAACATTCAAAAAGTAAATTATAAACCATTCACCATACATAGGAATAATAGGTACTGAACAAGATTTTAATACTGAATTAAATAAGACTAGATAAAACCTTCCAGTTCAAAACTCCAAACCATAAAAGAAACTAAATACAATATCTCTGATAAAAGACTAGAAACGGGAGACACAAGTCCGAAATAGGAAGTCAAAAAGAAACTAAATCAAAGAATAGATTGCGTCTACTGCAACGACCTACAGCTTCCACAATCGATGTAGCATGTCTAACAATCCAACCTCCAATTCTGGTACCCCGATGGTTGAGCACCTGGAATAATATATATATATTTATATATATAGCAAAAGAGAGAAAAGATGCAATAAACGGGTCAGGGCCCGAGGTTTAAAAATGATTTTGCAAGTATTTAAAACTGGTTCTTAAAACAAGTTTTATACGCATGTTAGTTATCTTGCTCTCACATGAGCTTCTCACCTCTCATGTATTGTGCACTCCTAACGTACATCTAATTTCCCCCCTAGTTATACCACCCAGTCTAACTAGTATGAAGCCATTCTAATAGTATCTATACTCACCAGTAGTATACCCGTATCACCCATACAATACGCTTTCAAATTAGCCTATGTCGAACAGCTAATTAATATGTTTTCTCATTTTCATAATAAATCAATTATACTCTTAGGATTTATTTTATATATCAACATTTTCATCGCTACTAACTATACACAGTAGAATGATTCACAAGTTTACGTATATACACATATAGTCACATCTTCCCTATATATATATATATATATTCTAATACTGCGCCCCGAGCTAAGACCCATTAGGGAAACTAACCATAATAATACTACACCCCCGGATTATCATCCATTAGTGCACCTATAACAATAATCTTGTACCCCCGAGTTATCACCCATTCGTACACTACTCATAATATTCTTGTACCCCCGGGTTATCACCCATTAGTACACTTAACAATGGAATCCCTGCACCCTCGAGTTATCACTCATTAGTGCACCTAACAATAAGATTCTTGCACCCCTGAGTTATCACCCATTAGTGCTCTTAACAATAATATTACATAATAGGCATACACACATCCTATTATAATATATAGGTATTTCTCCAACATACATATATACTCCTCATACGTATTTTAATCTCAACACTACGTATAATATAAATATTTAGATTACTATCTCTCTCGTAATCTCCAAGGTACATTCTCTCTATCCCGAAATAACTAAAGTATTAAGCCTCACATCCTTTTCTCGAAATCCTTTCTTGTTTAAGTTTACTAACTGACATTTTCTCTCACTCCAAGAACCCAATAAACCCAAATTTGGACTCAAAGAAAAAATCTAGAAACTCCCTTTGTCGCTCGAACCAGATGGCATGTCGTTTGAACGACTACCACGTGTCACTCGAGTGACTTCGTGCTAGATTTCATCTCGCTCGAACGAGTTCGCTCGACTTCGCAAGAGATTGCACTGTTCATCTTCCTGCCTAGATTTTTTGCGTCTTTCACCATCATTGAACCTAAAAACCTCTAAGATTCAATACCCAACATCTCATCATCAATACCCATCAACACACAACAGATTATCAGTCATTCCTAACATCCTAGGATCCTTAATTCATCATTATTCATCACAATTATATGAAACCCCCAAATTAATTCACATGAACCCTAGTTTCAAAAATTTAATTACAGAATCTAATCAACCCTGATTTATTCATCAATATATGATTCGATTTCGTCGTTTAACCTCTACATACAAGAAGGGATATCAACAACTAATTATCCCTGTCTCTATTTATCATTTAAACGCCAATTTTCTCCCAATTAACATGTAAATCAAAGACTAATTTCACCTACTCTAGCATGAGTATGATTATTGCTAAAGAAAACAAGTAATAAACACTTGCATTAAATTGAAGGTATGAATGCTTTGGTGATCTTGGTATACATGCGTTCCTCTTTTCTCGATCTACGCGTCGGTGGTCACGGTTGTGCTAGGTGAGGATAATATGGCCTTCCCTCTTGGAATTTGGTTCTCCCTCACACCCTCTATGGACGTTCTTAATTTTTGTGTAACTTAACCCTAATGGAACTCTCGTAGATGATATAATTATTCTCTAATTTTCGTCCATTTAATTTTCTCCAAAGTCCATATTACTAAACTACCCCTACGGGGTGGCTGTTTGGCCTAAAATCTCCCGGAGTCCAAATAAAATACCCGGGTAGAGTTTTCTGACTATCTCAACCCTCTTGAACTCAACAGCGCACTCAAAATCACCATACGAGTGACATAAAAATAATTCATCTTTATATTCCATTCAATTAGTCCCGACATGACTCACATGCGTGTTAGACCTAAATTACCAAACTGTCGTATTATTCACTCTCGACAATTTATCAAAGTTTATAGTTCTATATTACATATCACACGGTAATATTAACTCAATAAGTATTAACCCTTGGCATGCTAGTTAATATTTTTTTTAATCCGGAGTAATTTAACAATTAAATTCTCACATTTTAATTTAATTAATCCCACTATAATAATTACTCCCATAATTATTTAAATCGTACAAAATATGAGGTATTACATTAAACAAGCGAATAAAATGAAACATGTAGTGGAAGAATTGATGGAAGGCGTAGAGTGAACCCAATTGGATACTAACTCACAAAACTTTATGGTCACGTCATTACCTCAATAGGTATCTGAGTGATGATGCTGGAAATATCACCACCCTTCAAGGTGTTTGTAAGCTCAATTCAATGTTAACAATGGAAGTATAAAGGCATATAGTATAAGGAGGTGAGGAGAAGAGGAAGATCACCGAAATATAAGTGGTTCAGCCAATTAGGCCTACGTCCACTGTGCAAGTGTGTGATTAATATCACTGTATGAGGGCTCTAATGGCCATAGATACAAAACTCTCAAGCTTTCTCTCTCTACTGTGTAAAATGACGGAGTTTTGGCTAGGGTTGCTAATTTCAGATCCTTTTCAAGGTAGAGGATGACCTCTATATATAGTGCCTGGGGGCATAGTGTACCCCCCAAGCATGCAATGAGTATGTGCATGAGGATCGAACCAGTATGAGAATGACACCTGGCTGATCTCATGTAAATAATAATGACCTCAATATTCCCTCATGTGGGGGGATCGTGATGATCTCATGTAGAGCCGAGGTTGCAATTCATGGAAGATCAGGTGGATTACCCCCCTGGATCATGGTGACCTCACCTGCCTAGATAACGAGCAACGTCGGTCGTGGCCGACCTTTCCTTAGATGAGCCTATTAGTGATGAATCCAAGGACCCTCTAACATCGGCGATCCTCATGGCCAAGGTTGATATCTCTGAGCCGAGGGGGTACATTCAGGGCATATCAATCACCCCCTAGCTGTTAGTTATATGCGAGAGCAGGTGACTATGGGGTCTACAACTCCGAGGTCCTTGTGCTTTGTACCAATATTCCTTTTTTGACACTTGTCAGTTACTGGAGTGGATAGCGTGCCTGACAGGCTTGATGATGTTGTCTGTCTTTTGGGCTCCCAAGGAAATGATGGGCCTTGGGACGCATTCACTCATACTTAAGGGTTTAAACTCCATTTTCTTCTCTTTCTTCCTCACTAATCTCCTTCTCCGAATTTGGTCATTTTTGCAACTTTCTCTCTCTAGAAGATCTCTGATTTGAAGTGCATTTGGGTGATCATTCCTTGGGATTCCTTCCTTAATTATCATCACCTTTCTTCAGGTACCCCTTGCCATCCCTTCTTCTTCATTTTTTTACCTTTGTTCTTACTTTTTCATTTTTCGGTGAGCCTTAAGAGGTTTCCGGTGAAACTACGGGTTTTTCAGCGAACTGTTCTTAATTGTTCTTAGTCATTTTTATTCAAAATTTAATAGCTTGATCTTTAATTGAATTTGCCAATCCTATTTGTAATTTAGGAGAGTTTATGAGTCTAGCATCTGCCTCATAAGCTCAGACCCCTTTACCAACTCTTAGATGAATTCCCCTCTCTTAGGGAGAAGACCTTAGATAAAATTAGACAAATAGAAAGAGTGCAAGAGGAAGATCGTAGGGCTGAGGGATTCCCCCTCAGACCTATCTTTCCACCACCTCTGAAAGTCATATACCCAAATCCAACCGAACCAGCTAACGAAGTAGAGGTTCCTGCCGAACCCTCTCCAATGTCGGAGTCTGAGTTATCCACCTCAGACCCTGTGTCTTTGGACTCCTTCCAAGAGGCCATGGACTTCCCAAATCAATAAGATCGAGTCCCTGATCAGGCAGAGGTTTCCAGTCAAGCATCGTCTCATAAAAGTTCAAGCACATCAACCTCTTCCTTATAGGTTGAGATTATTGGACCAAGTGTGGCCGTTCCACCAATTCTTGAAGCCATTTTTCTATCTGCAGTCGCAGGGTTAGAGTTCGCTCAGAGGTTTCCAGGTGGTGACCCATCGTCTGATCGGGCCGACGTTGAGCCAGATGATAATGATGGTGTTGAGAGTGACAATGACACCTCTGAGGCGGACGAGATTGAGAGTACAGTTAGTGAGGTCGACCTTCTGGCCTTCAGACATCTATATTCCATAAGTCCCTCTATAAAACTCAGGAGACCTCTAAGGGAAGATAGGGCTTATGACGGTCGAGATGGTGAGATCTGCCTATATGAGATCATGTTTAAGTTTGGATTTCGTTTGCCTATCCATCCTATCATCAGATCTATATTGGCTTACATTAACTTGGCTCATTCCCAGTTGTCACCGAATGCTTGAAGGGTGATAATTAGATCCAATGTCCTCTGGAAGGATGTCCATCACCCAGACCTTCTAGTCCAAGTCTTCATGGGGTGTTATGTTCCTTCATCTGCCAGGAATCATCCGAGCTATTATCATTTCTTAGCTCGAAAGTCAAATAAAAAGATGTTGCAGATCACCCAAACCTCGAATCATAACTAGAAGCCACGCTACTTCTTTGGATCAGGTCCATGGGAATTTGGTCCAAGTGCCCCTTCTTCCTCATTAGAGTCAAGGATACCCCTGAGATGGGGAAAGGTAATAATGGCTTCCAGGGCCGACCCTGGGCTAAGCCTAAAAAATCTTCAGAAGGTCAAAGACCTTCAGGATTAGGGAGAGCATCGTCTGCTTGTCAAGTTCGAACACCTGATGACCCCTTACTATCTCTCTGAAATCGGTCTTAGGGGAATCCCTCTTACAGAGCTTCTTAAGTGCTTTGTATTTTAACAATTTATACTTCTGAATTTATGTATGTCTGACTTTCTAACTCAGACCTTTCTATCTTGCAGAGAGTTCGAAGGGAATGTTCGACGAGTTATAGGAAACGGCAGCACCTAGTTTAACGAAACTTGTCAAAAAAGAAGGTCTGAATGTTCCTCCTCCCCCTCCCTCAACCTCAAGGGTTGAGGCCACCAAGAAGTGAAAGGTTGTCGATCCTTCCCTTGAAGACCAGAGGCAGAAGAAGAAAGGTGAGGATCGTACCATCCCTATTTCTTCTAAGGATGCATTGGCTGCTCACATAGAGCAACTAAAAATTAATGATAGCATCATAGGCCACAGTTTGTAGGCGTTGGATGCCATCGGCTCTGCTATGACCGACACTAAGAAACGCTTTTATCTATCAATTGACACACCTCTGCTGGTTGAGTTTGGCCTTCATAGGTCTATTCAGGTATGGCTTCGGATTTCATTTTAAGTTCGAAGTGTAATATATGCTTTGAATTTCAACTTATATACACGACCACATGATTTGCAGGGCCTCATTGCTATGCATCATCTTACCAACTTGACTCTGAAGAAGTTGCCCCTCATTCATAAAGGCCAAGAGGTCGAGAAGGTACAAAGATCTTTGAATGCAGAGGTAGACCGTCTGAAGTCTGCCTTGGAGGGGTCTGATAAGAAGGTTAAGGAGTTGGAGAAAGAAATATCCATGCTTAAAAAGGACCACACGATTGATCTGAAGGCCAAAGATGACGTTCTGCAGCAGAAGGTTGACATTGCAGTGAAGGCAGCCCTTGAGGATGCTTCTGAGGGGATTCTGGCCGATTATAAAGTCTCCAATGAATTCATCAGCTTTGGCTTTGAGTACCTCGAAAGGGCTATTAAAGCTACTGGAAAATGGGTGGCTACTAAGGAGAAGGATCCAGGGAGATTGTAAACCTCAGACTTCATAGGTATGTGTTTCACTAACCCTCAATTTTCCCAAGCCCTTCAAGAGGTTGAAGAGGAATACGCTACCCCTACAGAGACGGCGCCACTAGATGTTACAGAGACTGTGGGAGCCAACCCTAGAGATGATGGGGCTGAGGTGACCAACGTCGGCCAAGGGATTCAGGCTGAGGATGCCAACACTATCCCTACAAACCCTTAGGACATCTTAGTTGTGAAGCTTTTGTACTTTTTCACTATGTATTTGAATTGTAACCTCTCATGAACAATGTTACTTTATATTTTTGCCCTTTGTAACTTAATCTTCCAACCTCTGAGGACGGCTCTTATTTCTTCTCCTGCTTAATTATTTGTTGTATTTTCTTTGACATGTAATAATTTTCACCAAACTAATGATGTTAAGGGTTTGAGGTCATCCAAGCATGATGTCTGACCTCAGACCTTGTCACCAAATCATGATGTTATAAGGTCTGAGGTTATCAACTAAGATGTTATCCCCATTAATAAGTTCACCAAACTAATGATGTTAAGGGTCTGAGGTCATCCAAGCATGATGTTTGACCTCGGATCTTATCACCAAACCATAATATTATAAGGTATGAGGTCATCAACTAAGATGTTATCCCCATTAATAATTTCACCAACTTAATGATGTTAAGGGTCTGAGGTCATCCAAGCATGATGTCTGACCTCAGATCTTATCACCAAATCATGATGTTATAAGGTATGAGGTAATCAACTAAGATGTTATCCCCATTAATAATTTCACCAACTTAATGATGTTAAGGGTCTGAGGTCATCCAAGCATGATATCTGACCTCAGATCTTGTCACCAAATCATGATGTTATAAGGTCTGAGGTAATAAACTAAGATGTTATCCCCATTAATAATTTCACCAACTTAATGATGCTAAAGGTCTGAGGTCATCTAAGCATGATGTCTGACCTCAGACCTTGTCACAAAATCATGATGTTATAAGGTCTGAGGTCATCAACTAAGATGTTATACTCATAAATAATTTCGCCAAACTAATGATGATAAGGGTCTGAGATCATCCAAGCATGATGTCAAACCTCGGACCTTGTCACCAAATCATAATGTTATAAGGTCTGAGGTCATCAACTAAGATGTTATCCCCACTAATAATTTCACCAAACTAATGATGTTAAGGGTCTGAGGTCATCCAAGCATGATGTCTGACCTCGGACCTTATTACCAAATCATGATGTTATAAGGTCTGAGATCATCACTAAGATGTTATCCCCATAAATAATTTCACCAAATTAATGATGTTAAGGATCTGAGGTCATCCTAGCATGATGTCTGACCTCAGACCTTGTCACCAAATCATGATGTTATAAGGTCTGAGGTAATCAACTAATATGTTATCCCCATAAATAATTTTACCAAATTAATGATGTTAAGTGTAATACCCCGTATTTTCTGTGATATTTATTTTTGGGATTAATTAATTAAATGCGTATTAATTGATAATTAATCCGGATTAAAATACTAGCGAGATGCGAGTTGGTATTTGATTATATGTGCATATATGATTATATATGAATTTCGAATTATGAAATTTGTCGTGAGATTCATATACGACAATTTGGGAATTTTATTGAGACGCGTGTGACCGCCGCGTCATGGTGTATTATTTAATTATAAAAGTGAATTTAAATTATATTAACCGTATGGTCATTTTGAGTGCGCCAACGCGTCCGTAAGGGTCAATATAGTCAGAAAACACTAGCCGGAGGTTTAGTTTGGGTCCCGGGGTATTTTTAGGCCATACCGGCAACATAAAGGGCATTTCGGTAATTTTGTATTTTGGGGGAATTAAAAGTGACGAAAATTAGCTAAGTAAATCTGATGTGGATTTGACCCACTAAGCCACTAACCAACCCATGATAACCCAATAGGTTACGTAGGTTATTAGAAGAGGTTTCTAAGTTTCCAAAAATAAACCCTAGCCACCATAGCCATTGGAGAAGAAGAACTTGTTGAGAGAGAGAGAGAGGGAATTCTGCAGAGAAAGAAAGAGAACACTTCACAAATTCGTCATCAAATTCAGAGATAAACTTAAGGAAAGTGATTTAATTCCTTTTAATTTCAGAGAATGTTCCTTCCATGTTTGATAATTCAAAATTATGTTTGTTCTTGGAAGATAATGAAAAACCCACGAATTTGGAGGTAGAATACTAAATTTTGATGAAAGGATTGCATGTAGAATCATATTTAGAGGACTAATCTGATGTTACTATATCTTGTAAGACATAAAAATGGATTTAATTTGATGAATTAAGGATCTAAAGATTTTAGGGTTCATGTTCTTGAAAAATTGAGGAAAAGTGTAGAGATTTATAAATTGATTGATGTTAGGGTGAATTAATCCTTTAAAACGTGTTAGGATGTGACTATAATATGTTTAGGATTGTTTAGAGACCTTAAAACGATTGTTGGGACAAAGTTTAGAAGCGATTTGAGGAGTAAGAATGGTGAAAAACGAGATTTAGAAAAATCTGGGACGAAACTGGTCGGTCGTTAGAAACCATTCCCAGGTCGTTCGAACGAGCTCGTTCGAACGAGCTTCTAACGAGTTGACCAGTCGCTGTTAACGAAATGCAATTTCGTTTGATACCTTCGTTCGAATGAGATCTCGTTAGAAGGTACAGTTCGTTCGAACGAACTGGATCTCGTTCGAACAGTCTCGTTCGAACGAGACTTCAAACGAGCTGACAGTTTAATCTCGTTCGAACAGTCTCGTTCGAACGAGACTTCAAACGAGCTGACAGTTTGGGCCTTTTTGGACTGTTTTGATTTTCGGAGTCCCGTAAACTTGTTCGAGGATCGAGATGATATTCCTTTGATGATGTATTGATGGATTTGGGACATTTGAGTTATTATGAGGAATAAATTATATTCGAGTGATTTAAATAATGTTTAATATGGGATTGAGACGTGAGTGGTTACCACGACGTGAGAATCGACTATGGCGCGTATAATTATGGACCGGGATTATATAAGTTGTATATATATTAAGTTGGTACGCAAATGCGATATGTACTACAATTAAACTAAGGTGATTACTAAGATGCGTGTTTACTTAGTATTGGTATATAAATTGTGTGTATGACATACCTACCATACTTGCTATCACGGGAGGTTTGCGTTCGCTTAGGGCCCTATAATCCTTGTGTTGCCCGGATTTAGACTGGTTACCTCGATGAACATAGGACAGAGAAAGACTTATTGGAATGTTAATAAGTCCGCTGATCGTGGGAGCGTAGGTATGTGCGTGACCCATGTGATGTGACTGCGTTCGCCTCCATTATTTGTGATGTTGTTATATTTGAACTATTCCTGAGAGATTCGGAATATGTGATCCTTATGTACGTGATGTACCGGGATGGATAGCAGTGTATGTGTGCACCGCAGCTAGTTCTCGGGGTGCTTGTATTGTATATTTATGATGCGAATAATATACACTTAATTAATGGGAACTTTCGTGTTAATATTGTGAATATAATTATGGTAATGTTTTGAGAAAACATAAGAGGTTAATTGATAGTGTATTATGATACATTGCGAATCTGAGTTTATGTAAAGCCCCTATTTAATTGTTAACTTTATACTGAGAATGGGAACCGAGTAATAAAGGGTAGAATTTACAACGGTCTAGATAGATAGTATCTCACTTAGCTAGGTGTTAGTGTATTTAGATGGGTACTTACGTTAGGAGTGCACAGTTAGACGAGAGGTGAGAATTTCATGTGAGTGCACGTCCTAACATGTACTTTGCATTTAAGGTTTTAAATGTTTTTAAAGAACTTGCAGGTTTTTAAACATAACTCCACATTCGGGCTCTGACCCGTTTGCTTTTCAAATCGATTTTTTTTGTAAAACCATTTTAGGTGCCCAGCCACAAGGACACCAAGCATAGGATTCTCACTCTGATGACAAGTTGTAGCTGTTTGTGGAAGCTACAGGGATTTGCGTTTAGACGCTTCTATCGTTTGGATTCCAGTCTCAGCATTTATCAGTTGTAGGGCATGTTTCCCATTTCTATTAGACATCTTTTACATTTCAGTTTTTCAGACTTTGGCATGTATTATTTCAGTATTCAGTTTTTAGTAGTCATTTCAGATCATGGGATTGTTGTGAGGAGTTTTTCCTCCGGATTTATTTATTTCATGTGATGGTTATTCTATTATCTCGTTATGGTGAATGGTGATATCATTCCTTGTTGTTCTTTTATTGCATGTTAATCAGACTTAAATTAAAATTTGGCAACTTACTTTTTAAATACTAGGTTGTTAGTAATAATAAAATGTTTTCGACAGTGATGCTATTAACTGAGCCAACTTGGGATTTTGAATTAATTTAATAAAGGAGTAGCTACCCGGTATTTAATTAGTCGGGATGTCACAGGTGGTATCAGAGCATTAGGTTCTAGTGTCCTTTAGGATCTGTACGGCTATTATGTTTCCGCTACGTTTCTTTGATATAGAGCCCTATATTTTAGGACTATTGTACTCTTTTTGTGTATGCTTCGTTCTTCATCTATTTTAAAGTTTATAAACTGTGAACTTATAAACTTTGTTCTTATTTCAGATGCCTCCACAACATCCACGACGAGTTCCCAGGGATGCAACGCCCGAACCCCAGCCCGCTCCAGTTCAGGGCATGATGAACGCCACTGAGGTTGCAGCCATTGTAGCTCAAGCGATAAATGGTGCCATTGCCGTAGTTCAGCAGGCACCACCTCAGGCACCGATTGCCGTGCAAGTACAGGCTAATGCATTCCCGTCTTCGTGGGAACGTGTACGTGACGCTTTTCAGAAAGCGCATCCGCCAGAGTTTGCAGGTAGCTCCGATGTGTTAGTCTCGAGCCAATGGAGGAAGGATATGCAGAGGCACTTGAGGATGTATAAGTGCACAGATGTTCAGAAGCAGGTGCTAGCTACTTTCAAGCTAGTTGGATCTGCACTACAGTGGTGGGAGTCTATTACCACCATAGAGGAGAGGGATACTCTAACTATTCAGGACTTTTGGGTGCGGTTCGACCGCAAGTACTTTCCGTCAGCTGTTCATACGGAAATGAGGAGGAAACTGATGAATCTGAAGCAAGAGGGGAAGACAGTGGCCGAGTATGAGGCCGAGTTCACTAATCTGTTGAATATCGTTCCAGATGAGATACCGACAGAGAAGAAGAAGATTGAGAAGTTCGCCGACGGGTTGACATGGAGGATCCGTCAGCATCTGCTAGGGAACCTATCGTTGGCCACTTATTCTGATGTGGTTAACGCTGCATTGTTACACTGCCAGGACCATCGTTTTCATATGGCCGAGGGCAAGAGATAGGGGGAGTCTAGCCATCAGGGTAGAACTGGAGGACATGGTGCCAGTGGGGCACAATCTGGTCAGGGGCAGAGACAGAATGAGCAGGGTTCCCAGCAGGGGGATAATAAGAGGTTTCGATCTGGGAACTATAGACAGGGACAGGGAGGTTTCCGTCAGGGCCATCAGGGTCTGAATGGCCATCAGGGCCAACAGGGGTAGAAAGGACAGCAGGGCCAGCAGGGCCAGGGGAGGAACGGTAACGGCCACCAGGGCCGGGGACAGCAGGGGCAGAGAGGGGGGAACTTCCCAGGGAAGTGTTTCCTTTGTGGCAAGATTGTCCATAAACGACAGGATTGTCCTGACAGAGGCAGGGCCCCACAGCAACAGCAACAGGGTGCTCGCCAGGAGCCGTAGAGGCCTATGTTTCGTGCCGTTCTCCCCGCACCGCCATAGATGGCAGCATTACCACCCATTCCAGCAGTCCCAGCTCAGCAGGGGCAGCTAGAGTATGGACGTCTCTATAACGTCCACCATGCAGTAGTTCCACAGGCACCACCCGCGATTGAGGGTACGTTTCCTATCCATGGCACTATGGGTCGGGTATTATTTGATACGGGGGCTACACATTGTTTTATAGCTACACATTTTGCGAAGGCTTTAGGATTGTTAGCCACAACGGAGAGCACAGTGACGTGTGTTGACTCACCATTGGGGAGTGGGTCACTTATATTCTTTATATGTCGGGGAGTAGGGGTAGAGATTGGTGGTTTGGTATTACCTGTGGACATGTTGGTATTAGATATGCATGTTCACGATGTGATTATTGGTATGGATTGGCTCGTAGCTTATAGAGACATGATTGATTGCTTCAGCGGGAGCATTATTTTTGCCATTCTGGGGCAAGAGATGTTTGTAGTGGCGATGCCTCGCCCAGAGGGAGGATCGACTGCTCATCTATATTACATAGAGGAGGATACCTCTAAGGAGGTTGTGATTCCTTTAGATTCGATCCCAGTTGTCAGGGAGTATTCGGATGTGTTTCAGGAGATACCAGGCCTACCCCCCAGTCGAGAGATAGACTTTGTTATAGATTTATTGTCGGGTACGAGACCTATAGCACGCGCACCGTACCGTATGGCTCCAGCTGAAATGAGAGAGTTATGGGATCATATTGAACAGTTGTTAGGTCAGGGGTTTATTCGCAGGAGTACGTCACCATGGGGTGCCCCTATGTTGTTTGTGAAGAAGAGAGACGGTTCACTGAGATTGTGTGTGGACTACCGAGAGTTGAATAAGGTCACGATACGGAATAAGTATCCGTTGCCTCGAATCGATGACTTATTCGACCAGTTGAGAGGAGCTTCTTTCTTCTCAAAGATTGACCTGAGATTGGGTTACCATCAGTTGCGTATCAGGGAGGAGGACGTCTCGAAGACTGCGTTCTTATCGAGATATGGTTCTTACGAGTTTCGGGTTATGCCTTTTGGTTTGACCAATACTCCAGCCGTGTTTATGGACTTGATGAACATAGTGTTCAGGGATTTCCTAGATCAGTTTGTCATTGTCTTCATTGATGATATTCTGGTTTACTCCCAGACGGAGGAGGAGCACGCCGAGCATTTGAGGCAGGTTTTGCAGACGCTTCGTCAGAACGAGTTGTATGCAAAATATGAGAAGTGCGGGTTTTGGCTAAAGGAGGTCCAGTTCTTGGGTCACATTATTTCCGACCGGGGGATATCTGTTGATCCGGGGAAAGTTTCAGCGGTGAGGGAGTGGGGACAGCCCATGACACCGACTGAGATTCGTAGTGTCTTGGTCCTAGCAGGATACTATAGGAGGTTCATTCGGGGATTTTCGAAGATAGCGGGCCCTTTGACACATCTGACCTGTAAAGGTGTGCCATACATTTGGAGTGATGCCTGTCAGTTGGCATTCGATGAGTTGAAGGATAAATTGACCTCAGCACCTGTGTTAGCATTGCCAAGACCGGGAGTTGAGTATTTGGTTTACACCGATGCATCTTTGCAAGGGCTTAGAGGTGTATTACAGTAGGAGAGACAGGCCATAGCTTATGCTTCCTGTAAGCTTAAGCCCCATGAGAAGAATTACCCCACGCATGATTTGGAGTTGGCGGCAGTGGTATTTGCCCTATGGATTTGGAGGCACTATCTTTTGGGGGAGAAGTTCCAACTGTTCATGGACCAAAAGTCCCTACAATACCTATTCACGTAGAAAGAGTTGAATATGAGGCAGCGTAGGTGGCTTGAATTTATGAAAGACTACCAGTTCGATATCCAGTATCTCCCAGGTAAGGGAGTGATGCCTGTCAGTTGGCATTCGATGAGTTGAAGGATAAATTGACCTCAGCACCTGTGTTAGCATTGCCGAGACCGGGAGTTGAGTATTTGGTTTACACCGATGCATCTTTGCAAGGGCTTGGAGGTGTATTACAGTAGGAGAGACAGGCCATAGCTTATGCTTCCTGTAAGCTTAAGCCCCATGAGAAGAATTACCCCACGCATGATTTGGAGTTGGCGGCAGTGGTATTTGCCCTATGGATTTGGAGGCACTATCTTTTGGGGGAGAAGTTCCAACTGTTCATGGACCAAAAGTCCCTACAATACCTATTCACGTAGAAAGAGTTGAATATGAGGCAGCGTAGGTGGCTTGAGTTTACGAAAGACTACCAGTTCGATATCCAGTATCTCCCAGGTAAGGCTAACGTGGTAGCAGACGCGTTGAGCCGTAGGCCAGCAGATGATGTGGCAGAGGTGTGGAAGGCAAAGTGGAAGGAGTTGGGACACAAGGATGTTGTGGACCGATCTTTCATGTCTGTGATGACCGTTACATCGCAGATTGTCACAAAGGTAGTACGGGTACAAGCTAATGACTCGTTCTGTCAGGAGCAGATAGTTCGATTACAAGCAGAGGGAGCCGAATCCTATACCGTCAGCTCGGACAGGGGATTACGCTTCAATGGAAGATTGGTAGTTCCGGAAGGGGAAAAATTGCGACACGAGGTGATGGCAGAGTCACATGGCTCATGGTTCGTGGTACATCCCGGAGGGGACAAAATGTACCAAGACATGAGATGGCAGTATTGGTGGAGCGGTATGAAGAAAGATATTGCTGAGTTTTTTTCGAAATGCGCCACTTGCCAGCTAGTAAAAGTGGATCACCAGAGACCGACAGGACTTCTACAGCTATTGGAGGTTCCGGTGTGGATGTGGGAGAGCATATCCATGGACTTTATCACTGGGTTGCCTACGTCGCAGAGGGGTCATGACTCCGTTTGGGTAATTGTGGACAGGTTGTCCAAAGTCGCTCACTTTTTACCCGTAAGGACTGACTACACTACGGGACAGTATGCCCAGCTCTTCATTTCAGAGGTTGTGAGACTTCACGGTGTGCCCCTAAATATCATGTCTGACAGAGACAAGATATTTGTTTCGCGGTTTTGGGAGAGTTTCCAGGAGGCCATGGGCACGGAATTGCGGTTGAGTACGTCTTATCATCCGCAGACCGATGGGCAAACCGAGAGCACAAATCAGATGTTGGAGGACATGCTACGCATGTGCATTATTGACTTTGGAGGTGGATGGGAGCAATACCTTCCACTGGTAGAGTTTGCTTATAATAACTCCTACCAGTTCACTATTGGCATGGCTCCGTTTGAGGCATTATACGGTAGGCCTTGTCGTTCCCCATCATGTTGGTTGGAGGTGGGATATAACAAACTACTTGGGCCGGAAGTGATTCAGGATACTTCGGCAAGGATTGATTTGATTAGGAGTCGCATTCGGGTAGCTCAAGACCGACAAAAGAGTTATGCTGATGCGAAGAGATCTTTCAGGGAGTTCCAAGTGGGGGACCAAGTTTTTCTTAGAGTATCTCCTATGAAGGGGATTATGCATTTCGGTAAGAAGGGGAAGTTGGCACCGAGATATGTGGGGCCGTTTCCTATTATTGAGCGGATTGGACCAGTTGCGTATAGACTCGGGTTATCGGAGCAGTTACACCGGATTCACGATGTGTTTCATATTTCCTCACTAAGGAAATATCTCAGAGACGATTTGGCTCATTCTCACATCGCTTTGGAGGAGATTGATTTACAGCCTGGTAGCTCCTATGAGGAGGGGCCGATTGCTATTTTGGACCGAAGTGAGCGGAAGCTGCGGTCAAAGATAGTTTCGTTAGTGCGTGTTCAGTGGCGACATCATAATGTTGAGGAGTCCACATGGGAGCGCGAGGATGAGATGCGCGGACGTTATCCAGAGTTGTTTTTTGCAGGTACTTTCTAATTCCAAATTTCGGGACGAAATTCAGTTATTAGGGGGGAAGTATGTAATACCCCGTATTTTCTGTGATATTTATTTTTGGGATTCATTAATTAAATGCGTATTAATTGATAATTAATCTGGATTAAAATACTAGCGAGATGCGATTTGGTATTTGATTATATGTGCATATATGATTATATATGAATTTGGAATTATGAAATTTGTCGTGAGATTCATATACGACAATTTGGGAATTTTGTTGGCACGCGTGTGACCGTCGCGTCATGGTGTATTATTTAATTATAAAAGTGAATTTAAATTCTATTAACCTTATGGTCATTTTGAGTGCGCCAACGCGTCCGGAAGGGTCGAGATAGTCAGAAAACACTAGCCGGGGGTTTAGTTTGGGTCCCGGGGTATTTTTAGGCCATACCGGCAACATAAAGGGCATTTCGGTAATTTTGTATTTTTGGGGAATTAAAAGTGACGAAAATTAGCTAAGTAAATCTGATGTGGATTTGACCCACTAAGCCACTAACCAACTCATGATAACCCAATAGGTTACGTAGGTTATTAGAAGAGGTTTCTATGTTTCCAGAAATAAACCCTAGCCACCATAGCCATTGGAGAAGAAGAACTTGTTGAGAGAAAGAGAGAGGGAATTCTGCAGAGAAAGAAAGAGAACACTTCACAAATTCGTCATCAAATTCAGGGATAAACTTAAGGCAAGTGATTTAATTCCTTTTAATTTCAGAGAATGTTCCTTCCATGTTAGATAATTCAAAATTATGTTTGTTCTTGGAAGATAATGAAAAACCCACGAATTTGGAGGTAGAATACTAAATTTTGATGAAAGGATTGCATGTAGAATCTTATTTAGAGGACTAATCTGATGTTGCTATATCTTGTAAGACATAAAAACGTATTTAATTTGATGAATTAAGGATCTAAATATTTTAGGGTTCATGTTCTTGAAAAATTGGGGAAAAGTGTAGAGATTTATAAATTGATTGATGTTAGGGTGAATTAATCCTTTAAAACGTGTTAGGATGTGACTATAATATGTTTAGGATTGTTTAGAGACCTTAAAACGATTGTTGGGACAAATTTTAGAAGAGATTTGAGGAGTAAGAATGGTGAAAAACGAGATTTAGAAAAATCTGGGACGAAACTGGTCGGTCGTTAGAAACCATTCCCAGGTCGTTCGATCGAGCTTCTAACGAGTTGACCAGTCGCTTTTAACAAAATGGAATTTCGTTTGATACCTTCGTTCGAACGAGATCTTGTTAGAAGGTACAGTTCATTCGAACGAACTAGATCTCGTTCGAATAGTCTCGTTCGAACGAGACTTCTAACGAGATGACAGTTTAATCTCGTTCGAACAGTCTCGTTCGAACGAGACTTCTAACGAGCTGGCAGTTTGGGCCTTTTTGGCCTCTTTTGATTTTCGGATTCCTGTAAACTTGTTCGAGGATAGAGATGATATTCCTTTGATGATGTATTGATGGATTTGGGACATTTGAGTTATTATGAGGAATAAATTATATTCGAGTGATTTAAATAATGGTTAATATGGGATTGAGACGTGAGTGGTTACCACGACGTGAGAATAGACTATGGCGCGTATAATTATGGACCGGGATTATATAAGTTGTATATATATTAAGTTGGTACGCAAATGCGATATGTACTACAATTAAACTAAGATGATTACTAAGATGCGTGTTTACTTAGTATTGGTATATAAATTGTGTGTATGACATACCTACCATACTTGCTATCACGGGAGGTTTGCGTTCGCTTAGGGCCCTCTAATCCTTGTGTTGCCCGGATTTAGACTGGTTACCTCGATGAACATAGGTCAGAGAAAGACTTATTGGAATGTTAATAAGTCCGCTGATCGTGGGAGCGTAGGTATGTGCATGACCCATGTGATGTGACTGTGTTCGCCTCCATTATTTGTGATGTTGTTATATTTGAACTATTCCTGAGAGATTCGGAATATGTGATCCTTATGTACGTGATGTACCGGGATGGATAGCAGAGTATGTGTGCACCGCAGCTAGTTCTCGGGGTGCTTGTATTGTATATTTATGATGCGAATAATATACACTTAATTAATGGGAACTTTCGTGTTAATATTTTGCGTTTAGACGCTTCTATCGTTTGGATTCCAGTCTCAACATTTATCAGTTGTAGGGCATGTTGCCCATTGCTATTAGACATCTTTTACATTTCAGTTTTTCAGACTTTGGCATGTATTATTTCAGTATTCAGTTTTTAGTAGTCATTTCAGATCATGGGATTGTTGTGAGGAGTTTTTCCTTCGGATTTATTTATTTCATGTGATGGTTATTCTATTATCTCGTTATGGTGAATAGTGATATCATTCCTTGTTGTTCTTTTATTGCATGTTAATCAGACTTAAATTAAAATTTGGCAACTTACTTTTTAAATACTAGGTGGTTAGTAATAATAAAATGTTTTCGATAGTGATGCTATTAACTGAGCCAACTTGGCATTTTGAATTAATTTAATAAAGGAGTAGCTACCCGGTATTTAATTAGTCGGGGTGTCACATTAAGGGTCTGAGGTCATCCAATCATGATGTCTGACCTCAGACCTTCTCACCAAATCAAGATGTTATAATGTCTGAGGGCATCACTAAGATGTTATCCTCATAAATAATTTCACCAACATAATGCATAATCTCATCAATAACTGTCAAAGGAATTTGATTTTTTCATTAATAATCTCTTCATAAGATAATACATTGGCACAAACTCTGGCAACATCATATGTAATACTTTTTTAGATGGTCAGCATTCCAGGGATTGGAAAAAGGTTCCCCCTCTAGGTTTTCTTGCCTATAGGTCTCGGGTACAACCTCTTCGATCACTTTGTAGGGACCGTGCCAATTTGGGTGAAGCTTTTCTGCCTTCTATAGTGTCTTCTTCAGTACTAAGTCTTCTACGACAATGGGTCTTGATTTCACCCTTTGATTATAGAACTTTGCTGTTCTTTGTTGGTAAGCTGCTTGCCTGATTTCTGTGTCTTACCTTCTCTCCTCGATAAAGTCTAGGTCGACTCTTCTCTCCTCCCCATTCTTCTCAGGGTCAAAAGTCTGCACCCTATGAGTAGGTAGTTCAACCTCTGTTGGTATGAAGGCCTCTGATCCATGTGATAACATAAACGGGGTCTCCCTTATTGGCGTCCTGGCCGTTGTTCTGTAGGCCCATAGCACAACATAAACTTCTTCGATCCATCTACCCTTAGACTCTTCTAACCTCTTCTTGATCCCGTCAAGGATCATTCTGTTTGTGACTTTGGTCTGACCATTTTCTTGTGGTCGACCAGGAGAAGAGAGAAAATGCTTTATCCCAAATCTTTCGCAGTATTTTTCCAGGGAAGAGTTCTTGAACTGTGTTCCGTTGTCCGAAATAAGGGTGTTTGGGAGTCCATGTCTGCATATGATGTTCTTCCAAACAAATAGGAAGGTCTTCCTCTCTGTAATCGTGATCATCGGCTCTGCCTCTACCCACTTGGAGAAGTAATCAATGATAATTATCAGAAATCTGTAATTATTTGTAGCCCTTGGTAGGGGACCTACTATGTCAATCCCGCATACTGAGAATGGCCAAGGGGAACTGATAGACGTCCTAGGCTGATGAGGTTGATGGGGGATTGTGGAGAATCTCTGACATTTGTCTCACCTCTTTACATAAGCTATCGCATCTTTGGCCAGGGTCGTCCACTAATGTCCTTGCGTGATAATCGTCTTCGCCAAAGGTCTTCATCCTTTGTGACTGGAGCAAGAACCCTCGTGTACCTCTTGTAGGATGTGGAGAACTTCGGTTGGATGGACGCACCTCAGCAGAGGTAACAGGAATCCCTTCCTATATAGGACATCTCCTATTATTGAGAACTTTGCTGCCCTGTACCTCAATTTCCTCCTTTCTAACTTTGACTCCGGTAACACCCCATCTTTGATGTGTCTAATAAGGGGATCTATCCATGAGCCCCCTAGGTCCAAATTGATAAAAAGATTACTAACCTCTTCTTCTTCAATGGTTGCTCTAGGCAAGATCTCAACTGGGACTGGCCTTCTGATATCTGTCCTCATTGTCGAAGCTAGTCTTGCTAATGCGTCTGCGTGACTGTTGTTTTGTCAAGGTATTCTATTCATCTTTACCTCCTCGAGGACTTCAAGTATCATTCTCACCTTCTTCAGTTATTTGGCCATCCTTTAGTCCTTAGCCTCATAAACCCCCAATACTTGATTAACAACCAACCTTAAGTCACTATGAAGGAGTAATAGTCTTATACCGACGGTTCTTGCCAAGGAGAGGCCTGCTATCATGGACTCATATTCTGACTCATTGTTCGATGCCTTGAAGTTAAACCTTAGGGCATATTCGATGTTGGTACCATTCGGGCTTAAAAGTATTAGGCCTACACCGCTCCCACTTTCGCAAGAGGACCCATTGACGAAGAGGTTCCATATGTCCTTATCTGATGAGAAACCCTCTTTTAACATAATTCCCTGCCTGAAGAGGTACCAGTCTTCCTCATTCTCGGCTATCCCATCTCTGACTCTCTTGGGCATAACCTCTTTCGGGTATCGGGAGACGTTGCTGTTTGACCCTTTTGTGGCCTCTAGGCTATTCTCACCCTTGACCTCTTCTCATGTAAACTCTGCGATAAAATCTCCCAGTGAATTCCCTTTGATGGTCGTCCTAGGCTGATAGGTAAGGTCATACTCCCCTAGCTTAATGGCACATGGCATCAATCTTCCTGACTTCTCGGGTTTATGGATGACCTGTCTTAGTGGGGTGTTAGTGAGGATGACCATAGAATGGGCTTGAAAGTAGGGCTTCATCTTCCTAGAGGCATGTATCAAGGAGTAGGCTAACTTTTCCATGCGAGGGTAATTATGCTTAGATCCCTTAAGGGCCTTACTATTGAAGTATACGGGCCTTTGAACCCCAACGTCCGCTCGTATAATAGCTGCACTTATAGTTGATTCAGAGATCGCTAGATAAATAAACAGCGTCTCCCCCACTTTTGGTCGAGATAAGAGCAAAGGAGATCCAAGGTATGACTTGAGCTGATCAAAAGCCTCATCACATCCTTTATCCCACTCGAAGGCCTTTTTGAGGACCTTGAAGAATGGAAGACACTTGTTGGTCGCCCTGAAAACGAATCTATTGAGCGCAGCCACTCTTCCAGTGAGCCTCTGAACGTCCTTGATACTCCGAGGTGTCTTCATGTCGAGCAAAGCCTCGATTTTCTTAAGGTTCGCCTCTATTCCTCTTTGATTGACGATGAATCCAAGAAACTTCCCAGCTCCTACCCCGAAGACAAACTTTGTCGGATTGTGTTTCATCCTATATAGGTCAATGGTATTGAAAGTCTTTTCTAGGTCTGCCACATGAGTGCATGCCTTTAAGATCTTCGTCAACATGTCTTCTATATACACCTCCATAGTCTTGCTTATTTGGTCTTCGAACATCTTATTCACAATACGTTGATAGGTTGCCCCAGCATTTTTCAATCCGAAGGGAATCACCTTATACCAATACGTCCCTTTGTCAGTAACGAAGGCTGTCTTCTCTGAGTCTTCGGTATCCATGAAGATTTGGTTGTAGCCTGAATACGCATCCATGAAGCTCATGAGCTTATGTCCTACAATTGCATCTACCATCTGATTGATCCGAGGTAAGGGGTAACTATCTTTCAGGCAAGACTTGTTCAGGTCAGTAAAATCTACGCACATTCTCCACTTTCCATTGGCTTTGGGCACAATGGCTGCGTTTGATAGCCACTCCGGATATATCACTTCCCTAATGAATTCAGCCTCTTCTAACTTTCAGACCTCTTCCCGGAAACGTCATACTTCTCCCTGGAGTATAATCTTCATCTCTGTTTGATTGGCTTAGCATCCTTAGTCACATTCAGCTTGTGGCACATAACTTCAGGGCTGATGCCTGGCATATCCGCGTGACTCCATGCGAAGACACTCTGCCTCCTCCTCAGGATGTTTATTATCTCCTCCTTAATCTTCGCTTTAAATCTTTGTCCACCTGGACGATTTTTTTCGATTCGTCCTCATTAAGGACGATGGATTCTACCACTTCCGCGGCCTCGCCCCTTTTCAACTTTATTTCATCTCTTGGGTCAAGTGTATCGATGTTATAAGTGGTAGTAGCTCTCTTGTAGGCCTCTCTCTTTTTAGCCGAATTGAAGTAACATTCTCGTGCTAGGTTCTAGTCACCCTACACTTCCCCTACCCGATAGGGGGTCGAGAATTTTAGCATCTGGGGGACCTTCGATGGCACGACTTCAAACTCCTTAAGGGCTACTCTTCCTATGATGAGGTTATAGGATGAGAAGACATTTTCTTCCATGATGAAAAAATTGATTTTCTGGGTTAGCCTCTTAGGCCACTCGTCACCCATTCGTACGTCCATCTCATACATGCCCAGTGGGTGGACCTTTTCACCGCTGAACCCCATTAACGGATGATGATAGGGTACCAACCTAGCTCTGCTAAGGCCGAGGCTTTTGAAGCAGGGCCAGAGCATCACATCTGCCAAACTTCCTCCATCTAGAAGGATTCTCTGCACCTCACATCTATGAACTCTTGTCGTGATCACTAAAGGCTCATCATGTGGAGCTAGGATGCCTTTGAAGTCTAATCGGGATAAACTAACTACGAGAGTGTCCATGTCTACTTTCTTTCTCTTCTGCACAGTCTCGGAAGACGTTAGGTTTACCACCTCAAGTTTGGTCACTGATCTGGGCTCTGCCACATGAGCTTTTCTATCAGAAACCTCAGAACCACCCCACGCAAGTTCTCCGCATATTGTGCTAATGCAAAAGGAGATCATATCAACCCTCTTTACTGGGGTGTTGTCTTCTTTTGGCGGGAGGTCTGGATCGTCTTCGTCATCTCCGTCCGAGTCATAATCTCTTCTTGTTAGGGTATTGTCATGACATATGTCGTTCCTCTTCTTTTTGGGTTCATCTCTCCCCTTTTGGGGGGCTTTTCCATCCACATATTTCCTCAATTATCCTTACTTCAACATCTTCTCGATCTCATCCTTCAGGGCGAAGCACTTGTCTATTATATGACCATGATCTTGGTGGAACTCACACCATAAGTTCTGGTTCCTCTTATGTGGAGGAGCATTCAGCTTCTCTGGCCATCTTAGGGATCGATCATTTTTTATCTCATTGAGTATGTGTTCGCAGCTTACCGTAAGAGGCGTGTAACGCGCAAACTTGTCATCAGCTACCCTCTTCTTCCCATCCTTCTTTCTTTGGAATTTCCCACTGCTACTGCCGTTCTCATCTTCATACTTAGCGGCCATCGCCTCTTCAGCGTTCATGACCTTCCCCGTAGTTGCTAATAGCTCCGCCATGGACTTTGGAGGGTCTTTTGCAAGTTTCCACAACAACTTCCCCTTCTGAAGACCTCCTATGAGGTTCGTCATGGAGATATTCTCTTTATAATCTTCAACCTCAAGTTCTTCTTTATTAGACCTGGCGATGTAGACTCTTAGTCTCTCGTACTTGCCTTGCTTGACGTACAACAGACGGGTGGTCTTCTTTTGAGGTCTTACCCTAAAGAATAAGTTGTGAATGAACCATTCAGCCAAGCCCTTAAAGTTCTTAATTGAATTCTTCGGAAGGGATGTAAACCATATGTTCGCATCTCCCGTTACGGTCCCGAAGAAGGAAATGCACTTCATCTCATCCGGTATTGAGTATATGTCTGCTTCTAACTGGTACATATCAATGTGATGTACATGGTTGGTTATACCATCATACTTGGGAGTCACTATAGGTGGATTGAACTTATCTGGGGTAGGGAAGCTTACTATCTTAGCCACGGATGGGGAGACCTCTGAAAAACCACTTTGCAGTGGATCCCGACTTTTGATGAGGTCTCCTATCTTTTTCTCAAGATGTTGAATAAAGTCGTTCCATGGTCTTGCAACGTTAGCCTGGCCGAGGTTATCCCCAGCCACCTCCAAGGGGTGGACTGAGGGTTCCCCAGTCGCGGCACAAAATCGGCTGTTGACCTCTTCTTTGTCTCTTCCTCGTCCCTAATGAGGCTGACGTTGTCTTTCTTCTTTCTGCTAGCTAGCTGTACTTTTCGACCTTGACAACCTTTGTCTTAAGTCATTTACGAGATCGATCCTTTCAAAGGCTGACCCTCTACTCATTCGATCAAAAGCTAATCCTCGTTGTTGGGCTTCTCTACCTCTTCTGCCCCCACAACCATGGCTCCGTTGGATAGGACGAACTATATTGTTCGAAACCTCATACGGTTCCCAACAATATTTCGGGACATCTTTCACCTCTAGATCATCATACCTATCCTCAGGACAATGTTTTCCTTGCCTCGCCAGGCGTAAGCGCCTAGGGTCAGCAATGTCCGTCCTCTACTGGGGCGCAGGTTAGTCTTTACGCGGTGCCTGGGGTGGTCCCCTGGTGTCAGGATGAGGCTGAACCGTCGCCAGAGTGATCATTTCCGGTGAGACTCCAAGTGGCCTCATCATATTTTGGTTGAGCTGTGCAAATTGTTCCGGTATTTCTTATTGTGTTGCAGCCAAAGACCTCAAGGCTGCGGCCACCTCCGCCATTTCGGATTCGGGTGGTGCCTGGCTAGAGCTAGGTCCCCCCGCTGCAGGCGGCGGAAGAGGCGGTAGTAGTTCTGGTGCCATGTGTTAGCACAAAATAGGTGGTGTAATAAATGATTTTAATAACTTACAGGACCTCTTTCAACGGTGAATTATCTCCGCGCTAGGGGAGGCCTGGTTCACTACCAGAGTCTCCGATGAGGCTAAGCAACAGATGAGGAAGAGATAGCTTATCGGTTCCCACAAACGGTGCCAAAATGATGATGCCTTAAAATAGCACCACCCTTCAAGGTGTTTGTAAGCGCAATTGAATGTTAACAATGGCAGTATAAAGGCATATAGTAGAATGAGGTGAGAAGAAGAGGAAGATCACCGAAATATAAGTGGTTCAACCAATCAGGCCTACGTCCATTTTGCAAGTGTGTGATTAATATCACTGTATGAGGGCTCTAATGGCCATAGATACAAAACTCTCAAGCTTTCTCTCTCTACTGTGTAAAATGACAGAGTTTTAGCTAGGGTTGCTAATTTCGAATCCTTTTCAAGGAAAAGGATGACCTCTATATATAGTGCATGGGGGGCGTAGTATACCCCCCAAGTATGCAATGAGTATGTGCATGAGGATCGAACCAGTATGATAATGACACCTGGTTGATATCATATAGATAATTATGACCTCAATATTCCTTCACGTGGGGGGAAAGATTCGGTTATAACTGATTGTGCACACGTGTTCCCATCAATGCCGCTGATAAGAACTCGGCCATCCATGAATGATCCCAACCTCAGCCTGGAAGAGGACGAGGTGGTGACCTTGGGCCGAGGCAGGGCCGAGGCAGGACATATTGAGCTATGAAATTGGCCTGGTCCAAGGTAGTGGTGGCAAAGAAGGAACGTCGGCCGATCCCTAGCCGGGACCGACGTTGATGATGGGATGGAAACCTCTCCATCTTCCGAGCTGAGGTTGTAATTCTTGGAAGATCGGGTGGATTACCGCCCTTGGATCACGGTGACCTCACCTGTCTTGGTAACGAGCAATGTCAGCTGTGGCCGACCTTTCCTTGGACGAGACTGTTAGTGATGAATCCAAGGACCTTCTAACATCGGCCATGTTCATGGACGAGGTTGATATCTCTGAGCCGAGGGGGTACATTCAGGGCATATAACTGAGGTTGATAACTTTTGGAAAAAATTTGATATTATAGACACCCCATTCTGTTACCCCCTAAATCTCCTTAGGTCCCTAGTACCTCCCTTCATCACTACAAACCCAGGTCATATCCCAAGTACTGACCTAGAAGCCATCGGGCACTCCCAGGCTTCGTTTGACTAAAAAGTTAAACTCTTCATGTCAATCGAAGCTGAATGAATCTTTGAAGGGCACTGAAATCCCTTTCCAATGTGCGATTCCGACTTACCATGCGGACGAACGATCCGTTTGTGCCCGAAACTTAATCTAGAGGCCACCGGGTGCTCCCGATCTCTATTAGACCTAAGTGAACTCTTTAGCTCAACTAATACTGAATGAATCTTCTAAGGGCACTGAAACCCCTTTCCAATGGTCCACTCCGTGCGCGATTCGGACTTACCATGCAGACGAATGATTCGTTTGACTCCAAGAGTTCATCGAATGCTTCCAGGGCCCGGTTGACCAAAGTTAACTCCCCAAACCGGGTCAAACTCTTTGGAATGTCGGTCCACCCCATACGCGATTCGGACTTACCATGTGGACGAACAATTCGTTCACGTCCGAACGATTCCCCATCCAATGGACTGACAAATGCTTCTGAGTAATATTTGACCCAAAATTAACTCTCGAACCCAGGAGCGATCCAAAGGACTTTCAAAGGTGTCTGAATTAACTTTCCAACGGTCCACCCCGTGCGCGATTCTGACCAATGGTTTGCCTCGGCACTCAATTTTCTAAAAAGGCCTAAAACACACCGCCAAATGGCAGGTTCCGGACTCTGCCAATCGGCAGGCTCCGATACGCAGGACCAGGTCTATGCCGATCGGCAGTGACCTGGGCCTATAAAAGGAGGCTTTCACCTTATTTGAAAAGGGATCCCAGATCTGAGCTCTAAGCGAATCCCAAAAACCTCTCTAGAAGACAGCACGATTTCAACATCCAAATCCCTTTATAACTTCCATTTTTCATCATCCTTTTCATCAAACTTGGTGAATTATCCACTCTCCATCATCATCCAAGTTCAAGGGGTGCTCTCTAACATTCAAGATCAAGATCAAGATCAAGATCTTCAAGAAGATCCAACTTTCTCAACTTTCTCTTCAAATTCTCATAAATTTTCAATAACTTGTTTTATTACCTAGTGCTTTTATTATCTCATCTCACACATCCTAATATATTCTTTATTTAGTATTATTGCACATCTCTTATTTTCATATAAATAAAACCCAAAAAACAAGAAAAAGAGGGTTTTCTCATAAATTCCAAATAGGGATTCTCATACTTTTCTCACACTTTTCTCACAACTAAAACACTTTTTCTACACACACGCACACTCACAAATAAGAGATCCCCCATTCGAATTTATGGGATAAACCCCACCCCTCGTTTTGTATGCGAACTATGTGGACTTTGATGCCTTTATAGGCTACGTTGGCGTCTCAAGGTAAAACCCGAGACTCGAGTCCTATTCTCACTGAATCCAATTTTCTTATATTCTATATACTTGTTCTTAGTAAAGTATTACTCCATACGCATTATCGTTCCATTATAACGATCAACGTAAGGGTAATTGCGTAAATATTATTATCTAATATTATTTTTATACCTTCCTACGGATGACTCACTTTATCTCTCCCATGATACAAGTCAAGGATTCCTATCTCCACTATATATATACACATGAACACATATCACGGGGAAAATAAAAAAGAAAAATAGCAAACATCCGTGAGAGACCGAAAGGGTGGAATGGGTTCCTAACACCTTCCCATTTCGTAACTTAGCCTCCGAACCCTTCTCGAATCATTTTGGTTTCGTACGCATCGGTATGTCTTTAGATGCCGTCCTTTGGGATGGCTTCCCATTTTTTTCTTTTGTCTGTTTTGAGTAAAATAGACTAGCGACTTTAAATCTCTCTATATTTTTACACCTTATCTCAAATGACGACGGCCAAAGCGCTCCCGAGAGGTACGCACGGGACCCGATGATCCTTCCTTCACGTGCCCGCCCGTGATGAGGATTGGGTATAGCCACAGTGGCGACTCTGCTAGGGATACGTATGTTTTGAGGGCTTGACTCTATTTACATGGATGTTATATTTGTTCATATTTCCCATATATCTGCATGTTCCCCTTTTCCATGTGTATCCCATGACTATGCTTCTGTTCACACACTTGTAGAAAATTCTCCATGTACACTTCGCACCACGTGCACCTAGGATCACATATATCTACATGTTGCACGCATCACCCATCCATACTTGGTGTACCTTTGGTACTTTTACTTTGCTCCCTATTTGGCATAATCAAGAAAAGCATTCTCATCATAAGATACTAATAAGAGAATCATGCATGATTCACGCAACATCACCAAAGCGCATTGTTATTGACCAAATTTTTCCCACTAACTGGAGGGTCACTTCGTGATGGGCGCTAGTCCGAAAGGGCGTAGTTAGCCTAAGCGATATGACTCTTACCTTCCATTGGCCAAGTACCTTCGACGTATATCAAACGGTTCCCCCGCATCGTACCGCTTGACCAAAGTCATGGCGGGAGGTATATCGCAGGTAATTCGTTCACGTACGCCCGAGTATATCAAATTCGCTCTCACACATACCATCCCCACGAGGTATATAGTGAGGAAATTCGCGTACACTCAGGTATATCGAATGTCTTGTCCACACGTATCAATTACCCGCAAGAGCAAGACGTATATCATGGAAGTCACGCCAAAGGGGGGAACCCATTCCGATTCACCCAACCAACTGCATACCCGCATATAGGTGTCAAACCTAGGATACGCACTTTAGATTGCTGGTTTTAACCCGAAACTCTATCGAAATTCCTAGTCGTCCTGCCGCCCAAATTTTCGTGCATTTTTAAAATGGGCCCTATCCGTGAGCCAGGTTAAAAATCCAGTCGTAGCTTCGCATATATTAAAAACCCCACTTTTCAAGGCTCAGGTCCCGTCCGGCACTGCATTTAGGAGAATTAAATATAAGTGAGAACATAATAATCGTAATAATCATGCTGAGTTCCGTCTCCAAAAAAATTTCTCCCTTCTTTATCAAAAATCAAAAAATAGTTTCTTCCCTTTTTCTCAAAAATAAATCCCATTCTACGCCTTCTCAAGTCAATCGCAAGCCCTTGGCCTGGCTCCCTATTGGCTTTGGTCTTCAGTCAAATCACCCCGGAGTTTCATCCGTTCCTCTACTACTTCTTTCGAGTCCCGAATCCATCCACTTTCCATGGAGAATACATATCAAGTACCACTCATACAACCGGATATGATGGCAGTCCTACCTCATCTCGTGTCCAAGATTGACAACCTCCAAACTGAGGTCCGAGAGATGCAACGAAATGAGGTTCTTATTCCTCAAGAGCCCAAGGCCCTATTACCTCTTGCTATGGGTCCGCCCTAGCCTATCTGGGTTCCCGAAGAATATCATCACGTTCCATGTGCCCCTCCTGTCAATGGGCCACCACCTACCCAGCTTCAGATGCCATACATTACCCAGCCTGTGGCTAACGTACCTATGGTCACCGATCTAAAAGAGGAGGAGTTGAATAAAGTCAAATAAGATATCAAGATGCTCACCAAGAAATTCGACCAAGTCAGAATCTTGGGGAATTACATATATTACACCCACATGTCTCCTTATCCTAAAGTGAGGTTACCTGAGAAGTTCAAGATGCCAAATATCAAGAAGTTCGGAGGGAGTGGACCCCCGATTGCTCATATTCGCAGTTATCATCGTTCCATGACTCTAATAGGGGCTTCTGAAGAAGTGATGGCCCAATTATTTTAGCAAACTTTGAAGGATAGGGCTCTCCGATGGTTTTTATCTCTTGAGGAATCCAGAATCCGTAGCTGTGAGGATGTAGCCCGAGAATTCATATCGTAGTATAAATATAACGAAGATCTTGAGGTAACCCATTGTGATTTAGATCTTCGCAAATAAAACCCTGGGGAATCAGTCAGTAACTTCATAACCCGGTGGATGGAGCAGGCAGCTACCATGACCAATCACTCATCTGAGGAAGAATAGGTCAACATAGTGAAGAAGAACTTCTTACCCCATGTTCGAGCGACGTTGGGAGGACAATACTATCCTCACTTATGAGCTCTCGGGGAAGCGGGAGTATAAATCAAGGAAATCCTTGTTAAAATAGAGGTTGAACAGAAGAAGGTGTCCGAACAGTTCACCCCTAGAAAGTTTGACAAGCCTGCCAGTGCTACAGTTTCAACCATCAATAACATCTCTCAACCAACCACATCATGGGCACCAGAAAGCTGCCCTGCCCTCATTCGAAGGGGATACACTGAGCTCCATGCTTACCTCTCCAAAGTTTACCAAGCCCTGTTATGCCGAAACCTCATCAAACCCTTTGATCCCCGTCAATTTCCAAATCCACTCCCAAGAAACTTGAAGGATTATGCTCATGGTGCCTTTCACCAAATTGCTGGCCATACCACTGACCAATTCTTTCACCTCCGAAATATAATCTAAGATCTCATTGACCAGGGTACTATCGCCCCACCAGCCAATCCTAAGCCAAACACTACTCATAATCCACCCCCAAATCATGTTAATGCCATCTTCTTAAAAGAAAACCCAGATTTCGATCCCTCAACTCAAAGCACACCAATATGCTCTCCTAAACCTCTTCAAATTTTCCCATATTTCCTCCTACACGCTACTAGCCTCGCTAATCAGGCACTGTCACTCCTTACCAGAGCATGCATCGCCGTCCATACCCGTTTTGAAAATGGAATTATCAGAGGTGTTAAACCAACTCCTAGAGTTCAGGCTGAAATTTCCCTCACAGATGGTCATCCATTGCCAAAGGTTCAGTACTGTTCTTGGAAGCACGGAAATGGGCCCGAGATAAAGACAAATGGGTGGTACCAACCGATGAAGTTATCCTAGATGATATTGTCCAAATTATGGACTAATTATTCGGGCAAACCAATAGTATTTGTAGTATCACCGGGTTACTTGACATTTTGAAGATAGGGCGCTTGGTCCCTTCCACCATACATATCCCCATATAATGGGAAGACCTGTATGAAGAAGTTGTTGAATTTGTGTAATTCATTGACTTTATATGGAAAGACATAATTGTTGCCACCGGATGGGGGGAAGAATTAGAAGATTCAAGTGAAGAACAAGCTTCAGGAAGAACTGGCCCAGTAGCAGACATATGTGGAATGATATCATTTGAAGAACTCCTTGGAGAAATAAACAAGTTAAACCTGAGATTGATGAGAAAACAGGATTCATGTTCTTCCCTTCTTCAATAAATCACATGACCAGATTAGGGAGAAATTACTAGGTTCTAAGATCACTACCAGGAAATGACAAAGGGAAGGGCGTTAAAAACCTTCTTATGCCAGAGATGACCATCAAGGAGAGCAAGATCCTCGATCAACTGAAGAAAACTTGAGATAACATCACTCTGTGGGGGCTTTTCATGTCTTCCCATCTACACAGAATTGCTTTAATCAAGATGCTCACTGGACCCACAGTTCCTCCTACTACCATATCGAAAGAAGTGATAAATCTGGTCGGATACTTGACCTCTACCCGAATGCTATCATTTTCTGAAGAAGAAATCCCCAAAATTGGGCCAAATCACAATCCTGCACTCAACATCTCCGTCGAAGTTATGGGGAAGGTCGTGTCACTCTCTCTTGCCGATAACGGATCTGCCTTGAATGTCTGCCCACTGAGAACCTTCAAGTATTTAGTCCTGAAAGAAAGTGACCACGCTCCAACCTCTGTCGTTGTACGTGCCTATAATAATACCCGCCAGGAGGTGATGTGATCCATAAAGCTTCTAATAGGGTTGTCCCTATAAACCCTGTCCTTGAATTCCAAGTCATAAACATCCCAGCTTGTTTCAACATGTTTCTCGAACGACCCTAGCTACACAGTATCAAGGGTGTGTCTTCCTCACTCCATCAGAAATTGAAGTTCTTCTCCGACGGGCGAGTTATCACCATTTTGGGTGACGACGAAAATGTCGAGGGTGCAAGCACCAGCAGCCCAATCCTTGAGATACAGCATGGGTTAAATGATATGCTCCTATCAGGATTCTGAGTTGAACCACTCCTACTCCCGATAGGGGACAATTATAAAGAAAGGGTTTGTCCAGAATATGACCCTCATGGCAATGTCAATGTGATTCAGATGTTCATAAACATGCACTTTATGCCCGGACTAGGGCTAGGGCAAAGGCATCAAGGGATACTTGAGCATATCGAACTGAAGAAAGCTTTCCCTCCTTGTGGCTTGGGGTATCAACCATCAGAACAAGAGATCAGAATGATCCACCAGTCTCGACCAAAGAGAAGATTAGACTGCATCCAAACTATCCCAGGAGACTCCTTGAATGGACGATTTATCAAATAAGGCAAAGACTTCCTCTTCTATTGTCTATCCTTGTTCAAATGTAATCGAGACCTCTTTTGATAAGGTTATCAATGTTGTTTTTCCTATTAATGAAATAAAAAAAGATTTTGAGTATCCTATTGTGCCTTACATTAATTGTTTAGATTCTAATCGAACTTTTGATGATGATGATTTTGCAAATGAACAATTCTAAACTGATCTAAATAAGTTTAATAATAAACAACATAACCATGTTCAAGTTAATGAAGAAGATACTGTTGTTATTAATCTCGGTTCTAGTAGACAACTGCGTGAGATTAGGATAGGGGACACCCTTGACGAGCATGAGCGCACACAACTCAAAGAATTCCGAAAGTAATTCGTGGATGCCTTCGCATGGTCCTAAGATGATGTTCCGGACATTGATCCTAAAATAGCTCAACATGAGATCCCCACTCTCCCAGATTACAAGCCGGTTAAACAAAAATTGAGAAAGCTCCGGACTGAATGGTCGCTCAAGGTCAAAGAAGAGGTGGTCAAATAGTTGAACGTGGGCTTCATTCGTGTGATCGAATATCCCACATGGCTAGCCAGCATAGTACCTGTGCCTAAATCAGGAGAGAAGGTTCGAATGTGTGTAGACTACCGAGATTTAAATAAAGCTTATCCAAAGGATGATTATCCGCTACCCAATATCGACATGATCATGGACAACACATCCAGCCATGCTCTCAAGTCATTCGTCGACGGGTTTGTCGGATACAACCAAATCAAGATGCACCTAGACCACCAAGAAAAAACCACATTCATCACCCCATGGGGAACTTTTTTCTACACTGTTATGCCATTTGGTCTCAAGAATGTTGGGGCTACCTACCAAAGGGATTCCACAACCATCCTTCACGATATGATTCACAAAGAAGTCGAGGTTTATGTGGCTAATATGATTATTAAGTCCAAAACTAGAGAAGGTCATGTTCTCGCTCTCCGGAAGTTCTTCAAACGACTGCAACGGTATCAGATGAGACTCAATCCACAGAAGTGTATCTTCGGTGTTACAATGAGAAAACTCTTGGGATTTATGGTCAGTGAGAAGGGGATAGAATCAGGTCATGCAAAGTTGAAGGCCATGCTTGAGATTCCACCGCCCCGAACAGAGAAAGAAGTTCGATATTTTCTTGGTAAATTGTAATATGCCAGTTCATCGGCCAGCTAACCTCCATCTGTGAACCGATCTTCAAGCTCCTTCGAAAGGATTCAACCAAGGTTTGGAATAAGGTCTGCCATGAAGCTTTTGACCAAATCAAACAATATCTGACCCAACCTCCACTGCTCATGCCACCATAGCCTGGTCTCCCTTTACTCCTATACCTAACCATAATCGATACTACATCTGGGGATTTGCTAGCCCAATACCTTGAAGATTCTTGTAAAGAAAGAACCATCTATTACGTCAGTCACAAATTGGTCGGGTACAAGGTTAACTACACTACTCTGGAAAAGTTATGTGTTGCACTTATCTGGGTCACCCAAAAGTTGCGACACTACATGCTCGCCTTCCCCATCAAACTTATATCCCGAATTGATCCCATTAAATACCTTCTTGAGAAACCCGCCTTATCCAGTCGAATGGACCGATGGTTGATGCTTCTAATTGAGTTTGATATCACGTACGTCACGCAGAAAGCCATTAAAGGAAGAGCCATCTCTGACTACCTCGTTGATTACCCCGTAGAAGAAGCAGATGTCTAGATCTACGAATTCTCGGATAAAAATATCCTCTGCACTGCTCAAGATAACCTTCGATGGAAAATGTTCTTTGACGACACTGCCAATAAAAAGGGATAAGGCATTGGGATATTTTTTATCGCCCTTGATGACTCCCACACTCCCATCACTATCAAATTGGATTTCCCTTGCACCAATAACATGACGAAATACGAGGCATGCATAGTAGGCCTCAAAGTTGCTCTCAAGAAAGGTATTTGATACCTTGATGTCTACGGGGATTCTGTCCTCATCATCGATCAAGTGCTCCGAAAGTGAAAAGTCAGGGACGAAAAGCTCCAACCCTTTTATTCCCACTTAGAAGAGTTAGCCTCCTGATTTCGAGATATCACCTTCCATTACCTACCTCGAGTAAAGAATAACCTAGACAATTCTCTCGCTACCTTGGCCTCCATGGTCGACATGCCCGAAGGAATAATAATGCCCCCTTCCTAGTTCAAAAGCAAGACAAACTAACCCACTACTATCATATTGATCTTGTCTCCATCGAAGATCTCGAACTCGCGGATTGCTGGTACTATGATATCTGGTGCCTCCTCAAACGTGGTAAGTATCCCGAGGGTTCCAACAAGAAAGACCGAATGACCCTCCAAAGACTGGTCGCCCAGAACATCATCTGTCATAAAGCTCTACTCAGGAGGAACTTCGATAGAACTCATCTACACTGTATCGCAGGGGCTGAGATTGAGAAGATAATGCAGAAGATCCACAGCGGGGAATGCGGGCCCCACATGAACGGTCACATGCATACCCATAAGATCATCTGACAGGGCTACTACTGGACCACCATGGCCAAAAATTTCACCGCCTATGTCCAGAGATGCCTCAAATGCCAACAGTTCTCCAATCTTTAACACCTACCTCCGTGAGAATTATACAACATGATCTATCCCTGGCCGTTCTCCACCTGAGGTGTTGACATAATAGGGAAGGTTACACCAAAGGCTTCAAATGGACATGAGTTTATCCTAGTTTCCATTGATTACTTCACCAAATGGGTCGCGTATTGAACGCCAAGAAAGTGGCCAAATTCCTCAAGAAAAATATCATCTGTCGATATGGGATCCCACACGAGTTAGTGTCTGATAACGGGTTGCACTTCGAAGAAGAAGTCACAAAAGTAGTCAACGAGTACGGGATTCAGAGACACAAATCTTCTCCCTACCAACCTCAGACCAATGGTGCAGTTGAAGCCGTCAACAAGACCCTCAAAGCCTTCATTAGCAAGATGATCAGAAGCTATAGGGATTGGGCCGACCGGATCCCGTACGCCCTCTGGATCTATCGAAGCTCAATTCGAACCTCTATTGGGGATACCCATTATTCTCTAGTCTACGGCATGGAAGCCATCCTACCTGTGGAGATGGAAATACCCCTGCTACGCGTATGATCAAAAGAAAAGTTAGCGAAGAAGACTGGTGCCAAAGCTATCTCGACGAACTGACCCTCCTATATTACGGGAGATTAAAAGATATTTACCACATATAGGGGTACCATCGCCGAATAGCGTGATCATTCAACAAGAGAGTCAAAGATCGCGGTGTCCAGGAAGGGGATTTAGCCCTCAAGGAGATAATAGAACCCATATGGGACCCTAGAGGGAAATTCAAGCCCAATTGGAGCGGCCCTTACATTGTGAAGAAAATCTTATCCAGCGGTGCCGCCTTGCTCACTGACCTAGATGGTGAGGAGATGGCTCGTCCAGTCAACCTGGATCATCTCAAGAAATTCTAACCCTAGTCTGGAATATCGGCGCGCTACGAATCTTCTCATCTCCCTTCTATTCTAAAAAAAAAAACTCTCTTCATTTCCCTCTACCCACAACTACGTGGGCCTGATCCTCTGCAAAAAACAATTTTTTCAAGAAAAATAAAAAAAAATTCAAAAACACCAGAGGTACGTAGGCAGCTCATACATCTTACAGGAGCACGGCCTTTTCTTTTTCACAAAATACTATTCTTTTCTTATCTCCGAGAACGGAAGTTCATTCTAGCAAATACTTGAACAAAGGGATTATGTATGCCTTAGCGATTGGTATAGATAATTCAAAATTACAAAATTCATTGAAAGGCACAGCTGGATGATCAGAAACTTGATTATTTCATTAATAAGAAATTACAGCACAGATTCTATAAGAAAAGGAACTGATAACTCCCTTCCCCTACTGCCATAAAAAGCCAAATAACATCCTCACATCTATTCCCTATTACACAAATAAACTCTCCAAGAGTCCTACCCACAGTTACCAAAGGAGCCTGCACCCTCATCATCTACATCCTGCGGTCCCCAAATTTCCTCTGCCTGAACAGAGTGTTATAACCACTCCATGGATCGATAAGCCTGAACCAGCTTCAAAAAAATAACAACACCCCCTTCATGGTGTTAAATAAAACAAACCACCTTTGTCCAGTCTCCACTGCCAACATCTTGCTGACTACTCTCCTCTATAACCACTTCATATAATCCCCAGGGACATGCAAAACTATCTCGACAGACTCAGAGGGATGGGTTGACGGAAGCCGATTCTCCCACAGAGAACCAAGCAACAGACGCAGGCACTCGGTCAAAACATCTACTAGGAAGAAATTTAGTGTTTGAGGTGGCACGACCTATGCCCAGCCAAATTGGCGCAGAAGCCGCCAAGGGAAATAAAAAGAGGTCTGCCTCAAACCAACCAGCCGCACATATGAGTACTCTCCTAGCTCTAGAACAGGCTGCAACTGCCCCCACCAAGGCACTGACCAATACAGATTTCGAGCCCCATTATCCACAAACCAATTTTCCCAGCTCTCAATATCTAAGCCAACGCTCAATAAGTAACGTAAAAAGAAGTTGGGCACAACCGGTAAGTGATACTCTGGAGAGGCCACCAAGCGGAGTCTTTCAGATAATTACATGAACAACATCACGGGGATACCCCTCAGAAAGTCAGAACGACCATCTCGTCAGGCATCCAGACCATTCAGCATCTCTGCCAGTATCACCGCCGCATGATTGCGACGATATGACATCGACGAAGTAATGGCTGCAAGTTGCGGGTCCACCAGCAGTTCCCCAGTAACTAGCAGCAATTTTGAAACCAGGCCCAGAGCAATGGCTCCAGCATAACTAGCATCACCTACTTCCCGCAAATGCAGGGACTGCAGTACTGCCAGGAGGGAGATCATTCCTCCAGCAACAAGTGATCTGGCCACCGAAAGAAAAATATGAAGAGGCCTGGACAACAAATCCCTGGGAGAACGGGAAAATTCGGGCAAAGATGCAGCAACAGTGGGATTTATACCCAGTATGGAAAAACATTCCTCGTAGGTACGACAAACTTCATCCAACCTAAAGTGGAATACATGGTCTTCGGAGTACCATAATTGTACCATCGCCATCAGCATGTTCCATTTAATAGGCCGATTGTGCCACAAGGAGACTCGACGCATGTTGAAAGCATCATAATTGACATTATAAAAACACGTTGCTTTTAAGGCTTCGAGATAGTTAGCAAACTCAATGCTACCCGGGAGAGACATCTTGCAAGGCTAAGAGATAGTGGGCAAGTAAGTAAGAATGCGAGGGTGTGATGAAAACACTCCACCCTTACCTCTTTTTATACTTGAGAACCCTCACAAGAGACATAATTCCTGCAAAAATCGGAGGGAATCCTACCCCATAAAATACAAAAGGCTGAAGAGGATACCAATCAAAGCTTTGAATTGATGGGATTGGACTGAATTGCTGATAGGCAGGACAGGGTGCTTATCGATCGACAACCCCCCATTTTTAGAAATTTCCCTTTTTTTCTTTTGTCAAATCAGAAAACTCAATAAAACTAAATTGATATTCTAGACAGAATTTCAAAATCCCTTTTCCTCCTTATATAATTTCCCCTTTTAACTAAAAACTTTCCTTCAAAAAATTCCAAAAATACTCCTTTTTACGGTCTGAGCAACAAAGTAAAAAATGCATGTGCATGCATTCATTCATCATTAATAAAAGATAATAAAAAAACTCCATTGCATTGCATCTATTTATTTTCTGTGTAACATCAAATTTCCAGGAAATAAAAAAATTTAAAAAAAAATGGGACTTAGCCCGAACCCACATTCTCTCTCTCTCACTCTCTCTCTCTCTCTCTCTCTCTCTCTCTCTCGCACCCACCTTTCTCTCTAAGAGCTTCCACCCCTGCGATGTGCTCTCTTTCCCCTACGGTGAGATGATGCACCGTCACTACCCGAGCCAGAGTCCTCTCTGGACGAAGCAGATGGCACCAAGAAAGAAAGAACTGGAACCGCATCCCGAATATGGGTAGTCGCTGAAGATATCCAGTCTCTGGTGTCTCTTATCCAAGTGATCGACACTCGGACCTGCTGCAAGAAAAAGGTAAAATCAGTATCGAAGCAGAGATGACCAAAATAGAAAAGAAATAAAGATAAGAACATAAAGGTATACCGCAGGTCGGAGGACCTCCTCTGTCAAACTCAACTCCTCCGGATCCATCGCATGAGGACGATGCAGCATAGGCACCATCCCTCCATCAGACCGCCGAATGTTGTACGAAGGGGTATGCAACCACACAAAAGGAACCTCTGAAGTCCCAGCCGCCGCAGATGCCGTCGGACCACCGCCATTGTGGGAAGATCCCACCACCCGACTCGAACACGTAGGAGGGAAAGGCAGGGTATCATATATGTTGGGCGCCATCAACCAGCTCATCATAAAGTCCATATAGTCATACGGCACAGCCTTATCGGTCTATAATAAATTGGACTCGCCGATCATCACGCGATCCTCGCATCCTCTGATAGTAGTCGCTCCTACCTCATAGACGTAGGAGGCTGCGCAGGTGGCACCACCACCTCATCCTCAACAATCTGGTGAACCACCCTCTCCTCAAGATACCAGGAATGGCCGAACTTATGCACCAACAAATGCCTCATCTATGAGTTCACCCGAGTTGTCCCCGCATCCTGAATGGCTATCCCCCGAGGATAAAAGGTCACCTGAAAATCTCCAAGGAGGCATAAATCAATACAAGATCAGAAGGTGTAAAAACTAAGACTGAAAATGGAAAGAGTCTTACCCTACCACTGGTCAGGTCATTCAAGACCTGATGCACCTCCTCCACAGAGAGAGATCCCTTCGATTGCGGATTGGCCTTACGCCATCGAAACAATCGGCAGGGGACCCCAATAGTGTCGTTCTTCAGAGCGATCAGTGGGGTATTACAACCAATCACCTCATAAATTCACATCTGTCAAAGATAAGAATTCACAAACAAAAAGAGACGCATAAGGAAAATGTGAATGCATGAAAGGAAAATGTGAATGCATGAAAATAAATGTGCAAACTGAAGAATACCTCAAGAAGGTACGTGGCTCTAGTAAAGGTCTGTCGGCAGCACTGGCTGAATGCATCTAAAGAAGAGTAAAGGGTCGCCAAAGTCAGATTCCCCCAATCATAGAAAGGGATGTTCGAAAACATCCTCAAGTACGAAAAGAACCACAAATGGAAGATTTCGCCGCTCGACGCCACCATGAAACCTCCCAACACCAGCAAAATAAATAATTGGTCCATCTGCCTCACTTGCATCCCGTCCTCCACATCAATGACCCTGCCCAATAGAACATCCTTCAGCAGGGACAACCGGATAGAATCCCCAGAAACTATCCATCCTACATCACCAAGTGCCGCACGCACTGCCTCCGGTCTCACTCGCAAAGAGAGATCCACCTCTATCTGCTCTCCATCACAATCCAACCCCAACAGCTGTTGCACATCTTTGGGAGTCACAATCATCTCCCCAAAGCCGAAATGGAAGGTGTGGGTAGTATCCCACCACCTCTCCCCCAAAGCGCACAGAATCGCTATCGAATGAGGCGTCTCGTCCAATGCAGATGCCAACCTCCCAAAACCCACTGATGATATCACCCAACGCACCACAGGTGGGAGATGCTCCCAGACATCCCTGAACCCCGTCGTCCCGCAAGCGCGCATGTTCTTCAAAGAAATATCAGGCTGGCAAAAAGAAAAAAATCTCATCAGAAGTCCAGAAAGAAAGAAAAATGAAAAAAAAATAAAGGAATGCCAAAGGTCGGGTTACTTACATAATCGCCAGGATTAACTCTCGAAGAGAGATGACGCATTGGCTCCCACAGCAAAGTCCGCTCATTCACAACAGGCTCAATCGCATCAAAGGAGTTCTCACTCCCCAAAGCAAGAGGCGCCCTGGCCCTCCACTCCATATTCGCCCAGTCATCAATGGTTAGCCACTCCCTATGGACTGCGGTGCTCACAAAAGCAGTCATTTCTTGAAGATAG
This sequence comes from Sambucus nigra, assembly GCA_949130495.1. Classification (NCBI taxonomy): domain Eukaryota; kingdom Viridiplantae; phylum Streptophyta; class Magnoliopsida; order Dipsacales; family Adoxaceae; genus Sambucus; species Sambucus nigra. Next base: position 14,451,956 of record OX422211.1, on the reverse strand, counting down.
GAATGCTAGAACGATTTGCAGAGGAATCGCTGAAAGAGAGAAAGCAAAGAAACTGTGAAAAATGAAGGGATTTGCCCCTTTATATAGGATGACAAATTCCATGCCGATCGGCACTAAGCCCAACCATACCAATCGGCACTGACTCCCTACCTTCCCGAGGTAGTTCAAAAGTCTATGCCATTACCGAATGACACCCCTCTGTAATACCCCGTACTTTTATTGATATTTATTTATGGGATTAATTAAATTAAATGTGAATTAATTGAGAATTAATCCGGAAAAAAAAAGACTAACGAGATGTGAGTTGGTATTTGATTATAATGTGTATAAATGGCAATATATATGAATATTGAAAATATTGAATTTGTCGGTATACTGAAATACGACAATTTGGGAAATTTTGTTGGGACGCGCGTGACAGTCGCGTCAGGAACGTAATTATTTTAATTAAAAAGTGAATTTTATTTTTATTAACCGTATGGTCATTTTGAGTGCGCCAACATATCCGGAAGGGTCAAAATAGTCAGAAAACACTAGCCGGGGGTTTAGTTTGGGTCCTGGGGCATTTTTGGACCATATCGGCAACTTAAAAGGATATTTTGGTAATTTTAGAATTTTGGGATTTATGACCAACGAATTTTGGGAATTAAAAATAGGATTTCTAATAACCCACTAAGCAATTACCAGCACTTAACTGATTAGAGGGCAACGGGAGTTAGAGGAGGAAGTTAGAAAAGTTCCCAAAGAGAAAACCTTAACCTCCATCTTCAACCTTTAACCTTGGGAGGAAAAGAGAGAGAGCAACCTTCATCATTCAACACCAAATTCAGAGAATAATCCAAGGCAAGTGGTTTAATTACGTTAATTTCAAGCGAATGCTTCTTCCATGCTTAGAAATCTATATAATTGTATTGTATTGGGAGATTTAGAAAAACCCATGAAATTGGAGTTTGAAATTAAGATTTTGACATACGAATTGCATGTAGAATTGTTGTTGGGTGATTATACTAAAAGAATTATGACTTGTTATGTTACAAAAATGGATTTATTAAGGGATATTGATGAATTTAAATTTCTAGGGTTCATACTCATAAGGGTTGGGTAAAATTGGGGATTGATGATAATTTCATGTTGTTTAGGAAGCTTTGACCCCATATATATGTTAAGAAATGACCTAAGTATGTTTTGGAATGATTAGGAACCTTAAAACACTGTTGGAATAATTTTTGGATGAGTTTTGAGAAGAGAAAGTTTGAGGAAAAACAATTTAGGAATTCTGGGCTCGAAACTGTCACCTCGTTAGAAGGCCTGCCCAAGTCGTTCGAACGAGCTCGTTCGAACGAGCTTCTAACGAGTTGACAATTTTCCTTCTAACGAGTGGGAAGTTCGTTCGATGCCTTTCGTTCAAACGAACTCTCGTTAGATGCCCACTTCGTTCGAAAGACCTCGTTCGAACGAGACTTCTAACGAGTTGACATAATGGCCTTTTTGGCCTGATTTGATTTCTAGTATCCCAAAACCTTGTTTAATTGTAGAGATAACTTTCCCTTGTTAACTAATTAGTATATTTGTCAGATTTGGGATATATTGAGGAGTAAAACATAGAAGAGTGGTTTGAACCAAAGGATATGTGGGGTTTAGGAAGTGAGTGATTAATCGCGATGTGAGAATAATTGAAGACTTGAATACATATAAACCGGGGATATGTAAAATTGTGTAACACTAACAGTTGGTACGAGAATGAGATGTATACCACAAATAAATTATGGTAATTACTAATACGTGTTCATGCTTAGTATATGTATATGATTTTATGTGTATGGCATACCTACCATACTTGCTATCACGGGAGGTTTGCGTTCACTTAGGGCCATCTAATCTTTGAGTGCCTACGGGGGGATATAGATTGGTGCCTCGACGACATAGGTCAGAGAAGGACTTATTGAGATATTAATAAGTCTGCTGATCATTGGAGCATAGGTATGTGCGTGACCCATGTGATGTGACTGTGTTTGCATCCATTGTTTGTGATTTGCTATTATCTGAGAACGATTCTTGAGAGATTCGGAATGCGTGATCCTTATGTACGTGATGTCCTGGGATGGATAGCAGAGTATGTATGCACTGCAGCTTATTCCCGGGGTGCTAGTATTGTATATTTATATTGAGAATGATATACGGTTAAATGAAAAGATTTGTCATGATTGAATTGTGAGAATAATTATGGTAACACATTGAGAAGATAAATAGGGGGATAACCTCCAGTAAATTTGTATTGCTAATAAATGGCAATTCGAGAATTAAAGTAAATCTCTCTATTTAATTGATAACGTTGGAACTTATAGTACGAATCGAGTAGAAAGGTTAGAAGTTATTTTGGTCTAGATAGGTATGAGAATCACTTGAATGGGTACGGTACATTAGGAGTGCATAATTAGTCGAGAGGTGAGTATTTCATGTGAGTACACGTCCTAACATGTATTTTGCATTCATTATTTTAATGTTATTAAAGCACTTACTGTTTTTATAATACTCTCCACTTTCGGGCTCTGACCCGTTTGCTTTCAAATATATTTTTTTGTAAAAACCTTTTTAGGTGCCCAGCCACAAAGACACCATGCATAGGATTTCTATTCAGGTGACGAGCTGTAGCTGTTGTGGAAGTTACAGGGCCTTGATAGTAGACGCCTCCTTTTCTAGTCTTGACTCCATATGCAGTTTCATCATTTGTACGGCATGTCGCCCATTTCTTTTAGAGACATTTTATATTTTAGTAATTTAGACTTTGGTTTGTAATTAATACAGGACGCAGACTTGTTTCTTTTAATTCCGTATTTGGAATTGTAGTGAGGAGTATTTCCTCCAGACTCATTATTATTTGATGGTTACTCTAGTTGGACTTTATTGTGAATGGTTATGTTATTCTTTTATATTTCACTTATTGGATGTTAATCAGATTTAATTTAAAATTTCACAACTTACTTTTTAAATACTAGGTGGTTAGTAATTATTAAAATGTTTTCAACAGTGATGTTATTAACTAAACCAACTTGAAATTTTGTATTAATTTAATAAAGGAGTAGCTACCCGGTATTTAATTATTCGGGGTGTCACAGGTGGTATCAGAGAATCAGATTGTAGTGTCCTTTAGGATCTGTACGGCTTATTATGTTTCCGCTGAGCTTTCGTTGATGTAGAGCCCTATAGTTTAGGACTGTTGTATTCTTTTGTGTATGCTTCACTCTTCAGCTATTTTGAGTTTATAACTGCGAACTTATAGACTTTACTCTTATTTCAGATGCCTCCATGACGTGCACCACGGGTTCGTGGAATGCACAGCCAGAGCCCCAGCCAGCACCAGTACAGGGCACCATGAATGCCGCTGAGGTTGCAGCTATTGTAGTCCAAGCGGTAAATGCCGCTCTAGCAGTTGTACAGCAGGCACCACCCCAGGTGCCAGTAGCCACGCCAGTTCATGCACATGCATTCCCGTCTGCTTGGGAACGCGTACATGATGCTTTTCAGAAAGCACACCCTCGGGAGTTCGCAGGTATCTTCGATGTTGTGGTTTCAAGTCAGTGGAGGAAAGATATTCAGAGGCACTTGAGGATGTATGAGTGCACCGATGTTCAGAAGCAGATACTAGCTACTTTCAAGCTAGTTAGATCTGCATTGCAGTGGTGGGAGTCTATTACCACAGCAGAGGAGAGGGATACTCTCACGATACAGGAGTTTTGTGTGCGGTTCAACCGCAAGTATTTTCCGTCAGCTGTTCATACGAAAATGAGGAGAAAGTTGATGAATCTCAGACAGGAGGGAAAGAATGTGGCCGAGAATCAGGCCGAATTCACTAATCTACTGAACATTATTCCAGATGAGATACCGACAGAGGAAAAGAAAATTAAGAAGTTCACTGATGGATTGACTTGGAAGATCCGTCAGCATTTATTGGGGAATCTCTCGTTGGCCATTTATTTTGATGTGGTTAATGCTGCACTAATACACTGCCAGGATCACCGCTTTCACATGTCAAAGATCAAGAGGTCAGGAGAGTCTAGCCATCAGGGCAGGACTAGGGGAAATGGTGCCAGTGGGGTACAATCTGCTCAGGGACAGAGGCAGGGTGACAAGGGTTCCCAGCAGGGGGATCATAAGAGATTCAGATCGGGGAATTTTAGAATCGGACAGGGAGGTTTCAGGTAGGACCATCAGGGTTCAAACGACCAGCAGGGCCAGAATGGTCAACAGCAGTTTCAGAAGGGCCAACATGGCCAGGGGAGGAATGGTAATGGCCACCAGAGCCGAGGGCAGCAGGGACATCTATGGGGAAACTTCTCGGGGAAGTGTTATGTGTGTGGCAAGACTGGCCACAAATGACAGGATTGTCCTGATAGGGGAAAGGCCCCACAGCAGCAGCAGCAGGGTGCCCGACAGGAGCCGCAGAGGCCTATGATTCTCGCTGCCCTCCCAGCACCACCACAGATGGCAGCACTACCACCCATTCCAGCGGTCCCAGTTCAGCAGGGACAGCTTCAGTATGGGAGAGTGTATCAACTCCATCATGTCGTAGCCCCGCAGTATCCACCATCCATTGAGGGTATGTTCTCTATTCAGGGGACTATGGGGAGTATTTTATTTGACATGGGGGCTACACATTATTTCATTGCTATGAGATTTGCACGCACCATTGGGTTGTTAGACACCGCCGAGAGCACGGTTACTTGTGTAGATTCACTGTTGAGTAGGGGTTCCGTGATTTCCCTTGTATGTAGAGGAGTGGGTATAGAGATCGGGAGTTTTACTTTACCCGCGAATATGTTAGTGTTAGAGATGACAGAGTATGATGTCATTATTGGTATGGATTGGCTAGTTGCGTATCGAGCCATGATTGACTGTTTTAGTAGGAGTGTTATCTTTGCCATTCCCAGGCAGGAGATGTTTTTAGTGGTGATGCCTCGCCCTGAGGGAGGATCGTCCACTCACTTGTACTATATAGAGGAGGATACCTCTAAGGAAGTGGTGATACCACTTGATTCGTTTTCTGTTGTTCGAGAGTTTACCGACGTATTTCAGGATATACCTAGATTACCTCCGAGGAGAGAGATAGATTTTGTGATCAATTTGATGCCGGGCGCTCGGCCTATTGTCTGCGCACCTTACCGTATGGCTCCAACTGAGATGAGAGAGTTATGGGATCAGATTGAGCAGTTGTTGGGTCGGGGGTTTATCCGGAGGAGTACTTCACCGTGGGGTGTTCCTGTGCTGTTCGTAAAGAAGAGGGATGGATCATTGAGGTTGTGTGTAGATTACTGGGAGTTGAATAAGGTCACGATACGAAATAAGTATCCGTTGCCCCGAATCGATGACTTATTCGACCAGCTGAGAGGAGCTTCTTTCTTCTTAAAGATTGATTTGCGATCAGGATATCATCAGTTGCGTATCAGGGAAGAGGACGTCTTGAGGACATAGGTCAGAGAAGGACTTATTGAGATATTAATAAGTCTGCTGATCATGGGAGCGTAATTATGTGCGTGACCCATGTGATGTAATTGTGTTCGCCTCCATTGTTTGTGATTTGCAATTATCTGAGAACGATTCCTGAGAGATTTGGAATGCGTGATCATTATGTACGTGATGTACCGGGATGGATAGCAGAGTATGTATGCACCGCAGCTTAGTCCCCGGGTGCTAGTATTGTATATTTATATTGAGAATGATATACGGTAAATGAAAAGATTTGTCATGATTGAATTGTGAGAATAATTATGGTAACGCATTGAGAAGATAAATAGGGGGGATAACCTCCAGTAAATTTGTATTGCTAATAAATAGGAATTCGAGAATTAAAGTAAAGCTCTCTGTTTAATTGATAACGTTGGAACATATAGTACGAATCGAGTAGAAAGGTTAGAAGTTATTTTGGTCTAGATAGGTATGAGAATCACTTGAATGGGTACGGTACGTTAGGAGTGCACAATTAGTCGAGAGGTGAGTATTTCATGTGAGTGCACGTCCTAGCATGTATTTTGCATTCATTATTTTAATATTATTAAAGCACTTGCTATTTTTATAATACTCTCCACTTTCGGGCTCTGGCCCGTTTGCTTTCAAATCTATTTTTTTTGTAAAAACCTTTTTAGGTGCCCAACCACGAGGGCACCATGCATAGGATTTCTATTCAGGTGACGAGCTGTAGCTGTTGTGGAAGTTACAGGGCCTTGATAGTAGACGCCTCCTTTTCTAGTCTTGACTGCATATGCAGTTTCATCATTTGTAGGGCATGTCGCCCATTTCTTTTAGAGACATTTTATATTTCAGTCATTTAGACTTTGGTTTGTAATTAATACAGGACGCAGACTTGTTTCTTTTATTTCCATATTTGGAATTATTGTGAGGAGTATTTCCTCCAGACTCATTATTATTTGATGGTTACTATAGTTAGACTTTATTGTGAATGGTTATGTTATTCTTTTATATTTCACTTATTGCATGGTAATCAAATTTAATTTAAAATTTGAAAACTTACTTTTTAAATACTTGGTGGTTAGTAATTATTAAAATGTTTTCGACAGTGATGCTATTAACTGAACCAACTTGACATTTTGTATTAATTTAATAAAGGAGTAGCTACCCGGTATTTAATTAGTCGGGGTGTCACACCCTCACACCATGTCGATCGGTAACCCTTTAAATTTTGTACAGAAATTCCCAAAAAATACAAGAAAGGCCCAAAAAATCCTCAGAAAAATCCTAAAAATCCCACGAAGGATTTAAAACATTTTCATGAGGAAAATTTCGCATTCCCTCAAGTGGAACCCCTCTTTCCCGGCAAAATCCTCAAAATCCAAGTGAATCTCTTCCTGGTAAAGCCTCAGAGGACATCTAAGGATCGCCTGATCTCTTCCCCAGCGAAATTTTTACAGCACCAAAATTTGTTGTTCCCCCCTGCAAGGCCTCCTAAAGAAATAAAAGCTTCCCAAGCTATCAGCTCCCCAACTCAGATCAAAATCACAAGGCACTTTCAAAAGCAGATTCAAAATCTAATCTTTATCCACTTTTAGGTCTGAATTGACCTCGATCATGGATCGTCACCTGAGTTAGGTCAGAATTGACCTTGGTCCTCGGTCATCACCACTCTTAGGTTAGAATCGACCTCGGTCTTGGATCGTCACCTGAGTTAGGTCAAAATTGACCTCGGTCCTCGGTCGTCACCACTCTTAGGTCACAATTGACCTTGGTCCTCGGTCGTTACCACTCTTAGGTCAAAATTAACCTCGGTTATTAGATATTCACCCTAAGCCTATAGAATTGGCTTTGACCCGCAGAATCGGTCACCCTCATCACTTAAGCCCATAGATTTGGCTTTGACCCACAAAATTGGTCATTCTTCAGCATCACTTTAGGTCCTCAGAATAGACCTAAACCTTTTATCGTCATTTAAACCATCCCCAGCACACCTCTTAGGTCCTCAGAATCGTCCTCGACCCTCTGAATCGGTCATACTCCCTCAAAACGATTATGTGATGTCTATTCGACGGTTATCATTTGTTCTAAAGTCACCCGTTGAGGGGATCTATAGACACCCCATTCTGTTACCCCCTAACTCTCCTTAGGTCCCTAGTACCTCCCTTCATCACTATAAACCCAGGTCAAATCCCGAGTACTGACTTAGAAGCCATCGAGCACTCCTAGGCTCCATTTGACCAAAAATTCAAACTCATTAGCTCTACCGAGGCTGAATGAATCTTCGAAGGGCACTGAAATCCCTTTCCAACAGTCCATCATGTTCGCAATTTTGACTTACCATGCGGACGAACGATCCGTTTGCGCCCAAAACTTGATCTAAAGACCACCGGGCGCTCCCGAGCTCTATTTGACCTAATTCAACTCTTCAGCTCAACTGAGACTGAATGAATATTCAAAGGGAACTAAAACCCCTTTCCAATGGTCCACACCGTGCGCGATTCTGACTTACCATGTAGACGAACGATCCGTTTGACTCCAAGAGGTCACCAAATGCTTCCAAGGTCCGGTTGACCAAAGTTAACTCTTGAAACCGGGTCAAACTCTTTATAATATCAAAGTACATCTCCTAATCTTTCCAACGGTCCACCTCGTGTTCAATTCGGACTTACCATGCGGACGAACGATCCATTTGTGTCTGAACGATTCCCCGTCCAATGGACAAATAAATGCTTTTGAGCCATATTTGACCCAAAGTCAACTCCCAAACCCAGGAGCGGTCTAAGGGCTTTCAAAGGTCATTGAATTACCTTTCCAACGGCCCAACCCGTGCACAATTCTGACCAATGGCTTGCCCTCGGTAGTCAATTTTCCGAAAAGGCCTGAAACACACCTCCAAATGGCAGGTTCCATACCCTGCCTATCGGCAGGTGTCGATAGGCAAGACCAGATCTGCAAAAGGAGCCTATAAAAGGAGGCCTTCACCTCATTTGCAAAAGGAGCCCAGATCTGATAAAAATCGCGCTCAGCGAATCCCAAAAACCTCTTTCGAAGACAACGCGATTTCAATATCCAAATCCCTTTTTAACTTCCACTTTTCATCATCCTTTTCATCAAACTTGGTGAATTATCCACTCTCCATCATCATCCAAGTGCAAGGGGTTCTCTCCAATATTCAAGATCAAGCTCAAGATCTTCAAGAAGGTCCAACTTTCTCAACTCTCTTCAAATTCTTTTAAATTTTCAATAACTTATTTTATTACCTAGCACTTTTATTATCTCATCTCACACATCCTAATATACTTTTTATTTAGTATTATTGCACATCTCTTATTTTCATATAAATAAAACCCAAAAAACAAGAAAAATAGGGTTTGCTCATAAATTCCAAATAGGGATTCTCATACTTTTCTCACAACTAAAACACTTTTTCTACACACACACACACACACACACTCACAAATAAGAGATCCCCCATTCGGATTTATGGGATAAACCCCACCCCATGTTTTGTATGTGAACTAAGTTAATTTTGACGCCATTATAGGCTACGTAGGCGTCTCTGGGTAAAACCCGAGACTCGAGTCATATTCTCACTTTCTCCCTCATTTTCTATCTTCTATAAATCTAATTTTCTTATATTCTATATACTTGTTCTTAGTAACGTATTACTCCATATGCATTATGGTTTAAGGGTAATCGCGTAAATCTTATCTTCTAATATTATTTTTATACCTTCCTACGGATGACTCGCTTTTCTCTCCCATGATACAAGTCGAGGATTCCAATCTCCACTATATATATAAACATGCACACATATCACGGGGAAAATAAAAAAGGAAAATAGCAAACATCCATGAGAGACCGAAAGGGCGGAATGGGTGCCTAACACCTTCCTATTTCATAACTTAGCCTCTGAATCCTTCTCGAATTATTTTGGTTTCGTATGCACCAGTATGTCTTTGGATGTCGTCCTTAGGGATGGCTTCCCCTTTTTTTTCTTTTGTCTGTTTTGAGTAAAATAGACTGGAGACTCTAAATCTCTCTATATTTTTACACCTCATCTCAAACAATGCCGTCCAAAGTGCTCCCGAGAGGGACGCGCGGGACCCGAGGATCCTTCCTTCACGTGCCCGCCCGCGGCGAGGATCGGGGATGCCACAGATATAAAACTGTCCAGAGTTTTTGAATAATTTTGAGCTCGAATTTAAATGGGACTCACACCACAATAATTATGGGACCATATACGAATGCGTTGTCCTTCGTAAGGAGATTAACGTATTATATTCACATGTCAAATTCTAGTAAGTTATGAATGATAAATATGTCCCCTACGTGATTCATAAAGCAATGGAAGTTAATGAATTGAGTATGTTTTAACTCTTGTCCCACATTGGAAGAGTAGTAGAAAAATGATTAGTTACAAAATCCCACACGCGAGCGTCGTCTATCCGTCCGGTCGGCTCAGCTCGGTTTGCTTTGATTCTCGGTTCGATTCGGGCTTGGGCTTGGGCTTATAAAAATCTATTAAATTTTTGGGCCGAATTTAATTAACTTTATGGGTTGTAATTAATTGATTACGAAATTAATTAATTAAATAATAAACTGTTTTACAATTATTGCCAACAATCAACAGTTAAATTCGTTTAACTGTGTTGGCAGTTATTTTTGAACAGTCACATGCCCAATAATTATCCCTTCAATTTTTAAACTAATGAAAAAAAATCACCCTACATTTATGCCCAACCCGAAATGCTATTCTAGTTTCAGAAAAACATTTTCTACATTTCTGCATTCAGTTCATTACCATTAGTTATACTGTTTGGTTGAGTAAACACACAGAATTGTGTTCGCTGGGATTATACATTGTTGTGCTACTTGTTTAATCCGAAAATCCATTCTATCTTGGGAGACAATTATTCATCAACCTTTAAGCACTTGGAGGGAATAAATTTGTCTTACGGACATTGTGGCATAACAAAGGGCTCAGATTTCTTTTCTGTTTCTATTATTATTTCTGCAAAATCAAGTAAGTTTTATTTTCTATACTATCATTTTATTTTTGTAATTTGTAATTCTGTATTATTGTTTTAATTAAATGGTAAACATAACAATCTTAAGAAAAATTTATTTATTTTTTTCTATTTTTTATAATGTATACAAAATAATTTTGAATTACTAAAGTTTATTACTGTCAAATAAATCTGTTTTACAGAAAAATTAATAAATTATTGTTTTATTACAGAAATTTATTAAAACAGTCAGTGTTACAGAAAATTAATTTTCTACACTATTTATCGTATTCTGTTTTGTACGATTTTTTTTAATATTAAAAACTTTGACACATAATTTCTCTTAATTTAGATTAGTAAAAACTAGTGTTTAATACTTTAGTTTAATTTTGTGTTATAGAAACTCAAATATTGTTTAATATCTTAGAATTCTTGTTAGAATTCAATTAGTCTTTATTGTATTTTGAGGAAATTGGTGCATATAATTTTGCATTCTGTTTTGATAAGTTCATTATAAATGAATTATATCATTATTAAAAAATATATTTTTGTAACAGAAATGGAATCACAAAGTACGAACACAGTCCCACCAACCGTGAATGTGACACATGCAATTATTGCTGCCCTCGTGAACATGCCACATGAGAAGAAAGTGGAAAAAAATCGAGGCCGATTTCAAGAGATGGCAAGGAAAGATGTACTTTTATCTCACAACCTTCCAATTGGTAAGGGTCATTTATGATGATTGTCCCTCTTTGCAGTAAGGAGATGAAACTGAAAAAATTTCTTCCGTGGAAGCTTGGAAACATTTTGACTTTTTGTACTGAAACTACATCCTGACATACTTGGACAAGACGTTATACCATGTGTACAGCACCAGGGCACCATTGAGGAATTATGGAATTCCACGGAGAAGAAGTACAGAACTGAAGATACGGGTATGAAGACATTCATCGTAGGCCATTTTCTATACTTCAAAATAGTTGACTCCAAGTCGGTTATTACACAAGTTCAAAACCTTCAAGTTATTCTTCATGATATTCATGTTGAAGGAATGTCAGTCAGTGACACTATTTAAATGGCTGCGATAATTGAAAAATTGCCTCCATCTTGGAATTTGTTCAAAAATTATCTCAAGCACAAACGCAAGGAGATGAATGTTGAAGAATTGGTAGTACGACTGCGGATTGAAGAAGAAAATCGTGAATCTAAAAATAAAAGTGGTAAGAACATCATGGAGTCCAAGGCTCATGTGGTTAAAGGTCCTAAATCCAAACGTAAGCGTGATGGGGAAGGCCAATCTAAACAAAAAAAGAAGTTCAAAGGCATATGCTACAATTGCTACAAGCCAAGACACCGCTCAAGCGAGTGTCGTAAACCAAAGAATGCTAAAAAAAATAATGCTCAAGAAAATGTGACAGAGGGTGAGAACATTTATGATGTTATCATAGACATAAATCTTTCCGATGTTGTCTCTGAATGCAATTTGGTAGTAAATATCAAGGAATGATGGGTGGACATTGGGTCTACACACCACATTTGTGCAAATAAATGGATGTTTACAACTTATAAGGCTTTGAAAATGATGAGACCTTCTTTATCGGGAACTCTTCAAGTTCTAAATTCGTGGGACAAGTAAAGATTATTATGAGGATGACTTCGGGAAAGGAGATTACTCTTAACAATGTGCTGCACGTGCCTGACATTCCTAAAAATCTAATTTTCGGATCTCTTTTAAATAATAATGGGTTTAAGCTTGTGTTTGTTTCTGATAAGTTTGTGTTGTCCAAAAATGATGTGTATGTAGGAAAGGGCTGCTTGTTTGAGGGGATATTTAAAATGAATGTAATGACTTTGATGCCTAAGGTATCCCTAATGAATTAAATTGCTAGTTCTAGTTACGTGACTGAGTCTTCTAATACGTGGCATGCTAGATTAGGACATCTTAATTATGATACCTGCGTAGATTAATTAACATGGATTTTTTTCCAAAATTTGATGTTGATAAAAATCGTAAATGTGATACTTGTGTGCAATCAAAATTTGTTAGATTACATTTTCATTCTATTAAAAGGATCACCGAACTGGTGGATTTAATTCACATGGATATTTGTGGTTAAAACTTTTTACAAACTAGAGGTGGAAAAAAGTACTTTATTACTTTTATTTATGATTGCACAAAATATTGCTATATATATTTGTTACATAGTAAATATGAGGCTATTGATGCATTTAAACAATATAAAAATGAAGTTGAGAATCAATTAAGCAAAAAGATAAAGGCTACGAGGAGTGATAGAGGAGGTGAATATGAATTTCCTTTTTGAGGAATTTGGTTCCGAACATGAAATTATCCATCAAACCACTGCTCCTTATTCTCCTCAATCGAATGGTATTGTTGAACGCAAAAATCGTACATTTAAGGAGATGATGAACTCTATGTTGATAAGTTCAGAGATCCCTAGAACTTGTGGCAGGAAGCCTTATTATCTGATAATTATATTCTTAACAAAGTACCAAACAAGAAAATTCATACGACGCCTTATGAGTTACGAAAAGGTCGACGACCTTGCTATAAATATTTACGAGTGTGGGGGTGCTTAGCCAAAGTTATGGTTCCTAAACCTAAAGAGGTAAAAATAGGACCAAAGACCGTTCCATGTGTGTTCATCGATTATGTTATTAATAGGAGCACATATCGTTTCTTAGTTTGTAAATCTAAGATTTTGGATATTCATGTAAATATGGTCATTAAATCGAGGGTCGCTTTATTTTTTGAAAATGAATTTCCGTATAACATAACCCGAGAATCTGGTTCATCTAAACGAACAAATGAAATACTACAAGTTGTACTCATCAACCTATTGATCACACATTAATAGAGAATGAACCAAGATGTAGTAAAAGAGCAAGAACCTCGACTTCCTTCGGTCCGAATTTTCTAACATATTTGGTAGAAAATAAACCTCAATCGTACAAAGAAGTAATATCCTTACCCGATTTGTCAAAACTACAAAACAAATGTTAAATGTGGGGAAAAATCAAACTACAAAGGTTAAAATGTTATTTTTATAATCATTTTCCTATGAATTTATTTTTTATTAGTGATGTGATTTTGCATTGCTACAATACGTGATAAGCACCCAAAACAGTATAATTTACACCCCAAATAGACATACTTTTGTTTCTAATTCTCGGCAATATGGGTCTTATGTGCTTAAATGTTTATTTTGCAAGTTAATTTTGCATTGCAGTGTTCAAACACTTAAATCAAGGAAATTGCGTGCAATTTGGAGCTAATTATACCCAACCCCGTATCCTAGCCTACCAAAACTGAGCCTAAACCTAGCCCAAACTTACCCCAAGCCCGTGTGTGTTTTATTTGTGTCATTTTATTATTTTTTAGATTTTTAGTTTGAGTCATTTCTATTTTTAGGATTAATTTTAGATTTATTTAGTATTTTCTAAGTTTTATTTTCTATTTTTCTATTTTATTTTTATTGGTATAATTTTATTTTATTTTGATTTTTATTCTATTAGTTTTTTTATTTTAGTTTTATTTTATTTTATTAGGATTTGAATTTTTAGGATTTTATGCATTTTTAGTTTTATTAGATTTTATTTTTATTTTTTATTTTTTTATTTCTTTTTTGTTTCAATTTTATTTTGAGTCTTTGTTTTGGTTTATAAATAGGATTTCATTTTTTTTGGTTTTTATTTTATTTTATTTTATTTTTATTAATTTTAGTTATGTTATTTTTAGGGATTCAAATTAAACACACACACAAAACCCTCTTACACCCATTCACACTTTACCTAAACCCAAACACACCCCACTTATCCTACACCTCTTTAACCCACACTCAACTCCCCTACACCCTACCACACTAAATCAACCCCCTACTTCATCTTCTTCCCTCACCATCTCACTATCTCTCTCCTCCATAGCCAAATAACACCATCTCCACCATTAACATTCATCTCTCCCTATCCTAAAACACCCCAGCCCCTGATCGGAACCCCCACCTCAACCATCCATACCCGTCGGCCCTGCTCGGGTCGGCAGCCCTTACAAAACCGAATCCGACCCCTCTATCTCTCCCCCTGTAACCCGATCTCCAGCGCCGGCCTAAATCGCAGGAGACCCACTCCCTTACACCGGCGTTACCACCTGCTCCGGCCTAGCCGACCCGCGGCGCCACACCTCCAACCCTCCAAATTTCCACCGACGACATGCTCCGATGATTCAACCGGCTGCTACCGCCCGAGTTCACTCCATACAACTCACTAACCCATGATTCAATCCATTTTCCATTCCACCCAAACCCATTTCTACCTCAAGCCATCCACAAAATCGTGTGTTGCCAATCCAAACCCATTTGTCCCACCAATATCCAAACCCAAGTCGAAGACCCATTTTCCATTCATTACCCATTTCCCTTAAGCCACAATTTCTCACCTCCTGCAAAGACAAGGTCAAAAACCAAAAATTCATTTAACCCACATGTGTCTTCTAAACCAATTAACCCACTTTTAAACCTTTTACCCCTTTTTTCGTATTATACCCCCAACTACTCTTTTACCCCAAAACCCCAAAATGCCCCCAAACCTCTCATTCCCAAATCAGATTTTATTCCTCACCTCACTTGCCACAAGACCTCAAACACCCCCATGCACATGTGCTCTCACCTCTCCCACATGTTCACCATAGCCAATTCCCAGTTTTACCCCCATGATCCATGCCTTGTATAAATTGAAGAGGAAGACCCATTTGCAAAGGATCTCAAAATTAGTTTTAAGCTTGGTGTGATAAAATTATCTCCACCCCTCCATGTTGAGTATTTGCATTTTTAGCAAATACGTCAATATAGAGGTGTGTAGTGAAAATTTATCTCTAGGAAAAATTTAACCCCACCCCTCTATTATGATTTTTTGCATTTTTAGCAATTAATTCATAATAGATTGATGTAGTGAAATTTATCCCTTATGGGAGGTAAATTCTAATCCATTCCTTTATGTTGAGATTTTGCATTTTTAGCAATTATCTCAATATAAATTAATGATCTAGAATTCATTTCTTTGGGTGAATTCTGATGTACAATTTATAATTTTTGGATTTGCATTTTTAGCAAATCTCTTTTATTATTTAATTGTTAATTATGAATTCATCCACTATCCTTTTTATTTTTATTTTGTAATTTTTAGTTTAGACAAGGAGAGCTTAGAGATAGGAAAATTCTAGAGAGAGAATTGTAGGGAAAACACCATTTGTATATAGTTTTAGTTTATTCTTTTTATTTTTGTTAGATATTTGTGAGATTAAATATTGTTAGACAATTAATTGAGTGGATATTTTAATTTCATATCATTTGGATGATCAATTAAGAGGTGTATGCTTAAATTTCAAGGATTGGAGTTCAACTTAATCAAAGAGATTTTGTTTGATTGTTCTCTTCTCTTCTTTTATTATTTTATGCCTTTGAATATTTGTTTGTTATGTTTGATACCATGTTAGGCTAAAACCACTTTCAAGGGGTGGGGTAAAACCCTTTTTTGATGTTATTGTATTTTAATTAGTTTAATTACTTGAAAAGTTCCTTTGAATGTTAAATTTGATCCCTCGCCCTTAGACTCCTTTGAGCAGTTGAAGCAGTGAAGCCCTATAGACTTAGGATTTTTCTTTTATAATCTGCATCAGTGCTTTATTTTCCCTTTATTCTCAGTTATACTGGCTCCTGCCTCCCCTTTATTATTAAATAAAGAAGTCTTATCTTTTTCCTTTTACCGATATTCCTCATGCCTATTGTTTGCCTTTTATCTTGTAGCCTATTATTGCTGAGGACACTTCTTCTTCCTCGAACTTTGAAAAATAGTAGGCCCAGGTGTGAGCGAGCAAGCTCGTCGAGTCTTTATAAAGGTTTGTAAAGATTTAAAGGCGATAATTGCAACGTGTAAGGACCCATCTGAACCGGTGGCTAAGCTGAAGGATGACCTCTAGGACATGGAGGATATCGGCTCCTCGGTATAGAAGGAGATAACATACCTAAAGGACCATCTTGCAATGAGAAAGGATATAGGCAAGGTCAGTGAACTAATTTAGACTGAGAATGATGCCTTAAAGAAAAATATCTTCGAGTTGGAGGAAGAACTTCAGAGGAAAAATGTCTTTAAATCCGACCAATAATGAGACATTAAGAGGCTCAAGATTTTATTCAGGAGGGGTCGACGAGATGGATAGATAATGGGTTATGATGATAGCTGGCAGGATGCCCCTGTATGGCTGTATGAGTCACATGAAGTGGCATACAAGCATTCGTGGAGAACTCCCTCACGGTGCTCAAAGAACCCAAGGATTCTCAATTGTATTACATGTACCAGGTGGACTGCCCTTCGTATAGCCGACCACCCTTTGGGATGTATTAGAAGGGGTTCATCTAGATTCTATATCTCACCAGCTGCTCAATGACTTTGAGGTGGACCCTTAAAGCAAGGATGAGTTCGTCCCCAACCCGTACAGTGGTCGACGAAGGCAAACAGCGGATTTCTTAGCTCGTCAACCATAAACAGCTTGTTCGTTTGTCATATATTTTTTGTAATTATACCATGTAATTAATACCATGTGTGTGTTGTATTATCAAGTGTAATGAATAAAGTCCAATTATTAAATATTGTGTGTTTTGGGCGCTTGCCCACTGAATCTAGTTAATAATAACTTTTGTATATCTCCACTTGGTGGACTTGATAATAAATGCTAATCACTTTGGGCCTTTGCCAACTAAATGAGTTGGTAATAACTATTTGATCATTCTTTCATCCCAGTATGACTTAGCATGTATAATTCCATCCCTTTTACCTTTTAGGTCATTTCTCCACACTCCCTTAGCCCTAGGAGAGATGATAAGAAGAATGCACCTAATTAATGGGCCTTCCACCCGTTCTAAATTTTTATCGACCATTATAGTTGGTGACCAACCTAGGTTGGCTTTTTGACTAAGGATCTCCTGTAGGGATTTTATTATTTCCTGGGCAACTCGTTAGGTACTTTGTGTTTGATATGACAAAGACCTGAGGATTCGCTTAATGATTTGAAGTAAACTTAATAATTTACTGTAATGAATCTGAATCCTGCACGGTGCGAAGAGATTCCCATATTGGAATAAGTTATATGACTTATTGTAATAAAATGGAACTCTATTCTGACCGAGGAAATTTCTTGGTTGAAATAAGCTAAGCATCTTATTGTAACTAGGTGTAGTTCCACTTAGTTTCCAAGAGTGGATCTGTTGCTTGGAAATGGTGCATAATATCAAAATAGTCAATACATCGTATAAAACTAAGATAATTAAAAGTGAGAGCAAAGTGGGACTTTATTCATTAAGTATTAACTTAGGAGCAACATAAGTCTGAAATAAAAATTTGCATAAACTAGATGTGCGATAAGTGAAGAAGAAGACTAAAATAGAACTTATTGAGATTGGTTGCATTATACGCTCTTGGTATTTGTCTGTCCTCCAGCATTTCCAATTGATAAGCTCCTTGAAGGTCATCCCTGATCACCTTGAAAGGTCCCTCCCAGTTTGGTCCTAATTTTCCATATGAAGGTCTTACTGCACTATCGAGGACTTTCATTAGGATGTAATCTCTTACCTGGAACTTCCTCAGATTGGCCATTTCTAGGAGTAGTACAAAAGGCCTAGAGTACATGGGGAAGTTCATCATCCAAAGTTCCATTTGCTCTTTCCAACCTCTTCTTCATGCAGTCGAGCATCATTTTGGTGGAAGCCTCTACCTAGTCGTTTCTCTGGGGATACACTACCGAGCTAAAGTGATGCTTGATTTCATGCTCATCACAAAATTTTTGGAAAAACCCACTTAGAAACTGTGTGGCATTATCGATGATAATGGCTTTAGGTACCCCAACGTGCATTATGACGTTTTTTCCAGATAAACCTTATCATGTCAGCATCTCTGATGTTGGCTACTGGTTCTGCCTCTACCCACTTGGTGAAGTAATCAGTTCCGATCAATAGATACTTACGATGCCCAGGTGCGGTAGGTAGTGGACCCACGATGTCCAACCCCCATTATGCGAATGACCACAGACTGGTCAAATATTTCAAATGATTAACAAGTTTATGAACCATAGGAGAGAACTTCTCGCATTTCTCACACTTTCTAATGTAAACACTTACATCCTTTTGCATATGTGGCCATCATTAGCCTTCTTTAATAGATCGAAATGCCAAGGATCTTCTTTCTGCATGACTCCCATAAATACCGTCAAGAAGTTCATAAAGGTCTTGCTCGGTGTCTTACGGGTGGACACACTGGAGGTAAGGACCTGTAAAGGACCATTTATAGAGCTTCCCTCCACGATGAAGATAGAAATGGATAGCCTTTACCCTCACTAGGTGACCTAATTTCTTATCGTCTGGCACCACCTGATTCTGCAAGTAGGCAATGACCGGGTCCATCTAGCTAGGACCCTTTTCTATAGCAAGAATCTGATTGGTGACCACCATTTTATCAAAACCGAGTCGGGTAAGGAAATCTATTTCAATTGTCCTATTGAGATCTGAACCTACTACTGAGCTTAGGACTGCTAAGGTGTCAGCATGACTATTTTTCCCCTATGGAACTGTTGGATGTTGACTTCATCGAATTATACCATGAGTTTGCGAACTACGGTGAGGTAGGATTCCATCTAGTCATCCTTCATGTTGAAATCTCCACTCACTAGATTGGATACTATCTTGGAATCACCGAACACTTTGAGCTGCTTTGCCTGGGATTTGTGCATCACAGCTATCAGAGCTTCGTATTCGACTTTGTTATTGGAGCCTTAAATCCTATCCTGACCCCTTACTCGATAACAGTGTCTTATGGGGTTACCAGGACAATCCCCACTCCTGCCTTATTAGAATTGGAGGCTCCAACAACGTACAAGGTCCTGTCCTCGAAATGTACTTCCTTGATTGATGGTTGTTTTACAAGCTGTTGGTTTGTAGGACTATCTCCCATAAATTATGTGACGAAATCTGCTAAGATATGTACCTTAATTGTTGTTCTTGGATAAAAATGAATATCGAACCTCCCGAGCTCGATTGACAACTTTGACAATCGTTCGGAGAGGTCATCTTTTTAAAGAACAGATTTGAGGGGGAATGAAGTGATAATGGTCACTGAGTGGGTCTCAAAATAATGCTTAAGATTACTGGAGGAAACTACCATAGCATAAGATATCTTCTCCAGTGGCAAGTAGCATTTCTCTACGTCTAGAAGTGTCTTGCCAGTGTAATAGACGGGATACTGCCTTCCCTTTTTCTTGCACACTAAAGCTGAGCTAACTGCGTGGCTTGATACCGCAAGGTAGAGGTACAGAGGATCCCCTTCATCAGGGATTGCTCGAAGGGGCGGTTTGTTGAGGTAAGTCTTTATCTCTTCCAAGGCTTATAAATAATCATCGTTCGAGATGAGGCCCTTATCTTTCTTTAGGAGATGGAAAAATAGTCGACAATGCTCTGATGACTTGGAGATGAAACGGTTGAGTGACGCGAGCATCCCAATAAGAATTTGAACACCTCTCAACATCTTTGGTGGTTGAACCCTATTTATAACATCAATTTGATACAGATTGGCCTCTATCCCTCTCTTGTTGACCAGATAACCTAAAAAATTTCATGACTGGACACCGAATGAGCACTTGCTCGCATTGAGCTTCATCCGCAATTTCCTAAGGATTTTGAAGGTGTTGGCTAGGTTTCTGAGGTGATTTACCTTATGTTTGCTCTTGACTAACATGGTGTAAATACAAACCTCTATGGTATTTCCCATCTATTACTTGAACTCTTAGTGATCAGCCTTTGATAGGTTGCTCCCGTGTTCTTAAGGCCAAATGACATGAATTTATAGTAATACAGTCCAACTGGTGTGATGAACGATGTCTTGCCCTGGTCGGGTCCAAAAAGTGGAATCTGGTGATACCCCGAATAGGCATCTAAGAAGGTCATCCATTCATAAATTGTCGTGGTGTCGACCAATTGATTTATCTTTGGTAGACGTAAATTATACTTGGGACAAGCTCTGTTGAGGTCCATGAAGTTGACACAAACCCTCCAGCCACCATTACTCTTATGCACTACCACTAGATTTGACAGTCATTCAGGGAACTGAACTTCCCTGATAGACCCTGCATCGACAAGCCTCTCTACTTTATTCTCTACCAGTTTACCATTATTTAGGGTTGTTCGATGCACCTTTTGAGTGGCTAGCTTAAAGTTTGGCTCCACGTGAACATGGTGGCAAGCTAACTCAGGATCAATTCCCTATAAATCATAGGGATCCCATGGGAACAAGTCCAGGTTACTTTTTATAATGGTGATCAACTCCTGCTTCTCATGGCCATCCAGTGTCATACCAACTAGAAATTTTCTCCGCGGTAGGTTAGCATCAAATATAACCTTCTCCAAGATTTCCATGACCCTATTAGCAGGGTGGATCCTGGTTTCCTCCACGTTGTTGCTATTTAGAAAGGGTAGCCCCATTCTGGGCTTCCTCCAGAATAACTTTTGATTCCTTTTTTTCTCTTTTCGGAGCCAAATGACGATGATGAAGCACTTTCTGGTAGTGTCCTGGTCACCGTGAATTTCCATTACTCCCTGATTAGTAACACATTTGAGCTTTTAGTTGTAGGTCAATGACACAATCTTCATAGCGTGAAGACAACCTCTGCCCAAAATAGCATGGTATGGAGAATCAATATCCACCACTAGGAACTCAATCATCTTTGAATATTTTCCTCCCTTACTGGCATGACTATCTTTCCCATCTGCATTGTGGTCTTCCTCGTGAATCCGACCAATAAAACTATTGCCTCCTCGAGGTCGGAAAGATTAAATTTAATCTTGTGGAAGAGATCTTGGTACATCACCTCGAATGAGCTCCCCTGATCAACCAGAACCGGATCGATGTCCTAGTTTGTGATCCTGAGGGTGATCACGAGTGCATCATCGTGTGGGGTCCTTACACTGACCAAATCCTCCTCTATGAAGACAATGTGTTTGGTGTAGTCAACATCCTCTGATCGCTAGCGCTTGCCATCATGGATTTTTGTGGGGTCAATCTGGAATTCCACCATAACGGTTGTGACCTTCTTTAGTTCCATTCGAAAAATTTTCCCTTGGATCTGCTTCAGGTCGGATGCTCTGTGGATTGCTACAAACTCTTATCCCATGTTATCATCATGGACATTATCTGGGATTGGGTCTCCATTGGTTGTGACCTTGTCAGCATTCCTATCTATATACTCGTTCAGGTGCCCAGCTTAGGCCAACTCTTCCATCTGTGACTTCAGTGCTTTACAATTCTCTATTTTGTGGTCTCCTTCCATATGGAATGCGCACCTCAGTGCATTATTCCTCTTCATCGGGTCACCATCCATCTTCTTGGGTCACTTTGGAAATGGATGGTCATTGATCTTCCTAAGGATCTTATATATTGACTCCTTGAAGACTATATGGACATCTTGTAAGGATTTTAATGGATCTTCCTTGCTTCCGTTCTTTGAACCATTCTTGCTCCTGTTATTAGACTTGTCTCCTCCCTTATTGGCCTTATCACAATGAGTTTCCCTTGGACTAGCATGAATCACATCTTCAACCTTGGTGTATTTTTCGATACAGGCCATGAGGTTATTGATGGTGTTAGCCTCCTTATTGGTGAGAGACTGGTGCATCATAGTTGGGGTTGACACACCAATATTGAAGGATATGACAGAGACCTACTCCGAGCAATCCTTCATTTAGTTAAAAACTTCCTAATACCTCTTGCCATACTCATGAAGAGTCTCTTGTGGCTTCTTCTTCACCATGAGAAGTGAATACATCCTCTTTGGGTGAGACCTATTGGTTATGAAGAGAGCAGTGAAGGCCTTAGTGAAGGCCTTGAAGCTCATGATGAACCTGGGTGGTAATATCTCAAACCACAAATGAGCTACATCATATAAGATAGAAGGGAAGATGCGATAAATAAGGGAAGCGTTATGGCTCCACATAGTCATCAATTGCATGTACTGCCTAACATGGTCTATAGGGCCAGTTTTTCCATCGTAAATTTTAAATCGGGGAACGGTGAACTTCTTTGGGGACTCTTTCTCTTCAATCTCCCTTGAAAAGGGGGAATTTATTTATGTGTTGAGAGACCTTCTAACCAGCTCTCTAGTAAACCTAGTCGCTCAGTTGGCTGGGTGTTGATCCATTTCCCATCGGACCAAGCTCCTAATATCATTCCTCTGATGATCATCATCTTTGTGGCGCCTTTCTAATCGTCCATGCTCTGAGCAATCCGATCCCGCCAAGAACTCCTCCCTCGGCTGCGAGTCTTACTCGCCTAAGGACTAGGAGAACGTTCAACACCAAATATATGTGGTTCGGCAGCGTGCCTACATCCACAAAGAAGTTATTATTTCTTATTAGTGTCTCTCAAATAATCAGAGTTACATCCCCTTTGCCCCGTGGTCACTTTATATTTATAGTGTTAACTAAGTGGTTGAATTATACAAGTAACTCATCCATCCTGTAGATAGCTCGTAGGTGTCCCTGAATATCTGTCTGAGATTGTGGTAACCGATTTGAACCTATCACAATGTATTTAAGCACATGTTAAATACATGGTAAAGAATTTAATGTTTTAATTGGTCCGAGAATTCCACTCCATGTGCTTGGCGGACTGGGCTTGATCTATAAAATAGCCCCCACAGTGTACATTTAATGAAATAACATTATACCCAATAAACTAATCACAAATATCATATAATTTATATTTCACAGTTAACGCTGACGAAAAATCACGGTTAATCACTTTATGTATTATTAAGCTATCAATGGTTGTATTGTTAAATCAAAGCATTAACGTAGTGAGCAATTTATCTCATTATTTTATCATATTATTGTATCTCATTTTCTTTCTCTGAAATTACATATCTCATATGTTTTAATTCTCTCGAGACTAATTTCTTAGAATGAAGTAAAGGGGTTAAGTTTCAACTACTTTATTAGATATTTATTTGTAACTTTTAATTATGAACCCACTATTATTGATGAACAATTTGTGAAACACTCCATTTAAAGGTTGAAAAGACTAAACATATTATGTGTTATTTTAATGCAGATTCTGTTGCACACTTATAAAGATTACATGTATATAAGAGCCATTATTTTCACACAAGTAAGTACAAATTATGTTACATATCCAAGCACATTAAGGTAGATTATGTGATACATAATGTATGGTTAAAAAAAAGGTTTTAAGTATTTAACTTGGGTATATTTCATATTAAATATAGGTGCTACAAAAATGTTTAAATTCGATGCAAGGATTTTTACATAAAACTAGAAATGCAAACAAGATTATTTTTCTTATGTTCTTGGGGAATCAAATCGCCAATTATTTTTTCATAAACCCTCAATGTTTTCAATTTCTTGGAAAAGATTTCTCTAGACTTCATCATGAGGAATACTTTCTAAATAATCTTTCAGTATATCCTTTCAAAGGTTATGGTATTCCTTTTGATGTTTTGAATAAAATAAAGTTTGGACATATTTCTTTTAAATATTTTTTTGATCATGCACCACAATCCTAGCCTTATTGATCAAACTCTTTAATCGTGTACCAAATTAAATCTATATTGCATTTAATAATTTTTGTGGATAAGATTTTTGTAATGTCTCTTATAAATTTTGATAGTCGAGTTGTGCTTTTAGGGTACTACGATGTCTAATATTAGGATGACCTATGTGGAACAAGTGAGAGATTATGAGAAACTTTCCTTAAAGTGGACCTACATAGATCATATAATTTTCATTGACATGTACTTATTACATTAGACAAAATCAAAAACGTAAAATTCCTTATGAATGGTGAAATTAGTGGGAGTAACAAATCATGAAATATGGTTATAAGGTAGGGCACTTATCCTATTAGTGATAATCTTCTTGAATAATTCTTCTTTTAGTTGTCGGACTGTCTAAACAACAAAGATCAAATAAATGATCAATCACTAAATATTGGTATTATCCCCGCAAGATAAATGTAGACAAAACCATAAGGAATAGTATTAAGAAGATAGTAAAAGGAGACAACTATTCGAAATGATTATTTTGTGTATCTAGATGATCATGAATTTAGGAACACAGACTGAAAAGTGTAAAGAAGTTATGAATACCTTGAAAAGGATTAAAATCAGCATAGCATGCCTATAAGAAACTAAATTGAATGGATAAAAGGCTAGAGAGATAGGATAAGGTTATAAATTATTTTATTCAGGAGGGAGGGACAATGGTAGAAATGGGGTACGTATCGTTGTTGATCACTATATGAAAGATATAGTGGTCGATATTAAAAGATGGGGAGAAAATTAATGAACATTAAGACTGTCTTAGATACAACAATTTTTAATGTTATAAGTGCTTAGGCACCCCAACGAACTTTGGATGAAAATGTAAATTAATTATTTTGGGAATTATTAGATGAAATATTATAAAAAATTTATATGCATGAAAAAATATTTTAGGAGGTTACTTGAATGGACATGTAGGAGTAGAATGAGACAGTTATCCAAGGATACATGGGGGTTATGGTTTTTGCTGATAGAAATGTAGGAGGGGAAACTATTTTAGAATTTGCTAAGGCCTACGATCTAGCGATAACAAACACATATTTTAAAAAAGGGGAAGAACATTTAATAACATTTAAAGCGGCGAGAATAAGACTCAAATAGATTATGGATTACTTAGAAGAAGATACTTAAAAGCATGCAAAGACTGTAAGGTTATACCAGGTAAAAAGCATATTTAGAATGAATATACTTTAAGGTACAATTCAAATATTGAAAAGCATTTAAACACTACAAGAAAAGATATATTATTTGATGGGAAGTTACCATATGCTGGGAGAAATCTTTAACATTGATGTAAAGCAATACATTTCTCAGTGTTTTATTCAACGGAATGAGTGGAATATATATACAATGCAAAACTAATTCATACCCTAAATTATAGCATATTCTTTTTCATTTCCTATTTACAATCCTACATCTGAGTGGAGAACGAACAAAAGGGAATTAATGAATGTTGAGTGCCCATATTTGTAAGACATCCCAGATTTTGTGAACCAATTTGACTTTTCATTCCTTAATACTCTCCCTTAAGTTTGGAATGTATGCTGATAATTCCTAACTTCCCAAGTAAAGTCCAGAATTATGAAGAACCCAATGGCTTTTTAAAATGTCGAATGGCTGATGTGATGTGGATAAATGAGTTATTTTGATCATTCATTATTGAACCATTCACAATGTGAGGCACATGGCTACTTTTCTGCTAAAAAAGTCAACAGTGTAAACGACAAGTGTAGAAAACAAAAGTTCGGGTAGTGAGGTGTTAGGTGAGGTAAAGTTCAAGGGGTACGAGTATAATTAACCCTAAATTTTATATTTCCCTACATCTTATTACTCTCTTATCCATCATGTGGCACACCAAGTGGAATGGATCATATCAATAATAAAGCACCCAAGAGGAGATAATAATAAAGCATCGAAGAGGAGGCAATAATAGAGTGCCCAAGCGAAACGTCAATTATATCAGAGAATTCTCCCCTTTCTCTAATAATAAGGCAAGTTTGTGTTCCAAACCTTCTTCAAGAGACAGGGCAATCATCACTTGTTATCTCCATCATAGCTTAAAAAAAGATGTTTGACCGAACAACTATCTCTTAATTGATCAGATCATATGCTGTCAATTTCGTTGAAACACAACACAAAAAACAAAAACAAAAAATAAAACGCAATTTATGGCAATTGAGTTTCCACTTGTATTAAATATAATATAACATTGAAACACAACACAAAAAACAAAAACAAAAAATAAAACGCAATTAAATCCTAAATTCATTATTATTTTCTGTTCGATCAGTAAAATTGTTAACCTGTAATATGAATGATCATGTACTTTCATACACAATTTAAGAATATATATACCGAGCTATCAATTAAACGTAGTGGAATTGAATTGTACAAGTCATATAGCAAGTAGAATTTATAACTCAATTGCCATAAATTGTGTCAGCGTGTGCTATGAATAGCAAGTCTCATTGTGAATTTTAAGATTTTAACACTATGTCTAAAACCTGTGCTTTGTCTGTGACCTAAAACTATATAAAAAAATAAAGTCAAATAAGACTCCAAGTTTAAGAAACATAACTATTTTTTTCTAACACACATCTATTTCTAATAGAGAAATGTCCCATTAGCAAAAGACTGTTGCAATGGCAGCCATCAAATCTACGTATGAATCTCTATCTCTACTAACTAAAAAGAGGGGATTGTTATTCTAAAGGTCAAAAGACCGAAAAATCCTCCTCCAATATACAACTAACTAATGAATCACACTATGAAATTATGGGAAAAGGTTATAGAAAAAAGTTTAAGAAATGAATCAACTATTTCGGACAACCAATTTGGATATATGCTAGGATGAACCACCACGGAAGCTATTTATTTATTAAGACAACTAATGGAAAAATGTAGAAGTAAGAATAAAAATTTACACATGGTCTTTATACACTTATAGAAGGCATATGATAGAGTACCTAGGGATATAATATAGTGGACTTTAATGAGGAAAAAACATTCTTATTAATTACATTAAAGTTATTGAATATATGTATGATAACATAAAAATTAGGGTAAGAACTATTTGTGGAGAAACTAAAGAAATTACGATTAAAGTAGGTCTGCATCAAGGATCAGCTTTAAGTACTTACTTATTTATCATAGTATTAGATGAGATTACTAAGGACATACGAGTAGATGTCCCATGATGCATGTATTTGCGAATGATATATTTTTAGTGGACACTTCAAAGGAGGCCTTAACGATGAGAGTAGATACTTGGAGAAATGCCTTAGAGTCTAAGGGACTAAAAATTAGTAAAAATAAAATTGAATATATGGAATGTAAATTTAATAATGAGTCGTCTGATAGCATAATGTTAAAGATTGAAGAAAAAATGCTACACCAAACTAATAATTTTCGTTATTTAGGTTTAGTGATATTGAGTAATGGGGGTATTGATGAGGATGCTAAGAGTAGAATAGCAACTGGATGGATGAAATGGAAACAAGCGAGTGGGGTAATATGCGATAAGAGAATAAGTAATAAATTAAAAGGAAAATTTTATATAACGGTTGTTAGGCCAGCTACCCTCTATGGAGCGGGGTGTTGGGATTTAAAGAAAAAACATGAGCAAAATATCCTTGTCAGTGAGATGAGAATGCTCTGATGGATGATATGAATTACTAGAAAGGACAAGTTAAGAATCAGTATGCGAGAGATAAGTTAGGAGTAGGTCCCATTACTGATAAATTAAGAGAAAGTAGACTTAGATGGCATAGACATTTGTTGCGTAGACCATCAGATGTACCTATAACAAGAGGAAGACTAATGGAAATAGAGGGTAAAAGACAAAGGGGCCGTCTTAAGCTATTATAAGAAGTAATTATTAGTAGAGATCTTAAGGATTTAAAATTAAATGATAATATTGCTTATAATAGATTAAAATGGAAAAGGAGAATCCATGTGGCTAACCCCATGTGATGGGATTAAGGCAATGATGATGATGATGACGATGATGATGATGATCTCGATGAACATGAATTTGGTGTAGGGATACATAATGATTTGGTTTTGTTTTCACAAGTCATAATAAGTGAAATTAATGGACTACAACTAATTTTAGGGTCTCATCGAATTACCTAATTGATACACTAAAGTCGGGTATGAGTGGTTCATCAAGAACAAATGCGACGCTGACGGTAATTAAATGATATAAACCTAAATTGCAGTCAAATATTTCACCATTAAAGAGGAAAATTTTATAATTGAACCCTCTCAATTATATCTAAGAACATGTAAGTCTTATGTCATTAGTAACTCATTATTGTAATACCCCGCATTTTTGCGTATTTAGAATTTAATTAATTGAGTCATTAAATAGGAAAATACATTTCAATTTAAATTATGTGAGTGCGGTAATTTAATATGATTTACTATTTAAATTACGTGAGTGAAGTAATTTAATGTGATTTAATAATAATTATGATTATTGAGTGATTAAGTAATAATTATGGTTACTAATTATTAATCGAGAGATAGAACTAGTTAAGATTATGATTCGAATTTACTTAGTGTGAATATTTAATATTGATGGTTAACGTGTACGGCATAGCTAGTGATATGGTCGTACTTGATTATATCTCAATCAAATGTCGTGTGTAGACTAAATTGAGGATGGGATAGGAAATATATTTTTAAGTGCCCAAATGTAAATTTGGAGGTCACGGTTGATTTCGAAAGGGTCGAATTAGTCAAAATAGTATACCCAGGGGTCCTTCATGATATGAAAAATCGACCACAAGACGTTCTCATACCAGCAAGTCAACAGTAAAGTGTGTAGCAAGTAAATATGTAAGGACATTTTTCACATGTCCGAAATGTTTCATTTATTTATGTCGTACGCCGCTACATTTGGCACGTCTCCTCACGATCTCACATGACGGCCTCTATCCGAATTTCGGGAATCAAGCATGCATTATCTCCACTAATATGTCCCACATCTGCCTCAATGACTTCACGTTCCAAGATTTTAGGGACTTAATGCAAGTGGTACGCAAGGGAAGTCAAAACAGTGAAAAAAAGGCACAATAGGAGAGTTCAAGGGTATTTTCGTAATTTCACATCCATAGTTCAGAGGTCTGGTCAACTATAAAGTTGAAGATCTCGGCGCAGCGAAGATACTGGAAAAAACGGCACCTCAATCCGAGCTACGGTGAAGGAGTTATGACCTTTTGAAGATAGAGAAAATTCCTTAAAGAATGCTGTTTTTTTTTTGTACGCTGGATAGAATTTTAGAGTTTTAAGAACGTGGGACTCTTCATATTTCTTCCTATAAATACCATCTTCGGGGGAGTTGTTTTGCAAGACTTTAGGAGACGAATTTGAGAGTCCAAATACATCTAGTCTTCATATTTTTGAGTCCCAAGACTCATGGTTTGATTCACACATCCTTGCCAATCCTTTGTGAATCCTTTTGCAACCCAAGAACAGAACTTTGGTTTGTTCAACCCTTGTGGAGGAGACCGTTCTTCTTCTTCATTTCAGCCCTACTGGAAAGGGATAATTCCAGCCGCGACTACAGAATCCGATACCCGAGGGTAATTCTTAGTCAACTTGTATTTTCATTGTAATCCGATTGTAAGCCGTTCTCTTACAAATTATAGTGAAAATAAATGGTTTTGCCCCTGAGGGGGATTTTTCCTTAATTGCATGTGTTTGAATGTTCTTGCGTAGATTATTAATGTATTCAATCACATACTGCTGCATGTTTAGGGTTTGTTTGGATTAAAAGGGTTTTATATATAACCTGATCATTTGAACGCGAGCACACACGTTTCTCAAATTGGTATCAGAGCAGGTTACGCTAATCTATCGTGTATTCCTTTTTTTTTCGCAAAATTTTTCTAAGATATCAATTTTCTGAAAAAATTGATTTTTGAAAAAGTGCGTGTTCAAATGGAGAAGTCATATTATAAAATGCCTATTTTTGACGGGACAAATTATGCTTATTGGAAAGCCCGTATGAGGTCAGCTTTAAAAGCAATTGATGAACGTGTCTGGATTTTGGTTGAACGAGGGTGGACTCCTCCCACCGTGACTGTTGATAATGTGACCAACTTGAAACCTGACATTTCTTGGTCTGATGAAGAAATTAAATGGTCATCTTTTAATTCTAAGGGTCTAAGTGCTATTTCTGGGTCTATCACACCTGATGAGTTCAAACGCATAATGATGTGTACCACCTCAAAAGAGGCATGGGATGTTTTACAACTCACCCATGAAGGAACTAATGCTGTGAAAGAGTCTAAGTTGCAAAACTTGACAACTCAATTTGAAACAATCACCATGCATGATTCTGAATGCTTTGATGAATTTTATGCTAGAGTTTCTGACATTGTGAATACTAGTTTTAATCTTGGTGAACATATTCTGAATGCTAGAGTTGTTAAAAAGATTCTTCGTTCTTTGCCTAAGCGTTTTATCCCTAAAGTCACTGTGCTAAATTCTATGGGTAATTTAAATACGCTAAAATTGGAAGAACTTGTAGGAGATTTGCAAACTTATGAAATTGATATGTTCCCTAAAAATTCTAAATCTAAAGATAAGGGAATTGCTCTTAAAGCCCAAGAGAGAAGGAGTGAGGGGTCAGCTAGAAAGAGGGTAGAGTCATCTAGAAAGAGAGAGACTGACACGTCAGATTCTGAGTGCGATTTTAACTTAGATGATTTGTCTCTTTTCGCAAAAAATTTCAAGAGGATTCTCAAATTTAAGAAAAATGGCAATTTTAAAGATAAAAAGAAATTTGAGAAAAATAAGTTTGAAAAGAAAAATGAAAAAGTTTCCAAAAATCCTCCTCTGAAGAAAGTGAGAGATGTTTTGAGTGTGATGGTAGGGGTCATAGAGCTTTTGAGTGTGCCAATCGTCTGAATAGAGAGAAAGGGAAAGTTGTTCTTAATGCTACCCTTAGTGACGACAGTGAGGTCGAGACGGTGGATTCTGGAGATGAGTCACCGCATGAGTGTAACTTCACCGCATTCATGGCCAGCCAAGTGAGCACTCCTAGTTCTCCTCACGACGTTGAGGATGATGCTTCACAGGGACACCTCGACAGTGAGAGCGATGTGAGTGAGGGGGAGGATGACACAAGTGAGAGCGAGAGTGATATACAATGCGCCTACGCTGAGTTATATTCTGAGTCTTTTAAAACTAAAAAGCGTAACAAAGCGTTAGTTCTTAAGATCACTTGCCTAGAGGAAGATTTAAAGAAAGCGGGAGAAAGAGAGTTCTCCACCTGCACCGCCCTGAGAGAGAGAGAGTATACATGTGTCGAGAATGAGAATTTGTTTAGAGAGAGAGAGAGTACTCTAGAGAAAGAGAGAGGGGACTTGATCAAGCAAGTGGCTAGTCTTACGAGTCAGCTCCATTCCTCCGTGGAGACTCGGAAGAAACTTGAAGCCCTTGTTGCCCAGCTGACTCATGATCTTGAGAAAGCACGGGAAGTCAAGGTACAAATTGAGGACAGATCTGGGAAGATGGGAAAGATGCTCCTCGGCCCCGCTTTAGGTTTTGGTGATCGTCAAGGAATTGGATATGATGGTGCCTCCACGTCCCAAATTGCACCTGGACCAGTTCCTGAGTTTACTACAACTCCTTATGGCCACCGTAAAAAACCTCGAAGGAGAGTTCGACCTAGAAAAGTAAACCGAGGTCCGCCTTTGACAGTGCTCTTTTGTACTTATTGCAAAAGAAAAGGCCACCTTAGGGAAACTTCCTATAACATGGGTCGGACACGACGTACTACTGCTCCACCACGTCATACTGATGAGTTTTCTAGTCTGAGAGAGCGAGTTGAGTTCTTAGCTGCCACGACTCAGAGTTTAATGGAAGAATTCCGACGGATGTCTTTGCCGTTAGTGAATCCTTCTCACATTCCAGCTAAAATCAACAACAACAAAGGCAAAGAAAGGGTCACCTCGACTTGGGTACCTAAGGAAGATAAAAAGGCTTTTGTTGTTCATGTTGCTCTCAAAGCACATAATACCTCTCAATGGTATTTTGATAGTGGGTGCTCCAGACACATGACAGGTGATGCCTCATTTTTTACTACTCTTGAGGATTATCAAGATGGCAGAGTCACCTTTGGAGATGGGAGTAAGTATAGCATTATAGGACGAGGTACTATCGAGTTACCTGGTTTTCCTAAGCTAGAAAATGTTTTGTACGTCAAAGGTTTGAAAGCAAACCTTCTCAGCATTAGCCAGCTGTGCGACACTAACTTTGCAGTAAAGTTTGACCGGGACGCGTGTAAAGTCTACAATCAAGCCGGTAAACTTTTGATGCAAGGGGTGAGGACCGAGGATAATTGCTATGGGACTGAGCCCACATCCTCACTTGTCTGCAACAGCGCCACGATCACTCCTATGGATCTGTGGCACCAACGTCTAGGTCACGTGAACGTTAGAGATCTCAATTGTTTATCTAAAAAGGACCTAGTACGTGGCTTACCATCTCTTGGAAAGTCAACTTCGACCGTTTGTGGACCCTGTCAGTTGGGAAAACAAATTCATAGTCCTCATAGGAAGTTACATTCCATTACCACCTCTCCTGTTCCGGAGTTGATTCACATGGATCTTATGGGTCCCACTCGTACTGAGAGTCTAGGTGGTAAGAGGTACATCCTCGTGATGGTAGATGATTTCTCCAGATACTCCATTGTAGGTTTTCTGAGAGAGAAATCCGATGTTGTAGATTTCCTAACGACCAAGTGCCGTGTCCTGCAAAATCAACACGGTGTCACTATTAACAGAATACGTAGTGACAACGGTACTGAATTCAAGGAAGCAGAGGTTGATTTGTACTGTGATAGGCTTTGGATCAAACATGAGTTTTCTGCTGTGAGAACTCCTCAGCAAAATGGGATTATTGAGAGAAAGAATAGAACGATCCAAGAGATGTCTAGATCTATGCTTCTAGGTCGTAAAGTTTCTAGGAGATTTTGGGCACAGGCAGTGTCTACTGCATGCCACACGGTGAATAGGGTGTATCTGCGTCCACACACACTTCACACTCCTTATGAGTTATGGACTAGCAAGAAGCCCAACCTGGCATATTTTCGTGTCTTTGGGAGTAAATGCTACATCCTACGGGATAAAGAGCAATTAGGAAAGTTTGACTCCCGAAGCGACGAGGGAATATTTCGAGGATATTCATCGAATAGCAGAGCGTACCGGGTTTTTAACCTGAAGATCTCTAAGATTATGGAATCAATAAACGTCACCGTGCAAGATGACGAACCTCCGACGGTTATTGATCCTAACCTTCAGTGTGAGGATGAGGATTGTTCTGACATTGATTTACCTGTTCCTCTCTCACACTCTGTGGACCCTACTCCTGTGTTAGGGGACACACCTGCTTGGGTTCGCAAGAGTCATGACCCTTCTGCCATTGTTGGTGATCCCACTCTAGGGGTCAAAACTCGTGCTCAGCTAGAGAACGTTGTTAGCCATCTTTGCTACACGTCCAAAGTCGAGCCCAGGAACCATAAAGAAGCACTCAATGATGAACACTGGATATCTGCTATGCAGGATGAGTTGCTTCAGTTTAAAAAGAATGATGTCTGGGAACTTGTCCCCCGACCTAGTGAGATTAATGTGATAGGTACCCGGTGGATTTTTAAGAACAAAATGGATGAAAATGGTACCATAATCCGAAATAAGGCTAGGTTGGTCGCTCAAGGCTACACACAGATAGAGGGTGTAGACTTTGGGGAGACATTTGCTCCTATTACGAGGCTTGAGTCCGTCCGTCTTCTGCTCGCCATTGCATGTCATCTGCGCTTCAAGGTGTATCAGATGGATGTTAAGAGTGCCTTTTTGAATCGCATTCTACAGGAGGAAGTTTATGTGGAACAACCAAAAGGGTTTGAAGACCCTCAACACCCTGAGCACGTCTACTATTTGAGGAAAGCCTTGTATGGTTTGAAGCAAGCACCCCGTGCTTGGTACGAGAGGCTTACTTCTTATCTCTTAGCTCGTGGCTTCAAGAGAGGGGGAACAGATATGACGTTGTTTGTCAGGAGAGATGACGGTGCTATTTTGGTTGCCCAAGTCTATGTGGACGACATAGTCTTTGGATCCACATGCTCACCAATTTGAGGAGGAGATGAAAAGTGAGTTTGAGATGAGCATGGTTGGTGAGCTTACATTCTTCCTTGGTCTCCAGGTTCGTCAGCTAGAGGATGGGATGTTCATCTCCCAATCCAAGTATGCTAGAGACCTAGTGAAGAAATTTGGTTTAGACTCCGCTAAGCATGCACGTACTCCTATGAGTACCACTACCAAGCTTAGTAAGGACACTTCAGGCAAGGACATAGAGCAAACCTTATATCGGAGTATGATAGGTAGTCTCCTCTACTTGACTGCCAGTCGTCCCGACATCGCCTTTTGTGCTGGAGTCTGTGCGCGTTATCAGGCATCCCCAAAAGAGTCACATTTACTTGCTCTAAAACGTATTATTAAATACGTAAGTGGGACTCTCTCATACGGGATTTGGTATTCCTTTGATACCGATGACCGTCTATCCGCCTACTCGGATGCCGATTGGGCTGGGGATGTAGGAGCACTTCTGGTGGTTGTTTCTATTTTGGTTCTTCTCTTGTCTCCTGGCTGAGCAAGAAGCAAAATTCCATCCCTTTGTCCACTGCGAAGGCTAAGTACATAGCCGCCGGGAGTTGTTGCACACAACTCTTGTGGATGAAGCAAATGCTGGAGGATTATGGGATATCACAGGACACCATGACCATTTCCTGTGATAACACGAGCGCGATACACATATCCTGCAATCCAGTTCAGCATTCGCGCACAAAACACATCAGGATACGTGAGCACTTTATTCGTTAGTTAGTTGAAGAGAAAGTTGTATCCCTGAGTTTTGTTCCTACCGACCGTCAGTTAGCCGATATTTTCACGAAACCTTTAGATGCCCTTAGATTTGAGAGTCTTAGGAAATCTTTAGGGATTTGCACAGTTGACTGAGGGGTTGGTCAATGTCTAGAATAGGATGCTTCTTCATGTTCATATCATATGCTTCCTATTGCTAGTCTGTTTTATATGTACCATTACTTTGTTGTACAACTTTGTTTTATTCTTTTTGCTTTTTATATTTCTTTTGAAAAAAAAAATACAAAAAGATTTTCCTTTAAGAAAAATTTTGAGAAAAGCACAAAAAGATTTTATTTTTCCAAATATTTGAAAAAATCCAAAAAGATTTTTGTATTTTGCTTCTTTTATGGATGAGCATGTAAGATAGCCAAGTCACAACTTCATTCCATTTATCCATGTGACTGTTTGATAGAGATTTGAGAGGCTACATCATTTCATCCACGTGCTTTACATTGATTGGAGTCTTTGAGATGTAATTAGTGATGTCTTCCTACATGTTTGACTCCTATATCCTTTATTGCACACATGCACGGCTATATTTCATTATTGCACTTGTCTATCTCATGTTGGCTTGCGTGTTTTCATCTCAATCATGTCTATACAATGTACAATATGCGATAAAACTTGACAAGATTGGAATGCATGTAAAAACCGTTTTGGTGAGACTGTGTGTTTTTGTATAACGGGGAGGGGCTGCGAAAGGTAATCATCTATCCTTTGCGCAAAAGCCACCGTTAAAAAGGATCTAAAAAATGGAGGAATTTTAATATCCGAGGTCCAAAGAGGTTAAAAGAGACCGAAAAAATTTAAAGGCAATAAAAAGCAATTCATGCCAAATATGGGCCACTTAGGTTTCACCATCAATTCTCCAAAGTTTGAGAATTTAGAATGCCTCTATTCAATACAATATCTGAGGGAGTTTGGTTGGAGAATCTAAACGGGTTTGCACTTCCTTGAAAGTCCTGAAAAAGCATAAAATCATTTTGGACGTTATTGGTGTGAAAATCATTTTGAGCTTTGATTTGTTGATTTGATTGAGTCAATATCTTATACTGTCACTCTTTTACACCAAAGGAAGCATTTGAGTTCATTCGCTAGGAATATCCAATATTCATCGTGCACATATGTCATGTTTGTATGCACTGATTTTCCTATCGAATTTGATCACACCACTTCATTTACACTATCATTGACTTGGTTGCTTTCTGTTTATTCATGGTGTGTTTTTATCCTAGTGACACCCCGCACTTTCTTATTTGATTTATTTCTCTAATTTGTCCATTTGGGGACATCATAAAAAGGGGGAGAAAGAATTATCATATTATGGGGGAGTTTGAATTCTGGTGGAGTTTTTGAGATGATGCTTATATTTTTATCATATATTGATATCCATGTTATCTCATTTCAAACTCGATATGTCACGTGTTATTTGCTTTGTCTCATGTGTGTAGGTATGAAGATTGCAGATCTATATGTTGCACACCCTCATGAGAAAAGTTTTGAGATTCCTGAAGAATTAAAGAACAAACGATGAAGACTATTCATTTGTACCTTTTCCAGTTTTGGGTTCATGGGAGGGTAGATTTGTATAGGCAATTTCATATTTGATAATTCGGATTTTTTATGTATGTACCGGCATAGACATAGGGGAGATTTGTAAGGACATTTTTCACATGTCCGAAATGTTTCATTTATTTATGTCGTACGCCGCTACATTTGGCACGTCTCCTCACGATCTCACATGACGGCCTCTATCCGAATTCCGGGAATCAGGCATGCATTATCTCCACTAATATGTCCCACATCTGCCTCAATGACTTCACGTTCCAAGATTTTAGGGACTTAATGCAAGTGGTACGCAAGGGAAGTCAAAACAGTGAAAAAAAGGCACAATAGGAGAGTTCAAGGGTATTTTCGTAATTTCACATCCCTATTTCGCAGGTCTGGTCAACTAGAAAGTTGAAGAGCTCGCCGCTATGAAGATACTGGAAAAAACGGCACCTCAATCCGAGCTACGGTGAAGGAGTTATGACCTTTTGAAGATAGAGAAAATTCCTTAAAGAATGCTGTTTTTTTTGTACGCTGGATAGAATTTTAGAGTTTTAAGAACGTGGGACTCTTCATATTTTTTCCTATAAATACCATCTTCGGGGGAGTTGTTTTGCAAGACTTTAGGAGACGAATTTGAGAGTCCAAATACATCTAGTCTTCATATTTTTGAGTCCCAAGACTCATGGTTTGATTCACACATCCTTGCCAATCCTTTGTGAATCCTTTTGCAACCCAAGAACACAACTTTTGTTTGTTCAACCCTTGTGGAGGAGACCGTTCTTCTTCTTCATTTCATCCCTACTGGAAAGGGATAATTCCAGCCGCGACTACAGAATCCGATACCCGAGGGTAATTCTTA
The DNA here is from genome assembly GCA_949130495.1 of Sambucus nigra. Classification (NCBI taxonomy): domain Eukaryota; kingdom Viridiplantae; phylum Streptophyta; class Magnoliopsida; order Dipsacales; family Adoxaceae; genus Sambucus; species Sambucus nigra. Next base: position 14,414,465 of record OX422211.1, on the reverse strand, counting down.
GTCAACTTGTATTTTCATTGTAATCCGATTGTAAGCCGTTCTCTTACAAATTATAGTGAAAATAAATGGTTTTGCCCCTGAGGGGGATTTTTCCTTAATTGCATGTGTTTGAATGTTCTTGCATAGATTATCAATTTATTCAATCACATACTGCTGCATGTTTAGGGTTTGTTTGGATTAAAGGGGTTTTATATATAACTTGATCATTTGAACGCGAGCACACACGTTTCTCAAAATAGATAGAAGACAAGATATAGAGTGGTTCGGCCTTTAAAATAGGCCTACAACCACTATGTTGCTCCATTATCATTATATACGTTACATTGTACAATATAATCATGCCTAAAGAGGCGTACAAGTATGATAATAAAGGAGAGTACATAATGACTGATGATCTCGGTGTGCCGGAGAAGTAGCTGTGATTTGGGTGAGCAATTCCCGAGTTGCATGTAGGGGAGGTGTAGAGAGAATCGGTACTGTAGAAGTTGCTCCGATTGTGTGGAAATCGATCCCCCATTTCGAGGTGTGAACCTCTATTTATAAGGGATATGCTCACGTGCAATGAGAACATGATGCACGAAGTCTGGATTTAGGATGGAGAGTGATGCGGCTTGTAAGGAAAACATTCTGAGCATCGCATCCTATAACTGGCAAAAGACAAAGGTGCCGCGCCCTGGACTGGGTGGGTCCGCGACACGTTGATTGTGACCGCCCCCTTGATGAGGGGTCGCTCCCTGTATGAGGTAGGGCCGCGACATGTAATCAATCTGCAGCAGGGTGATATATTAGTACTATCAATAAGCCCCCAAGTCGTAGTGCTAAGAGAATTCGATTGCGGCTGCGGCTTAGTTAAGTTTCCTTTTGTGCCGCGGTAGTTTTCAAAGCGAAGATTCGTCTTCCGCACTCTCTTATATAAATTGTTTCAGGCCGTGGACTTCATTACATTTCCAAAACTTTGAGAGCAAATTGAGAGAGAATTTATGTGTTCATTTTCTTTCATTTTCCGGCAACCCTTCAAGGCTGTACGTGGTGGTTCCAAGGTGGTGTGAGGCTGAGCATTTGCTGGTTTCTTCATTTACAGGTAATTTTTCAACCAATCTTTGTAAATTGTTTTCGTAGCTCGTACTTACTTTTTGAATATACAAACACATGAGCTTCTGCATTGCTTGATAGAAAACTAGGGTTTCAATTGAATAATCGAACACACATGAACACTGAACACATCAATACTTGTTAGGATCGATCTTCATATGTTGTACTTGACTCCTGATCTTCCAAATTCCATGAAAATCATATAGTTATTCTTGCTGTTCATAATCAAACTCTTCGTATTCTGTGAATTTGATCTTAAAACGATTAAATGTTAGATACTTAACTGTTTAAGGTAGGGACCATGGCATGGCAGATTATCAGTTATCTAGGGGTCCCCTGAAATCTTTTGGACCTTATTCGCGGCATACAGTGGACGATGGTCGCAGCCCCTTAAGTTCTGAGATTTATCCTTCGACATGCATATCAACTTAATCTTCTGCGGCGGTGGGGGTTTTCAGGGCTCTGGATCCCCACCCTTGTATTTTGAATAGTCTTCAAACTTTCAAGAACCAAATATACATCCACGATAAATAATTGTAATTGTTGTTAGAATTCCGTGAGTCGACCTTTGGCAATTTTAAAGATGGCTATAGCAACAGAACTCTAATTCCATTTGAGATGGTTGCCATGGTAATTTATGTTCCCTTGTTGATATAGGAGATGGTTGCGGCCAGTAGGGCCGGAGGGTAATTCCTTAGGTTCAATGAATAGGGTTGGCAGTGTTTTAGCCCGTTAATAACTATGTTAGGATAATAATTCCCATCAATAAAATATTTACTATTCATACATAATCTTCCCGCGGATTCTTAAAGTCTTTTCCAAACCATACTGGCTGCGGCGCCTAACCGCAGACTTTGCTTTTCAGGTAGTGTTGCATCCATATGAGCTTTGACCCATACGAGTTTCTGAGAGGCTTTTAGGCAAAGCATTTTGGAACCTCTCCTCATGAACTCTCTCACGTGCCCCCTCTGAGATCAATAGGGCCTTGCCAACTGAGGGATTGCCCCAACTGCGTAATATTATACTCAAACTCCGCAGATTCTGCGTCTAGGAAGGGTTTTCAATCTACGCCAATGGAAAAAGAAGCCAATTTAAGTAATCATCCATTGGGTGCAGGAGATGATTCCACGAAAGTTAAGGATAACCCGGCAGGTCCATCTGGGAGGGTTGAGAGGCCCCTAGCTGCGCTTGATATCCGCAACATCATGACATAAGACTGGGTTGACTAGATGGCTGAGGCTTTCAAATTTCCCAAAAATATGATGTGCTCAGCACCTACCGCGAACCAGAGACCTTGCACATCCCTCGCTAATGATGGAGTTTGCTTCCCACTTCATGCATTTGTTTACGGGTTACGGCTGCCTGTTCCTATTCCCATCCATCGCATCTTTCAGACAATGAAACTGGCCTCGACCCAGATAGATCCCAATAGCTGGAGGTCCATACTTATCGTGGTCGTTCTTTTGGGAGAACCAATTCAAAAAAGACATTACTCCTGTGGAGTTATTTTATTTCTACCGCCCAATGGAAAATTTCATGAAGTTCGTCGAGTACTATTACTTCTCGGTCTGCGACAGGGACGAGACCCTTTATACTGGGAGGCAGACCAGTGTAAAGAACTGAAAGGTCAAGTATTTCTACATCTCCGGGGAAGGATGGAGATACACCCGGAAGAGAACGAGAGGGATAAGTCATATCGAATGCCGCGGCAATAGGGTTCTCCCTCCAAGCTAGGTATATTGATTATAGTCGCGTCTCGTCTTCCTAGTTACATATTAACCTCCTCTAACCTTTGATTTGTCTTTTCTGCAGTTCTTGACAACTTGCATTTGAACAAGCGTCGGGAAAAGAGAGATCTGAGGCCACGACAATTCCTGCTGAAGAAAACAGATTTAGTGTCCTTGTGACCTCTGTCACCATATTTGAGGCAGGTTTCTTTCCCATCAAGGGTATTCCAAAAGACATGACCGCAGGAGGTAATAATCTGATTCCATATTAGTCCGTTGCCTTTTATTTTGACTTTGAATATTTATTGTTTCTTTTCCCTTTTCAAGTGAGGAGGTTGACAGGGAATTGCTGGCCACGCAGTTGGCGGAAATGGACGAGGACATAGTCGTTCTCAATAATACTGCACGGAGCAGGAAGAGGTCCAAAGCTAAGGCACCTGTCACAGCTCCATCAACTGATTTGAACACTCCTACCACGAACTTAACTCCTGTCGTGGAAAAGACTAACGTTGCAGCCCAACCACAATCTGGATTTGATGATGACATAGGAGCCAACCTAGCCGCGATAGGTTTGATGTCAAATGATGCTCCCTTCAATACAGCTTCACCACCGCCACCTCCTATTATTGCAGTAAATACAAACTTGGTACCACCACAGTACCGCGACAGAGTTAGTCCTAACGGTCGTCCACGACCTCAGTTGAGGCAACTTGACCCAGAGTCCTCATGGGACACAATCGCGAAGGCTGCATGGAGGATGAAGAGGGCCCTTGATGCAACGAACCTCAACAGGCTGGTGGGAGAAGACCACGATGACCTGGAGGACTGCGGACTTCATAGTCTTCTGAGGGTAAGTGCTTTGTTTTCTTCTATATTCTTTTATATTCCATATATTGCAACTAACTTTTTTATTTCAGGTCGCGGATGTCATAGTGGCTCAGAAGAGGAAGTATGAGGCTCTCTATCAGCTGAAACAGGCCATGGATAGGGTGCACGCCGCTGACTTGGAAGCCGCATGGACTTCGTCATTTGAAGCCGGGAAGAAGTATGCTGTTGTGGCCCTCCAAGCAACCCAAATGGACTTGGCAGTTGCAAATAATGTAAGGGAGGAAGTGGAGGAAAATTTTAAATAAGCCGTAGAATCCTTCAAAGCCTCCCAGACTCAGATCGCGGAAGCTGCACAGGTCGCAAAGATTTCAAATAATAAGCTCATACTACTACAAAAGAAGTATGAAGAGTTTGAGGCAAAGTCCGCCCAAGATGCCATTGACCACACAGTGGTGTCATTCAAAGGCTCTATGGATTTCTTCCTCATCAATAATAGAGCTTACCTCCGTGGCTACCAGGAGCTAGCATAGGATTATAAAGAATTTTCTTGAGACGTCGGATAAGGTCCTTACCTGGGGGCTCGATGATGCCGAGCATCAATAATGCATAGCCAAGCTCAAAGCCACGGCTGAAGAGAAAGCAAGGTTGAGAGCAGAAGCAAAAGCAGCGGCCGTAGAGGAAGAGACTAAACGGTCGCGGAGGGTGAGGAGGGTGATGAGTAGGATGATGCTGCTTCCTGAGTTTATTTACATTTTGATCATTGATATAGGGCTGCGTCCCTTTTTCCAAATTTTAAATTGTAGTGGTTGCGGCCCATTTGCTTGTACTCTTAACTGGTAATATCAAGGCTGCGACCACTTTTACATGATATATACTTGAGTAAATGTTTCAATACTTACATGCTTTTCCTTTTGTTGACCGAATATATAACTTAAGCTTTGAGATTTGCTTGCTTAATTGAATGAGCCTTCTGCGGCACCAGTATATAAATGGTGTATACATGTGGTTGCGGACACTCTTCTTCGATTTTTCCATTCCTTTCGTCTTTCTTGTAAAAGTCTTGAGATGCCGCAGCGCTTTAGCCAAAGCATCACTTTTTTATCTACAGCCATACTCATTGGGTTACAGCGCGTTTGTACTCTGGATTGCACTGTGGACTATTGGGTCACTGATTGCTTTAATGCTTTTGTGAAGGTGCCATAAATATGTCTATAATGGTGGTTGTACATGTAACATGGCCCTTTGCCCCTTACACCAACGGTTGGAAGTGCTGCAGCTTGAATAGGGTCATGGCCGTCTGATAAAGGTTGCCTTCATATTTAAAGGTGGTAGCTACATATTTAGGTTTTCACTCATGAATCGCGACACCTTCTAGTGTTTGAATCCCATCTTCTGTCGCTTTGTTTGTTTTCATCCCATAACCAATATGGATCAATTGTATAGGCTATGTTTTTTCCCATGGCTTCCCCTTTAGTCGCTTTAACTGTCTGAAGCTTTTCAAAGGTCGTTTTTAACGGTTACAGTTGTATTAACAAGACTATTGTAGATTTTAGGCCCCTTCATCTGAATATGAGCCTTTGTAGATATACGGGATACTTTCAAGCCTTCCCGGGCTGGGTTATGGTATTAAGCCACCCACAGCTAATATACGAGATACTGTCAAGCCTCCCAAGGCTGGTTTATGTTATTAAGCCACCCACAACTAATATACGGGATACTATTAAGCCTCCCCAAGCTGGATTATGTTATTAAGACACCCACAACTAATATACGGGATACTATCAAGTCTCCCCAGGTTGGGTTATGTTATTGAGCCACCCACAACTGCTGATATATATAAAGCCATCCCTGGATGGATATTATAAGCCTTCCAGCTTGATGACGCATCCCGAAAGCTAAGAATGAGCATTGTAAGCCCTGGTGGCTAATTAAAGCTCCTTGAATCCTCAACTTATTTTGTGAATATGATCATCATATGATAAGATATAGTCGCACATCGTGAGGGGAACTTGTGAGCTAATTGAGATCGTAATCCCTCCATAAGTGAATCCCAAAATAATAAGAATCTTCCGAGATAATTTTTCATTCTTCCTTCGGAATTTGTTTAAGACAAAAGGTCTTTTTGTAAGACTAATAAATTATGAAAACAATATTCAAAATTAGATATGGAAAATTTTGCTAATTTATAACTATTCATATATATATGACATTTATAAGGATAATACAAAGTTTTAGTTTAAAACATCATAAGAGGATTTGTCACTATAAAGTAGACAGATGGCATATAAGGATAAGTATGAAAAATGAGCATGTGGCAGGTGAGATAAGGCTGCATCCCCTAAACATCTTTGAGGAACCTCTGTAGCATCCCTTACCCAATTAGCCTTTCAACTTTATCCTTTAGAGCATAGCATTGCTCAGTGTCATGGCCATGGTCCCGATGGAATTTGCACCACGTGGCTTTGTTCCTCTTATGGGCTGGAGCTCTCATCTTTTTTGGCCACCTCAACAGCTTGTCTTCTTTAATGAACTCAAAGATTTTTTCAATCGGGTAGGCCAACAGAGTGTAGGTCCCAGATTTCTTCTCTGCCTTCTTCATTATCCTTTTCTAGCATCTGATGACTGCTTCTGTGACCGAGTCCTCTTGAACTATCGCAGTAGTAAACGTAGTTAGAGTTATCTTCTTGGGCATCGCGCTAACGTTCGGTGAGGTCACGGCCTCTAACATTAGAACCCTCTGAGTTAAATAGTTGACCTGTGTCTGGAGTGAACATGACTGTCGTAGAGGTAGTTGAGGTAATTGTACAGCTGCATAATCTCATCTTTGATGTCTGTGCTCTGGATGGACTCTCCTTCCATTTTCTGCTTTTGTTAGTCTTTACAAAGTATATGTATAATCTGGGACAAAACTAGTAGAAGTGAGTCATCATGGAAACATTGGAGTAACTAAGTAGGAAATGGGGATACAACGTTGTGCTGCTACACTGTTGAAAGGTGCCGCGGCCAGTATAGCACACAGGTGCACTACCGTAGCCTTTGTATAACATTCACTAAGGTTGAGCTGGATATCTCCCGAGTCTGTTCCTTGATGTTTTAAAGGCTGGCACAGGCTGCGGCATGAAGGTATTTAAACTAACTGTCACATCCCTTGCTAGGCAGGGGGAAAGTAATCCCAAAATCGAAACCCAGACACTGAGTTTTTCTCCCAAAACATGAGGAGAGCATGCCTACTAGGGTCTATCCATGAGAGGATAACCTCTCGGTGTACACAATATCACAATTCGAATGACAAACCCTAGATCATAGGCAAAGAACAATAAAAAAGGTCATAAACATAATTCTTCCCTAACCATTCATCTTTTCGGGGGTATAGCCCATCATGCTTTTCAGCACTATCTAGATGAAATGATATCAGAGGGCCATGTAAGATAGATCCAAGGTCACAAAAGAGAGACCAGAACAGATCTGAATATACAAATTACACATTTAAGGGTGTGAATATAAAATAGATCTCGATAACCTGAATCTAATCGTGAGACAATAATCTAAAGGATCCCCACGAATAAAATAAGGTGTTGAAGAACTCGAAATATAGAGAAACAAGATTAAAATATCTTGGTTCGCACAGATGGCGCCAAACTGATGATACGAGAAATCAGCCATAAGACGTTCTCATACCAGCAAGTCAACAGTAAAGTGTGTAGCAAGTAAATAGAGAGAAGACAGGATATAGAGTGGTCTAGCCTTTAAAATAGGCCTATATCCACTGTGTTGCTCAATTGTCATTATATGCGTTGTGTTTTACAATATAATCATGCCTAAAGAGGCATACAAGTATGAGAATAAAGGAGAGTACATGATGACTGATGATCCCAGTGTGCCGGAGAAGTAGCTGCAATATGGGTGAGCAATTCCCGAGTTGTATGTAGGGGAGGTGTAGAGAGAATCGGTACTGTAGAAGCTGAGCCGGTTGTGTGGAAATCGATCCCCCATTTCGAGGTGTGGACCTCTATTTATAAGGGATATGCTCACGTGCAATGATCACGTGACGCACGAAGTCTGGATTTAGGATGGAGAGGGATGCGGCTTGTAAGGCAAACATCCTGAGCGCTGCATCCTGTAATTGGAAAAAGGCAAAGGTGTCGCGCCTTGGACTGGGTGGGTCCGGGTCACATTGATTGCGACCGACCCCTTGATGAGGGGCCGCTCGCTGTATGAGGTAGGGCCACGCCCTATATGAGGTAGGGCTGCGACATATAATCAATCCGCAGCAGGGTGCTATATTTGTACTATCAGTCCTAGTTGGATATTGGGACATTTTTGTGCTAAACTAGGACCATTCGGGGACGTTTTAGTCTTTTACCATATGGGGGTGAGGAGACCTATGAATTTACAAACTCTAAATCTGATTATAACAGTTATAGGCTAGGGTTAGAAATAAGATAAACTCATAAAAACCATTTGAGAGAAGAGAGAAATAATTCTCAAAGCCTAAGGAAGATTTGGTGAACGATTCAAAGGGTTCTTGCACCACAAACTAGTTGGGAAATAAAATTGGAGGAGAAAGACAATCAAGCAACCACAACAATCATGAAATCAGACCCTACTGAATACAAGGCAAGTAGTTAGTTGCAAATTAAATTGAGTTATAGTACCCTTGTGTAAGGTTTATGAAAAATATGATTCGATGAATATTCTTGGAGATAAAGAATTGAAAATAATGCATGATTGATAGGGATGGCAGGTAGAACGATTTGGACCTATAGAGGATTTGAAATCATAGAAGACTTGACGATTAAATCAAATTAAATCTGTATTTAGGATTTAATATATGGGAAGAACATAGTAAATTAGGGTTCTTGAATAATTATTGAATTCGATTTATTCTGGGCCTAATTTGTGAAGATTTGTGATGTTAAAATCTTTGGAAATCATCCTAGAGTTTGTAGGAATGATTAGGGATATTTGGTTACGAGTTCGGTGCATTATCATGTGAGTTAGATAATTAAAAATGGTGAGAAATGCATGAAGAAGATGACATGGGCCTGCACCTTCTCGATCAATCGATCGAACCTTGAGTGTCGATTGATTGATGGAGTCGATCGATCGATCAATCCCTCGATCGATCAATCCAGGCTAATTTTGGGTTATTTTGTTGGTTGAGTTCTATTCGATCACCGATGCTTGAGGGGAACCTTTGTGATGATATTTTACCTATGTAGGGACTTAGAGAGTACCAGTAGGAGTATACTGGGGGTCCGTTATATTCATTGAGTGCAAGAATTGGAGAGATGGACTGACGAGGATAAACCAATCGAGTGGGGCATCAGAATTTGGGATTTGAATTTACGGAGAGAGTAACCGTCAATTCAAGGAGTATACCAGTAGGTTAGACGTAGATTAAGTACTGAATATAAGGGAGGGGTAACTAGAGCCCTTAGATTTGTGTGAATACTCAATTAAATGCAATAGTCAGATAAATCATAAATTAAAAGTATGGTGGATACTAGAGAGAAAAATATTACATACGAGTTAAAATATTTAGGTTGTGTGTATACCTACTGAATTATATACATACTTAGGTGGATAGAGTACCTAGAGTATAATTGCCTATATTAGGGTCGAGGTATGAATTCCGAACTAATATATTGAAATAGCAAATTGGGGAGTCCATTTTGAGAGTACATGACACTGTCGCCACGAATGAACTGATCTCATTAGCACAATGACAAAACTTTATCAACAATGAGATCGATGGGTGTCAATTGGCATCTCCCCAATCGAGGAGGGGTAACCACGTAAAAAAGTTGGGCGTGCACTACTCCGGATGGACGTCTTAAGCCGAGGTGGAGAACAGGATGGTAAGTTTTTATTTTTCTTTAATTTTAGTTTTATGTTATTCTAATTTAGCATTACTTTGTGTTACTTACTAATTCTATATTATTTTATTTCAGGACACGGGGAGTGGCCCTGGGGGTAGGCCATATAGACTCAATGATTATGTGGCAATTTGGACGAAAAAGGGTAAGGACAAGGAAATTGCCCCGAGCGTCGCAACCACCATTGTAAGTTATAAATGCTTAATTTTTTTAATTACATTATAATTATTTTATTTACTTAATTAACTAATCGTGTACTTTTTATCTTTTTAGGCAAAGCTTAAGGATGTGCATGAATCACAGTCTGATGCTGACAAAGCATCTTTGGATACAGACGCACTCTGCTAAGTGCTTGGGATGGATCGTAAGGGGAGGTCTTAGGGGTGAGCTCGTGGGTGGGGAAGTTGAGTACCATTAGAATAGAGACGAGCAACACCGGGTTGGCACATGAGCTGGACACCCATGTCGATAAGCTATCAAGGTTGGAGGCACCGGTGCTAGATATGTACGCCTTCATGACGTGTCAGTTGGGTAAAGGCCAGGGCTAGGAGAAGGAGGTAGAGGTAGATGAGGAAAAGGAATTCACTGCTTCATCGCCGACACACATGGACTCGCCGCCATATGGTGATCCATTTCCCATCGTGACCCTCATCGAGTGGCCTGTGTCAACAATCGGTTGGCCGAGCGTGTTTCTACTTAACATATATAGTGTGGAGCTCATAGTGAGGGGGGGGGGTGAGGGACCCGAGAATCGGCCCGAGTATGATAGTTCATGGATGTCCCCTCCAAGACATTGTGGCAAGAGTGTGTGTCACTCATGTGGATGAAAAGGATAACTCACCTTTGTGGTTGCTCGTACAATGCGGCGTTCAACATATTGAGGGGTGTCTTAATTCATATTTTGTGTGACCTTCCTTCCTCCTCCGACCTGCTCAAGACCCTTCTTTATGACATTATTTCTATCTTTTTCATTTGGATATTGGATTGTATTTATGTTTTTTTATTTTTATTTTGGTACATGTTGGTTTGGATATGGATATTTGCATTTCTATTTTATTTGGATATAGATTATATATGCCATGATTTTGTACATTATTTCTATTTTATTTGGATATATGCTATTTGGATAGGAACAATTTTGCTATAACAGGTACAAATATATTACTGGGCAGTGGCAGTGGCAGTGGCAGTGGCAGTGGCAGTGGCAGTGGCAGTGGCCATACTGCCCAACATTTTTTTTAAATTCTGTCCAGAATTATCACGATAAAAAATTGTGACAAGTCCTTGACAAAGAAACTTGTCATGGACTTGTCCCGGTCCTTGACCATGATAAGTTTTTTTGTTCTGTCATGGTCTTATCACGGTCTTTGATCGTGACAAAACTTATCAAGGTCAAAGATCGTGACAGAATTGTGATAAGTTTGGGGCAAAGAAGTTGTCACCCCCAGACTTGTCACGGTCAAAGACCGTGACAAGTCAGCTGTTTTGTTGTAGTGATAGGTATGTTCACACAAAATACAATTACATATTACAGTATGTAAAGGTAATTATACTAATCATTATCCCCTAGCTACCCGTGAAGGTTTTCCCAAATTATCCTTGTTTAATAACTAACCACGCGTGTATTATTAAATAACCTTTCTTGATAAAACACAATTAACGATCGAGTTATTTAGCTTTCTTTTTTAAGAATAACACCAGGTTTCCATTTTTAATAAATTTCACGGTTACCCATACACGGTCCCACCAACTCGTATAAACTTCCAAAATTCTATCGAATACAACGGCGGACCCTATGCCACGCCCCCCCGGAGGCCGAACCGATTTGCTATTGTTGACAACTTACGAACCTAAAATTTTTTCTAAGAATGGGAAATACATTATTCCACTCAAAACCAATTACAAAGGCATAAACCTTATAATAATCATTAATATCAATTCCCATGACTGTTTTTATCGTCTCAAGATCATTTATTATGTATTTTAAAGCCTAGATAAAGTCCTAAATCGCAGGAATTTAAATCATAGAAGGTGTTCCTGTATATTCAGATTTTGTCCACAAATCCTCTAATATCTACTACATGTAAGGGTCATAGTTTATTGAAATCTCAAAACATTAAGCAGGGATTAATGCTACCACATATGAATCATCATAACACTCATATTGAAGGTCCGAATCATGACTTTTCGTTAACTTCAACTTTTTTAGTCTACCCTCCTAAATTCCGAATTTCCTATTTTATTATCAATTTCAAATCTTTCAAGAGTATAGTTTAATACCATAATCAAATCATTAAAATTTCCTCACTTTCCATAATTTCTACATAGGATTCAATACGATGATTTGAGAAAGTAATTTGGACTAAATAGAATTAGCAAGAGAATTCTTTCTTGAGTTCTTGGATATTATCTTGATGTTTTCCTTCAATTTCTTCTTGAATCTTTTCTCTCCCAATTACACATCTAGGGTTCTTTCGTCTCTCTTCCCAAAGGCACAATTAAGGTTCTTGGATAAGTGATAGAAGGTTCCCTAATCTCGTAATTAATATAACTTAAACAAAAATCCTGAGTTGTGCTTTAGGCTTTAATTTTGGACCCCCAAATGGGCCCAAATACCAAATTTAATTAGTCCAATAACCTTCTAACTTATATCCATATACCCCGAGACCATTTCTAAACATTTAAAACACCTAGACGAACTCATAGAACCTCCCGGAAGGCATTCTAATTATTTTTATTGAACGAGTATATTTTTAAATTGTGTCACACATTATATATCAATTATTCAATGCACATGCAATTATTTTCTACCAAAATTATTTAACATGCAAAGTCAAACTCACGTAACATGAAATAAAAATTAATTAATTTATTTACAACCTAATTAACTAAATTCACCGATTTAATTTAATCCCAACGAATTTTATTTTATTCAAAAAATACATGGTATTACATTATGCTTTCTTCCATCCAGCACAATTATGTTAATCTAAGATCGGATTTGTTAGGGGGTTCATAGTTTATTTAGTGCTGCAGCTATTAAGCGTCGGAGGTTGAAAGGCTTTACACTGAAAGAATATGGGAATTTAGGTTGAATTTCTTACCTATGGCGGAAGAACTGTATGGCGAAGATGAACAGGGGAGATCCAGGGTCGTTCGAACGACCCAAATTTGGTTCAAGCGATGCCCAGAGTCGTTCGAACGACAACGATTTGGTTTGAACGATGGGGGTTGGTTCGAATGATGTGATTGTTCCGGCCCCTATTTCTCCCTTCGACTGTTTTGACCTAGGCTTTTGTTTCGGAAGGTTACAGTTATGGGGTCTTAGTTCTTGTGTGAAAATTTTAATGGGACATATAGGAAAATAGTTTATAAAGGAAATTAAGGTTGAAAATTGATTAAGTTGGAAACCTTAGATAAATAAGTGTGCAAAACTTATTAAGGAGAATTTTGGGTCATAAATTCTAAATATTATATTGCGGGCTAAGTGAGCGAGTCCGGGTTTATTAATTGATGGACACCAAGGTAATAATGTGTAGTTATTTAAAGTTTAGAGTCGGGGAATTGACTCGGATATATTGGGGCTAGGGCTACGAGTGCTTAGGCATGGATTTTACCAAAGTTAATTTATTATAGGGTTATATAATAAATTATGGAATATTCAAAACAAAAGGGTGTTAATCTTAATAAGTGAAATTTGCAGAATAAGTTATACAAGATTAAATTTCAGACCGAATGAGCGAGTTAGGGTAATTTAGTTGGGTGACACAACTCGAGTGATAAATAAATAAATGTGGGAATTATTTAAATTAGAAGTCGGTATATAGACTTATGAATGTTAGGCTAGTGTTATGGTAAATTGTGTACGGCGTAACCTGGATTATATATATATATATATATATATGCTGTGATTGTGTGGTATATATATATTTGTGTGCTTTATAAATATTGGTGTGAATAATATTTATAGGAATACATACCCCTCTAGTGCTATCATGGGAGGTTGTGCGATGTGGGTGACTCCCCTGGCTTGAGGACCAGGGTGAGTATAGTCCCCAGGTCATAACGTTCGTGGTTAGGGGTGAGACATATTGGGTATAATTCGATCTCATTTTCGGAGGGAACTATGACCGCCCCCACTCTGTTTATTCTGTTTCACTGATTCAGGGATCTAACCATGTCTGGGTGTCCGGATGGATGAGTATACCTGGATTGATATCATTATACAGAACATCCGGTGAGTGTCTACTCGGGAGGATAGCTATGTATTTACGGCATGCGTGTAAATGTTGTGATATTATGATACGTGTATATGGTTCAGATAATTATATACGGGTAAAAACATGAAGTGAACTATATTGTTAAATATAACTAGTGAGAATGTTATATGGTTTTAAAAGGAAAATGATTAGTTAAGTTAATGTGATATATAACTTATAAATCATATATTAAACATACTCGGGTTAGATTAAGGTGACAGGAAGGAACTATATAACTAGAACTAGTTGCGGGATAGATGACTAGGTGGGTTATAAAGAAAAGCGTTAGGCGTGCACAATAGTTGACGGGTGAGTAGGTTCACAAGGGAGTGCGACACTGGCTTAAATATGAAGAGCATTCATGCATTTTAATTATTTAATTTTAATCACTTGTTAAATATTTTCAAAATGTTTTGGGTTCTAACCCTTGCTATAAATATTTTCAAAACCTTTTAGGTGTCGAGCCACAGGGACACCAGAATTGTTTCTATTCCAAGGTTACGTAGCTGCGGCATATGTGTATGTTGCAGGATTTAGACTTAACCGCTTCAGTTATTTCATTCCTAGAGTAGGATGCAGATAGTATTTAATTTGGGCATGTCACCCTAGTTATTTCATTTAATTTAGTCAGATGATGTACTAAATTTATTATTCCGGTGATTTATTCAGCAAGGATTGCATTTATTCATTCTCAGTATTGTTTGACTCAGTGATTGTGTGAATGATTTAAATTATATTCATTCACATGTTGTTGTTATTGTTTTATAAAATGATAAAATTTGGAACCGTTTCTTTTTGAATACTTGGTGGCTAGTAAGTTTTAAAAAGTTTTCGACAGTAATGCTAAGAATGAACAAAATGAGATTCCTGTTTAATTTGATATAGGACTAATCACCCGGTATTTTATTAGGCAGAGGGTGACACAAAATGGTCGATCACGTCTTGGGAAAAATATACTGCTTCGAACCAAAGGAAAAATCCCATTCACCGGTCGGCCACTGGCCAAGGGCCGGTCGACCGGTCCTTTTTTTTTTAACCCATCTCTCCTTTTTGTTCCACCCAAAGGGCCTCAGAGTGAATTGAACATGACTTGGTCGTTTGGAACCGGATTGATGCGCCGTCAGAAGCTACGCAAAGTTGACTCCCGTGAAGAGTTCGGACATGAAGCTCGAATGCAGTAATGACAAAATTACCCCCGAAGATGCATAATGCATTGTAACTTCCCCGGAAAGCGTATACTTCCACCGTTTAGCACTCTAATCCTTACAAAATCTCAAATAAACCCCGCAAAACACATATATTGAAACCACATGTTGTACAGTACAAGATCTTTAATACGTGAAATAACGGACACAAATTTGCGTGCATACATATGTAACGGGGGCAAATATACAATATTTGCAACTAATCAGTGAACCATTAGTATTGTGAACAGAGATACATGGGCTATTAAACAGTCACCATGCACATATACGTGAATTAATTTTTGATTGCATATTATCGTGTAAATATGTAAATACCTAATGTATAAATGTATTCTATCTTTTTAACTTCCAATTACTATAAATAGCTCGGGGACAAAACTTCTTTGTTCTAACCTTAGATAGTTTTATTGAAAGACTTATACCAAACCCTAGAAAGATAGTAACATTACCCCGTGGATGTAGGTACCATTTTTTTAGCTGAACCACATTAAACCTTTTGTAACTCCTTATACTCCATTCATTTCTTTAGCATAATATATTTATTTGTGATTATAAATATTGAGTAATTTGAGTTAAGGTTATTCCATTATATCAAACCCAAATCTAAACATCAACATGGGTATTGAAGATGAATGGGGCAAATGGTCAGTTGAACCACGTCCATAGCTTTGGAACTTATCTCAAAAAGAAAAAGTCAAAAAAATGAAATGGGCATTGAAACACTCTAAACATTGAAAAATCTTAATTACAAACTTTTGTATTAGAATTATAATATAAACTAGGTGTCAACCCACGCGATGCACGAGTGAGAGTAATTAAAAATAATGGATTTTATATAATAACGCATTTAAAATATTTCAGTGATAATATATAGTGAATAGCCAACAACTTTTGGTTCCACTCCTAATGACAATGAGTTTTTTGAGAAGATATAAAAAGTCGTATCTAAGTGGTATTTTAAAATTTGATGGTTTTGAAAAATATTCATTTAGTTCTAAAGAATGAATTTAAATCCTTGGTAATTTTTAATTTACTCGTACGCATTAAATAACCATATTTCACTATTTTAATTTTCAAAAACTAAAAACTATTATTAAAAATAAAATAAATATCGAAGGTCAAACTTTAATTTATACCTTCAAATTAATTATCACAATTAAATTCAATTTAGAAAATAATAACTAAAATGAGTTTTTCAGAAAAAAAAATGTGATTTAAGTCGATCACAATATAAATTCATGTTGTCTGTAAAACGATTATCTCCAATTAATCAAATTAACACGGAGAAATATAAAACATAATAATAAAGAGACAACAATTATAATAGATGCAATTGTAAAACAAATGGAATAAAAATTCCAACCATCATAGCCTAGTGTCCCATTGGGACTAAGACTGCAATTTTTTTGTACTGTAATTTCTGGAACCAAGTATGGGACAAAATTCTTACTACTGCAGAAGTCTTGCACTCATGATACAAAAGACTCTTGCAATCATCATAGCAAAAAAATGCATCGGCGGGATGAAGTTACAAAATAGTCTTATTTGTGGTTCAATACATGAAAACAATAATCCAAGATCCATTTTTTTTAGAAAATGTAAATTGCATTATATTATACCCATTTGCGTATTTCGCAAGGGGTAATTACATTTTTCCATCATTCAGAACTTCGTACCCAAGGATCAGGCAAAGCCTACTTCAATTGTACTGGTGATTATTCACATTAATTGAGGTATTAATGTTCTTTTTTCTTATTTTATGCATGCCTTACATTTCATATATTTCTTTTGATATGTAGTGGGTTAGTTTAGACCTCCATAGTAAAATTAGAAAATCAAGCCTCTTGGTTAAGTGGTATAAGGCTGTCACTGGAACAGTGTTAGAGGTGGATTGAGTTTGGTCCCCAGTTTGATTCTTGACACTGTTAAAATAATGCTTGGCCAGCGGAAGCCACGAACCGCGAATCGAGATTAGTCGAGGTACGCGTAAGCTGCCCCGGACACCTTATGGTATGCTACCAAAAAAAAAACATAGTAAAAATAGGAAGCACTTAGTTGCAAGGCAGATGAATATTATGGGAAAGGGTCCACCCTGGCTTACCAAATCCCA
This sequence comes from Sambucus nigra, assembly GCA_949130495.1. NCBI lineage: Eukaryota > Viridiplantae > Streptophyta > Magnoliopsida > Dipsacales > Adoxaceae > Sambucus > Sambucus nigra. Next base: position 14,397,365 of record OX422211.1, on the reverse strand, counting down.
ACAATGGCCAGATAATCCATTATTTGGCAATCTGCCAACTAGCGGTAGTTTGGTTCTTTCTCGAGGCTTGGTAGGGTCTATCAAGTAAGTTGGACCAAACATTTGAACAAAGTGTTAGAAACACAGGGCTTACCATTTCTGCCATAAATTCTAGCATGCTGGGCAACCTGCAAACAAGCAAAAAGAACAAAATATCATAAGCAGCCACAAAATGAACCTAAACTTGAATTTTAATCTCAAGACTCTTGTTTAACCGGCGCATGAATTAACCATGATAAGGAGTGGCGGAGCTAGGAATAATTGGTGGTCTGGGCCCGAAAGGAAAATTCCGAGGGTTCGAGAGCGGGAGCTTCCAATTTTTTTTAGTACTTATAATAATTTTTTAACTGCATAGAAAATAACATATAAATAAATGGATTGCCATGATTTGAAAAATAAAGCATCATTACAAAATGATACAAATATAAGTTCATACAAAAATAGATAGTTATCATTGCATTCTACAAAATTCCTCTACGATTTTTTATTTTCCAAGTCTTCACGAGCCCTTTTAAAAATCTCTCCATAACTTGATGAAAAAAATTCAACAACATTTTCAAAATATATATTTTGATTTGGGATGTTCAACAACATTTTCAACATTTTCAACAACTTCATGCCCAAAAAATAATTACTACAAACTAGTAACAACATATATACAAAAAATAAGCATCTAATAATGAATATTTGCTACACAAAATCTCAACAAACCGTAACCAACACTAATAATGAATATTTACTAAAAAAAGGGAAAAAATAAGAGGAATGATAAATATATAAATCCCAGATAAAATGGAGGGAGATTGATGAAGATACCTTGATTTGATGTAGAGATTTAACTTTAACTCAGCAAAATATGAAGAGAAGAAGAGACAATAGGGAGAGCAAAGCATAGAGTGAAAATGTGTATAAAATTTAGGGATGTTCTTATTTTTACTGTGAAAGAGGGGTTTTGTTCTCACTTTTATTGTTTTTTTAATGCCCTTACTAATAGATGTACATATAAAAAAAATCGAAATTACCTGTTCTGGCCTGGGCCCGTGCCTAGGTCAAGTGCACTGTGGCTCCTCCACTAATGATAAGGAACATTGTACAATTTCACTTAAATAGACGTGTATAATGGGGGTTTGATTGTGCCCTTAGCGTACTTGCATTAAGCAGAACTGGTCAACTCGAAAAACCGAACCAAATCAAGCACTATGGATGAATTGATTTGAATTTTGTTTATGTTAATTCGGTTCTGATTTCAAAAAATATGAAATCGTTGAAGTGAGTTTAGTAACGAACTGAACCGTGTGAAAACGAATCGAAAACAAACCTTTTTTAAATACATATAATTATATGTATATGATATGATATAAAAATATATTAACATTTAACTAGTGGATCTTGTCTTTCTTTTGTTAAAAAATAGAATTTAGGAATAACCAATACAAGTATTGATAATTTTTTACTATTAATTATTTGAATTGAATTGTGTAACATTTAAAATGTCCAAGAGACGGGTTTATGGTTTGAAATTTTGACTCAACAAATTATTTCATCGCCCTCATAAAAAGAGTCATGCTATGACAATGTATTTGATTATTTAAGTATGACAATGGTTGAAATTTGTCAAAATAAGTAAGGTCAAAGATTAACCCATACTTTATTAAAGTCCCACACATGAGGGCATAAATGTTCTTTTTACCTAAGAAAAAGTGAGGACAAAAGGGGAAAAAATATTAGAAAAAACTAATGGGCACGCGCATTACATGCACCCAACCCAACAAAATATAAATTAAATGCTAACAAATACAAAATTGTTACGAAAAATGATGAAATACATCTAAAAAATTATAAATACGAACATATTTATTTTTTAAAAATTTAAAATTCTAACGGGGTGTGCATTAGACACGAGTACATCATGAACAAAATTACGATCATTCCATTAGTGCAGGAATAATGATATGAGTACAAAAATCTTCACAAAATCTGACGTGGATTCCACTTATTCTCTTACCTACCTATTAAACATTGCCTTGTGGTATGGGGTTACGTCAGGGCATTAATAACACTACTTTTTGTGGAGATTTTGTGGAGTTACTTTGTATCCATAGCACTACTCTTAGTAGAGGCTAGTATGAATATAAAATATATATGGTTAAGTCAACCGTTACATCTCTCCCTATTTCACATGGCCAGGAAAAATTAACAAATTAGTGCATTTGCAATCGTTAGAGCATTTTTTCCTACCACATTAGCAAATTTGTCAATTTCTATTTTGGCAATCCATGCAAATTTAGTTTTAACTCCAATAGTTACAGAAAAATACCCTTTTATGTCAAAAGTGTTGCATGCGTGACAAATTACATAAAATTATTTCGCTGGTAATTTGTCATATGTATTGGGCAACCCCAATTGGTAATTTCCCTTTTCCATATTTTTTCCTTTTTATTTGGATTATGTATTGTCACGTCAAATGGTGTAATGAATTATTTTCAGAAAATTATTTCGCTGAAGACACTTCTAATTTTTATTTTGGAACCTCACTTTGGCCACAAAATTTGTATTCACAAAATATGATTTAAGGGTAAATTACAAATAAGATCCTATAGTTTGAAATTATTTGCAAATAAAAACTTGATGTTTCAATTGATGCAAATCAAACCTTGGAGTACAATTAATATGTCAATTTTAACCTTGGGGCAAGCTACGTTACAGAGATCTAACGGAATGCTGACGTGACATCCTGTGTGGCATATGACGTGACATATGTCATGTCAACATTATGTTAAACTCTCACTAAGAAAGGTAATCCCAAGGTTGAGATTGACAAACTAATTATAGTTTAGGGTATGTTTTATAAATAAGATGAAAAATAAACGCTAATAGTCCATTTTAATGGGATTGAAAACTTGGAAATATTTTCCATGAAATTTTTTTGTTGGTGTTGTTTGATTGCAATTATTTTCTAGGTGGCAAATGCTCTATTTTTCATCTTTTGTGTGTTTGATTCCCAATATTTTTTTCATGGAAAAAAGTAGAAAATATATATAAAAAACAGAGAAAAAAAATAAAAATCCCAGAAAATTGATAAAATAACTAAAAAAATTTAAAAAACAAAAAAATGAATAAAAATCCAAAAAATAAAAAAATGCAGAAAATGAATAAAAAAGTAAGAAAATAAATATTAACCCCAATATGAATTTAAAACATATAAAAAACAGAAAAAAGGAATTAATAGTATTAAGAGAAAACAAAAAATGAATAAAAACAAATCGACCCCGCCCCCGCCCCCGCCCACCTTGCACCCCAACACCCAACTGTTGCCCCCTGTTGCCAGGTTTGTTCTTATTTTTTTATATCTCAAGTATTTTTTTTTATTTTTTTCTAATATTTATGTCATTATTAGTTTTCTAGGGTATTTATTCATTTCCATTCTTATAATATTTTCAGAGTTTTTTTTATTTTAATTTTGTTTTTTTCTTAATTAATAAATTTCTAACTTTTCTAAAAATTTCTGACCTTTTTTATAAAATTAATTATGGGGTTAATACTGATTTTCTATTTTTTATTCATTTTCTGTATTTTTTCATTATTTTTGTGTTTTTATTGATTTCTCTTTTTTTTCTGGGAGTTTTTTAAAATTAATTCAGGGACTAATATTCATTTTATGCATTTTTTTTTATATTTTACATTATTTTTTGTTTTTCATTATTTCTATTTTTTTAAAATTTTCTGAGCTTTTTTTTATTTGTTTTCTGAATTAATAAGTTTGTGACTTTTTAGTAAATTTTCGAGTGTTTTTTAAAATTTATTCCAGGGTTGATATTTATTCACTTTTTTTATTCACTTTCTATAGTTTTTCATTATTTTGGGATTTTTTATTCATTTTCGGGATTTTTATTATTGTTTTTAGCGTTTTATTCACATTTCTATATTTTTTTCATTTTTTGTGGGGTTTTAGCCACTTTCGAATTTTTTTCATTATTTTTGGGTTTTTATTCATTTCTGAATTTTTTTCATTATTTTTGGGTTTTTATTTTTTTCTGGATTGTTTTTCATTATTTTTGTCTTTTTATTCATTTTCTGAATTTTTTTCATTATTTTAGGGATTTTTTATTCATTTTTTGGATTTTTTCATTATTTTGCAGTTTTATTAACTTTATGTATTTTTATCAGTATTTTTGGGTTTTTATTGATTTTCTGGACTTTTCATTATGTTTGGGATTTTATTCACTTTTTGAATTTTTTTTTTCATTATTAAGTGGGGTTTTATTCAATTCCATGATTTTTTTCATTATTTGTGGGGATTCATTCATTTTATGTATTTTTTTAAATTATTTTTCATTTTTTTATTCATTTTCTGGATTTAAATTTTCTTTTTTGGAGTTTTATTCACTTTTTGGATTTTTTTTCTTTATTTTTAACTTTTTTTTCATTTTCTGGAAGTATTTTTATTATTTTGGGGGTTTTATTCACTTTCCGTATTTTTTTTGTTTTTTTTGTTTTTATTCAGTTTCTGGATTTTTTTCATTGTTTTATTGGTTTTATACTTTTCTAGATTTTTTTTCATTATTTTGGGGTTTTTATTCCTTTTATACATTTTTTTCATTATTTTTGAGTTTTTATTCTTTTCTGGTTTTTTTCATTATTTTTGCGGGGTTTATTCATTTTCGGGATTTTTTTTATTATTTTGGGTTTTTATTCGCTTTCTGAATTTTTTTCATTATTTTTGAGGGTTTTATTCATATTCCGGATTTTTTTCATTATTTTTCGGTTTTTTATTCATTTTCTGGATTTAAAAAAAAATAAATTTTGGAGTTTTATTCACTTTTTGTTTTTTTTTTCTTTATTTTTGAATTTTTTTCATTTTCTGGATTTTTTTTATTATTATTTTGAGGGTTTTATTCACTTTCTGTATTTTTTTTCCTTTTTTTTGGTTTTCTATTAACTTTCTGGATTTTTTTCATTATTTTTGGGTTTTATACTATTCTAGATTTTTTTTTCATTATTTTGGGGGGGTTTATTTATTTTCTTGATTTTTTCATTATTTTTGAGTTTTTATTCTTTTCTAGATTTTTTCATTATTTTTGCGAGTTTTACTCATTTTATGGATTTTTTTATTATTTTTCGGTTTTTATTCACTTTCTGAATTTTTTTCATTATTTTTGAGGGTTTCATTCATTTTCCCAATTTTTTTCATTATTTTTGGAGTTTTATTCACTTTCTATATTTTGTTTCTTTATCTCAAGGTTCTAAAAAACGCAGGGCGTGATTGAGGCGTGGAGGCCAAGCCTTAAGCCTTAGAAGCCTCGGCGGGCCTTGGCGTAAAAAGGCGTGAAAAGGCGTTTAGGCCTTCTTAATATATTTTAATATTTTTTAACCATAACAAGGCTATTAAAATACAAAAATTGCACATATCATAAAAATATGTCTGAATATATGCAAATTAAAATACTATCTGATTATTTTGGATAAGATAATGGTCCGGTTTGTAAACAAATTCTTTAATATGCGACATCGTTTCACTAAGGCATTGTTGTTTTTAGAAAAAAGTGCGCCGTAAGGATTTTATCAAGAATAAGGCGTGAAAAGCGTAAGGCGAGGCGTTTCTCCCAAGCCTTAAGCCTAGGCGGAGCCTAGGCGGGTTTTGTAGAACAGTTCTTTATCTTAGGGTTTTTATTCCCTTTTTGGATTTTCCCCCATTATTTGTTGGTTTTTATTCATTTTTTGGATTTTTTTCATTATTTTGGGGGGGTTTTATTCATTATTTTTGGTTTTTTATTCACTTTCTATATTTTTTTCATTATTTTTGGGTTTTTATTCCCTTTTTGAATTTTTTTTCATTATTTTTGGATTTTTATTCATTTTTTTCATTATTTTTGGGGTTTTATTCACTTTCAGTTTTTTTTTCATTACTTTTGGTTTTTTATTCATTTTCTAGATTTTTTATCAATTTTTTTGGTGTGGCAATTGTTTTCCCCAGAAAATGAATAACAAGGTGGGAGGAGATTTTTCAATTCCATCTTTTTTTGAAAAAAGTGGTTACATGATTTGTTTTTAGGAAACCAATTCCTAAGAAAGTTTTGTTTATCAAACATCCAAAAAAATAGAAAATAACTCCATATATTGTATTTTTCATGGAAAATTAGTGTTATCAAACACACCCTTAGTGTTCAATTTGCAATAAATAAAAATTTAGAGTTCGATTTACAAATGACCCTAAATTTCAAGGCTTAATTTATAATTTATTTTATAATTAATTATGCAAATGGCAAAGCTTTCCTTAGTTACTGCATATGCAAAATTGCAGTAATTGGTAACAAATGGTAAGATGAAGAGTATTCAGGAATTGGGTAATAAAACTCCAGTAATTAGTAACAAATGGTTTGTCAAACTCGAGTGGTTCATTTGTTTGTTAGATGCTTACCACTTCAATTTAATAAGACATAAATTTTGTAGTTTATATCTCTTGGGAAATCTTCTGCCAACATCCCCAAAGTAAATATTACAAGAATTTTTTCTTTTTGCCGAAATTAAGTTTTCTATGTTAAAAACTAAATTTTGAATGAAGTATCAATGAACAAAAAGAGGTAATGTGTTGTGTGTGTTCCCCATTGGGGTTGTGAAGAAACATCTTATTTTTTGTTGTTTACGAAAACCAAAGGAGGCAATTTTCATGTTATACGAGCTATTATACTAACATGATTCATGTGATAGAACATTAAGTCCTCGTGGTGTACAACTGGTATGGGTTACAAAAAAACACTGATTGATAGTTTCATGCATGTTGGAAGGAAATAAATAATTCAAGCAAACCCCAAAAACAAATAAATAATTAAAACCAACCAATTCATCAAACCTAGTAATTACTAATAGAATGCATCCATGACAAAAATCATAAGAAAATAGCATTTTTCTCGTTTAAGTTGTAAAAAACACTGATAGTTTCATGCATGTTGGAAGGAAACATGAAGATATAAATAATTAATTAAAATTCAATGCTAGCTAGAATTCCATAATAATTATAATAATCCCGCCCTTCAATTTCATGCAGAACTTGGATCTTGAATTATGTCTCCCTAGGCAGCATAGGGAGCATAACAAACTCGACTCCATCGGGTACTTCTCTTTTTAGCTCCAATGCACGCTTTCTCAATTCATTTGACCTCTCGTTTTCTATGAAAACTACCGTGGGCGGTAAGAATGGATGGCGACAGTCAACAATAATCTTCTCAAGCGTGATAGCATTCTGAATAAAGTACATGCCAAGCTCAAAATCAATGTTCCCAATAAATTCCACCACCCGGAGGCATTTGTGCAGACATTTAGCAGGGCTTCGAATATTCCCACGTATCCTGTAAACTGACATTAACTGCAAGCATAAAAGAAAATACCATGTTATATATATATATATATATATATATATATATATATATATATATATATATATATTATGCACATCATGCATGATGCTTACTTGAAGACATGTAAATGATCATAATTTGTCAAGTTCATCTGTTACAAACAAAATTTCACATGTTCACCATTGCACTAGGCAATAGCTGAGCAACTTAATTTTCTAAATGCTCAACTAGAGCTCAAATTGCAGATGAATTACCCCTCTCCTTGAATTCAAATGTAATTATCATAATTTAGGGCGATAGTTTCATTTTTCAATAATTGGTACAAGTTCAATTAGTTTTATTATAATGCTTGTTAAATTAGGAAGGCAATGTGATAATTGTCATTATAATATATCTATCATATTACATGATTATATGAAATGAATTTTTCTTTACTCAATATTAGGGGTGCACCCGGTACAGTATGGTCGGTAATGACCCCTTACCAATACCAAAACCCCAATCCAAATGGTAAAACCGTACCATACCAATTTACCGACCGGTACATCAAAACAAAAACCAAAACCAAATCGACCGGTTTTTCAGTATTTTCGGGTTTTTTGGTTTCGGTAATTTCGGTTTCAATTCGGATTTTTTCCAGTAAATACAAAAATTTCGGATTTTTTTGATACCTTCAAAAAAGTTAAACAGGGAATTGATACATGGACACAAAAAAAAAAAACAGAGCAAAAGTGGGACTATTTCGTTGTAACAGAGCAAAAAACAAATTCACATATTTTACTATTTCTCATTATTTAGTCTATCCAACAAGGACTATTTCGCTGTAAAAATATGCAATGAAAAAAGCATCAGACTAAGGAAATGAAAAATCAAGAACCAAGCTAGGCATATAAAATTGGATAAACACATTTCAGCATTTACAAACAACATATTTTTTATCTGAATGAATAGAAAAAACTTACTTGTACTTATGATCGGTTCAATGGAGTTTAAGCCGGCGGGTTGGGGTTTAGGCCATCGGATCTGGACCGAAGATCATGATAGGGGGTGTTGGGTGTTGTTGATGTCGATCGTAGAGAGGAGAAGGAGAAGATATGTTTAGGCTTGGTGGGTGTTGTTGTTGATGTCGGCCGACGGCCGCAGAGAGAGAGAGAGAAGAAGAGATGTTATGTTAGGGTTGGATTGTAACTTATGTAAGTATAAGAAGTGCGTGTTGGTGTATACTGTGGGTAAAAAAGTATGTGTATATATATTAGGTTGACAGTAGGTTAGTAAATAAAATATAGATATATGTGTGTATATGCGTGTGTGTGCAACAAGTTGGTACGGTATTTCAGTACCGTAAATTCGATAATTTCGGTACGATAAATTGGTACGATAAATTTGGTAAATCGTTTTTTATATCAAAAACCAAAACCGACCAAATTTTTTACGGTATTTTCGGTTTCGGTAAAATCGGTTTTTGATATTTCAGAATATGAAACCAAAACCATTTTTTTCGGACCAAAACGGTACGGTACAGTAAAAACCCATACCGGTTGCACCCCTACTCAATATTCAGACATTACTTATTTGTATTAACCTAATAGCTTGATACAATTCAGTGCTTAAACTTCAGCCTTCCAAATCACGTCGGAAGCGAAAAAACACTGGAACCCATGAATTGTCACTAAAAGATTCAAAGATCCACAAAACAATAATTTCCCAACTCATCCTATAAGATTTGTTTGAAGAGTTGCCCAACTCTTATAAGACCACTTATAGACCTCATTAAGAACGTCTAATGTATATGACATCCCAAGAATTTTCCTATCATTTATATAATTGAGACCATGACAGCTATAAGAGCACCAACAATATTATGATCCAGGGATATTCGATGAAGGCCAGAAAACAAAGATGAAATGAAGTCTACCCTCACCACACATCTTCCCCAAAATTGGTCTCTGCCTATTACCCACAAGTCCAACATACTGAGAAAGATAAAAGAAAAGGAATAATACGATAGGATAATCGACACAACCACTTCCCCTCTCTACCACATTAGACTCCCAACCGTTGGCCTACAAACCATACTCTTTTTATGAAAAACAAAAATTATGCAGAAAATCACCATGAATCTTACTCAGTCGAGAATCCCCACAATCACTTCCTAGTCAAACTACACTACCCTTCAATAATAGGGGAAGTCCATAACCACTTCCAAGTTAAAGCTATATTCCCAACAACCAAATTACACAATTAACTCTTAGGACGAGACATCAAACCCCAATTTACCATATGAACTAATTTCCCTACATCACAAAAAGCAAAGAAAATATCATCATTCTCTTAATCCTATTGCAACGGTAGAGACTGTATACCCAATTAAAAGGGAAAGAAAATATCACCATTATCTTAATCCTATTACAATCGTAGAGACTGTTTACCCGGTTAAGAACTTAAGATTTAAGTTTCAACCACTGTTCGTATTCATGTATATAATTAAGTTTCGCTTAAAACGAGGCTAAAAATTTACGTCAAGTAGGCATTACATATTGCTGAAAGCTGAATGCACTAAGGGATAGGAGTTTTTATGATTTTTTTGCCCACTGACCATTTTGAACCTAAGTAAAGGCGCTCCAAATCATTTCCCCTTCACAAGACCATCTCTCTCAAAAAAAAAAAAAAAAAAAATAAAATAATGGACAAACCCATTCAAGGAGCTGAAGTAGGGTAGGGAAGGATCATGATGGCAAAGAGAGTTGCAAGAAGCATGCTGGTACCAGTGTTGGCCACGGAGTGGTGATGGCCCCAAGGATGGGAGCATTGGGAATGAACAACAGAAAAAGAACGAGAATGGGGAGGAAGAATATGGAATAAACCATCGAGATCCAGATATTGCAGAAGAACACAAGGTTTTCCCATCACCTGGTTTGAAAAACGTTTAGTTATTATTGATTAATTGGGCTTTTTGACAGACTAGTTGTGTCTGTTATTAAGGGGCAAATACAGAAATTTAGACTAAAAGTTGAAATTTTGATTTCCAAAATTTTCAAATCATCTCGAACCTTTAGGTGTTTAAGAAACATGAGAGCAAGGATTTACTTGAAAGTGTTATCGGTAACGTCTACTATTTGGGATGATACTCACTGAAGGGTTATGTTGTATATTGTTTTGACATTCGTTGAAGATGTTATTTATGCTCAAGTATTTCATAAAAGCCCCACCGACGGTCTAAACCTCAAAGAGGTTTTATGCTTGCCTCCAATGGCGTCAGTTTTTAAGTAGCTTAGAAAAGAAAAGAGATTAGTTGGATTCTTAATTCAAAATGGTTTCTTCACTTAATCCTTCACTTTTTCTTTTCTTCCATTCCTTGGTTGGCCAGTTACTACATAAACTGGAAGACATTATTCATGCAGAGGAAGTGGAGAGAACTGCATGTTGGCTAAATTCAAGTTAGCACCAATCTTTTTCTGTATTTGAAACTTTTATGTATTAGAGGCTCACGCCTCACTTAAGCCTCACTCACTTGAGGCTTACGCGTCAAGGCTATCTGCCCCAAGGTTTATGAGGCTTAAACCTCTTTATCTCAAGTAACTCCTCTCTTTTTTCTTTTCTCCTCTTTTTCTCTCTTTCTTTTTCTATTCAGCTGAGTATAGGTATATATACTTTGTTTGGCTGAGTATATATATCATACTTTGTTCAACAGACTATATATATATACTCTCTCTATATATTATACTCTAGAATATATATATATATATATATATATATATATATGTATATTGTGGTCTCAATGGTTCTGAGACCTCTCTAGTGGAGTGCATGAGGGTTCGAGTTTCATCCCCATATCAAGTGACATATATTTGTCCAATTTTTGTAAAATAGCAAAAAAAAATCATTTTGAGATAAATTTTTTTAGAGGGGTCCCTGCAATGTTTAAATACCACGGAAAAAAAAATCAAGTAGAAAATATTTTTTTTGCTATTTTTAAAGAATTGGTTCACAAGTTAAGACCTCATTGGAGACAGCATGTATATATATATATATATATATATATATATATATATATATATATATGTGTGTGTGCGTGTGTGTGTGATTTGTGATGATACACTATTTTAGTGATATATTAGGATTCTTCTTTTAAGTTGAGACTAACGCCTCGCCTCTTCCGAGAAAAATGCCTGGAACCCCGCCTTTCGCTTTTTAAAACATTGCTCATACCTGATTTTCCCCCTTGAGAGTGATGAACAGATGTTACCGATTTTGGTCTTCGAAGTTTGAAAGTTGGTTCTGGGTTCCAATGCTCCCATACGAAGTTGCTCCAGACAACTACGTGAAGACCATTAGGTAAGTAACGGGTACTTGTTGGCAATTTTTTTGGATCAAACAAAGACAGTGCTTGAGAGACCAAAGGTCACACTGAGGAACCTTCTGGGCTCCTCAAGGGCATTGGAAGGAGGCTGAAGGACATGGTGTGTTAGGATGACCTAACTGCTCCAAGTATACGAGAGAAACGCCATTAGAAAATCCTGAGTAACTCCATTAGCCCTTGCTCAAGCGACCAACAATCTCTCACGAAAAGATTCTTTAACCATTGGTCCTAAGTTGTCGTTCTGGCTGCCTGACTGAGGTCGCAGATGTACTTCCTTGGTATGGTCGCAGGTGATCCGTGTCAGCTCGACCCCCGACTCCGTGCCATCAAATGAGAAAGCGAGTGTCATCGCTAGATGGGGAAGGAATGAACTCCTCGAGAATGAGTACGACACAGTTGGTGTGAGAGGCCACCGACGTTGAAAGTGCGGTGCATGTAGAACTCGCCAATAAATCAACCTCATTATCTTGATCTTCGTATGACACGTACGTACACTCCAGGCGTGTGTGGATGTCCTCGTGGATAGATGTCATACAAGTAGAAAACTCGACCGCACAGGGGACTGTGGGTGGTAATTCCACGAGTCAATAGACAAGGACGGGGAGGAGCTTAGTGCAAGCTGCAACAGAGACACCTGGTGGAGCTGTTAATGGCACTGTTGAAGGCAAACTTGGCTTGTGTTATTACAAGGTCCTAAGATTTGTGTGTGTGTGTGTGTGTGTGGTGGGGGGGTGGGGGTAACCGTGGCAAGACACCAAAGAAAATTCCCCCTAGTTGACAACTCTGGTTTGGACATGTTTCATCGTAAAAGAAAGGTAAGGAAAACCGCACCAAGCACCCGAGTCTGCTTAAAAAATGGTCCGTGAACTAGAAATCTTTGGCGGAGGTCATACCGTGGGGGACCCATGCAAACGGACAACCCATGCAAACAAGCCACTTCCTGGAAATAGAGCGTGTCAATGTGAGATAGAGCTCGTAGTACGAGAACACAAAAAAAGTGTGCCACCTTTCTCTCATTTAATGTGGGTTACATCTCCGTTAGGAGCAGGACAAGTGCATTAAATGCACTTTTAACTATAAATACAACCCCTTAGCCCCTCCGAATGACTTCCAAACGAGAAAACATACTCTCTACCCCAAACTAAACTCTTACCCTAACCTTAAACCCATTAATGACTTATCATTGAAGCTGAACATTTATTGCTACACATTAGTTTTTATCCATATTTAATATATCTCCCTAGGAAGTGTTTCTTCGTTGGTCTTTCTTATGCTTAGAATGCTCATCTGCTCATCCTCTCTTCCTCTACCACTTGAGGTCCTTGCTCATCATAGTCACACGCTCCACGAGCACCTCAGACTTATTATTAAACCCCTCTCCCCCCACCCAAACTACCCTCTTACACAAGTAGTAATGATTGCAAAGGGAGGCCAAGGGCTTTGTTTATAATAATTCGTGGGAGAATCCTTCTTAAGGAAGGAATCTCATAAAAAGGAAATAAAACAATGATTTGTCTATTTCTTTTTGTATTCATGAAGGCATTTTGTGAATCCATTACATCAAGCCACACCCAAATAGAGTGAACCGGTGATTTATGATCTTTCGATTTGTCTTGGTTACATATATATTCTATGTAGTTGTAAGGATCAAACTTCAATTTCGTAATTAACAATTTTTGCAAAGATTAAAAAGAATAAACAGAAAAGTTTGTGTCCATTACAACGATTGGCTGTCTAATCACAAAAGGTGGTACAAAATTTGAAACTTTTTTTATTGTATGAATGTTAAAGAGTGTATCTATATACACCAAGCTGTTCATATGTATCCAAGTATTTACTTACACACCCATAGACATTTATTATTTGCTTCAATTTTTATTAAAATGATAGATTGGTTGGGATATGAAACTTCTCTTATTGTGTGGTTGGACATGAATGATATATATGGAAATGTGTATGATATAGAAAGAGTTTGACACTAAATGTTCCTGTTTTGCATCCAAACATCTCCAAGAACCAGCTGATGTTTGATTCAGTCAGGGAAGGCCAATGGAATGTATTTTACATGTGAGCATATGTTGGTGTAATTTTTAAAAATATAGGGAGTTGTCAAAATAAGAGAAAACAGAGGGATCATAAGCATAATGTTCATAACAATTGATAAGAACTAACACGATATCACATACAAATAGAAATTATCATAAAAAATGAACAGATATTTAAGAATTAATGTCCAACCAATACTATGTGTGTGTGCCCAGATAGTAAGGTTGCATGGCTGATCTCTCCAAAGGAAATCAAGGAACTCTATATAGACATAAACCAGCACTACTCAGATTGCACAAAACCACAAAATAATTTTCCTAGAATAGGATAAATAGAAAATCCGTTCACCTGTAATGTAAATCTATGTAAGAAGGGAGATCTCTCTATCAAAGAAGTATAATCAAGGAAACTATCTTGTTCTCCAGCAAACATTTGCAATGTTAAGTTCTTCAGGTTAGGCAATTCGGGAAAAGTTGCGAATTCATCATATGCAAGTTCAAATTTAACCTGAAATATAAATCTCATTAGAAGCCACATAAATTCAAAATAATTTTCAAAACAAGCACGGATCAACTGCAAGATGAGATTCCATACTGACCCAGGATAAACTCATGTCCAGGGTAAGGCTCTCTAGCTGAGAAAAATAGCTTGAAATTTGGGAGACAGCATAAGATATAGACCAAGAACATGATCCAACAGTCACATCAAGCAGGGATGGAGCATGCCTAACTAGAACTCGTGTTGTTTGGTGTATTCCAATGCAAATAAACGAGGCAAGGTTTGGGGCATAAATGTCAACATTTGTGACATTAAAGCAGTATGATATTTCTAGAAACTTCAAGCAAAGAGAATGACCGATAACTTTTAAATTTACCAAAAGCCCTGAGCGCGACACACACAACCTTTCGAGAAGTGGACAGTTGGATAGGAAGTGCTCAACAAGCTCGCCCGTTACATTGATGTGCTTCAAAGAGAGTTGTGTCAGAGACTTAATGCAGGATAGACCAAGAGGGCTTTTGATGAGAGAATATACGTCATCCGAGAAAGTATAGCTCGTAGGCTGACTAGGATATAAAACGCTATGTGAGTTTAGGTTCACTTCAAGTCTTTGAACTCTCTTCCCAATCGCAAAGTTCAACCACTTATCAATAAAACAACTACTATTGCGATCCAAATCAAAACTAACTTTGAATTCAGTTATATGGGAACCCTGATGCAATTGTAAAACTCGATTCACCCAACTTATGAACTTAGGCCTTTCGACCACTAATAATGTTTTGTCATTCCACATGGCTATCGACTTCTTTGGAACATCAAAGCACAGACACTTAGCATACGTCCATAAATATTTCCATCTCTTGGAGAGGACATTAGTAGTTGCTGCCTCCACAAAGGGCAACCAAGACAGAATGGTAATCAGAATTTCGTCCGGCAGTCGACTAATCCGATCTTCCTCCACGTAATTGTTCATCTATCACCCAAATTCAATATATTAATTATGCACATACAAAATTAAATTAATGAGAAATGAAAATTATGTATATTGTGTGTAAAGGTTATGGAAAATGTCAAATTATGTACATTGTGTCAACTTAGTTTTTACTAAACAATGCGTTTATATAGGGTTTAAAAATATACTAAACAATGACGATTTCAAGAGAACAATCTAAGTAAAACAGAATATTGTGTGTAAAGGTTAGTGTAAAAGTCAAATTGTGTATATGAAATTGAAATCACCTTATGTACTCTTGCACGTTTAGAGTTGGCCATTGGATTTAGTATTGAAAACTCATATATATATATATATATATATATATATATATATATATATATATATTGGAAGCAGGGACGGCTGTAGATTGAAGGGAGCAGTCTCTTCTTATTCGTCTCTTCTCAGGGAAAATTACACCGACTCTCAATTTGTGACTCACATTGAGTTGGCACACATCCATTGGCTCAATTATATTTTTTTTCAATAAAAACCCTTTTTTTTAAAAATGTTTTTAACTTTGTATAATTGTTTTAAAAAACAAGAAAAACATTTCACTATTTTTTTGAAAATGTCTTTTATTGGAAATTTGTATTTTTAATAAAAATCATTTAAAAAAAAAATAGTTTAAAGGACGTGGGTCCGCACCAGCAACGCTAACCAATCGCGATAATGT
This sequence comes from Sambucus nigra, assembly GCA_949130495.1. NCBI lineage: Eukaryota > Viridiplantae > Streptophyta > Magnoliopsida > Dipsacales > Adoxaceae > Sambucus > Sambucus nigra. The sequence continues at coordinate 14,381,400 of OX422211.1, read as the reverse complement.
GGGGCCGTGTCAGCGTTTAAAAAATATTTTTTCATACTTTTATTAAAAACGTTTTTTATTAAAAACACAAAATTTTAGTTTTTATTTTAAAAAATATGTTTTTGAATTGGTTAGTGCGGCTGGCGCGAACCCACGTCATCATCGTAACTGGTTAGTGCCGCTGGCGCAGACCCACCTCATCATCGCAATTGGTTAGTGCCGTTGGCGCGCACCCACGTCATCATCGCGATTGGTTAGTGCCGTTGGCGTGCACCCACGTCATCTGTCGCGATGATGACGTGGGTGCGCGCCAACGGCACTAACCAATCGCGATAATGACGCGGGGCCCCGCCAGCGGCACTAATTAGTCGCGATGATGACGTGGGGCGAGTGGCATTAACCAATCATGATAAATTGGGTCCGCGCCAATTTTTAAAAAATTGTTTTTCATTTTTTTAATAAAAAAAATATAGTTTCTATAACTGCTTTGAAGGAAAAAAATGTTTTTTTGAAAATAAAACAAGGATTCAACAATTTTTTAACTGTTTTAAATAATTGGTTAAAAAAAATTTCTAGTTTTTTTTAATTTTTTTTAATAAAATCTTATTTAACAAAAAAGTTTCACACTTTTTATCCTTTAATGGGACAAATGGGAGGAAGTCGGAGAGAGAGTCGCTCTAGCAAGACTCCTCTTGTCAGTAGGACTATCACTTGGATAATTAAAAGGTCCCAAAAGGAATGCTATAGGAGCTGAGGTGGCTGTTGAGCTGGCAGTGTGGCACCACTCATCCACACACTACATATGATGAACAATATATACGTTTGTTGCTTTCTTAAAAAAAAAAAAATGAGGAATGCTTTTACAAAAAACAACAGTTTTAACAAAAAAAAAATGTTTTTTTTTTATCCTTTAATGGGACAAATGTTTTTTTTAATAGTAAAAAATGGTCAGTGCCAACGGTATAAAAAAAGTATGACTCAATGTCGTGTCACGTTTTAATTTGGATCGTGAACGTGTTTGTTAAAAAACAAAATATTCATAATCGCATTATGTAATTTTTTTAATTGGCTTGTCTTAAGTAAAAAAAAATCATTTTGTGTTGTCTTGTATTTATGTTTTTTATTTAGACGGATCTTTTTTAATTTGAAAGTTATATATTGTAAAAATGAATAATGATTATATATTGTAAAAATAAATAGATTTTTTTGGCTTATTAAATGGTGGGCGAAATGTAATTTGTCATGTGTATTGGGCAGCCCCAATTGGTAATTTTCCTTTTCCATATTTTTTCTTTTTTATTTGGATTACGTATTGCCACGTTAAATGGTGTAATGAATTATTTTCAGAAAATTATTTCGGTGAAGACACTTCTAATTTTTATTTTGGAACCTCACTTTGGCCACAAAATTTGTATTCACAAAATATGATTTAAGGGTAAATTAAATTACAAATAAAATCCTATAGTTTGAAATAATTTGCAAATAAAACCTTAATGTTTCAGTTGATGCAAATCAAACCTTGGAGTACAATTGATATGCCAATTTTAACCTTGGGGCTAGCTACGTTAGAGAGATCTAACGGACTTGACATCCTATGTAGTGGTAAACGGACGGATACGGATCGGATACCATGTTTTTCATATCCGTATCCGCTATCTGAATGTACTATCCGTATCCGTATCCGTCCGGATAGTTAAAACAACTATCCATATCCGTATCCGATTCCGTATCCGCTCGGATACCTCGGATTCGAATAATATCCGTATCCGTTTACATTATTTAGCAATCGCAAAAAATAACAATTAAAATATCCAATCCAATCCAAATAAATATGTAACAAAATTACTACCTCCTAACATCAACAATTATGGATTCCATAATAATAGTATCATTACATAATGATAATATGGCTTAAAGTCATCCATACTTTACAACCATATAAGCTGAAAGCCATCCAAAAAAAAATAACAGTCGCATTCTCCATAACAGTAGAAATAAATATGCACTTTTTAGATTAATCAATTTTTTTGAGAATGATAACCTCATGAATCTTTTGTCTTCAAAACATACTGATATTTTTATTTTAATAAGTATACATTTTTATTTTGTATATAATATACCTGTTGTTAACTTCAGTTCTCATTACAATCAAAACCATCTCTTTACTTTTATGTTTCTCTCTTACATTCTTTTTTGTTTCTCTCTTACATTTATTTATAATTAAGGAAACTAACGAGCAACCACTTGAGAGTTTCTTTCCTCTTATTTTGTACGAAGGAGAAATGAAACGAAGTTAGTTTTTGTTTTAGTGGAGTATATGTTCTTTAGTCGGTGTATGTTGTGTGTGATAAGGTGTATTGTAACTTTAGTGTAACTCCATGATAATATACCCAATTAAATAATAATACATGACATTTTATAATATACCCAATACAACAATAACTTTAAGGTGTTTTTGTTTTGAGTGGAGTATGTGTTTATGTTGTTTTGGGAATAAACGATTAAGATTTGTTTTAATATTCTTTTATTAGTAATACTAAGACTAATATTATTAGTAACATTTTAAACATATGTTTGACGGATACGGATATCCGGTAAAACGGATATCCGATAAAATGGATACTCCGCATCGGATACGGATTATCCGTGTCGGATACTAGTACTATCCGTATCCGTATCCGTATCCGTTTTCTCGGATATTTTTAAAGAGTATTCATATTCGTATCCGTTTCCATATTTTCGGATAAATATCCGCAAATTCGGATTCGGATATCGGACGGATGCGGATTTTCGAATATCCGTTTACTTCCCTAGGCATATGACGTGACATATTTCATGTCGACAAACTAATTATACTTTAGTGTTTAATTTGCAATAATTAAAAATTTAGAGTTCGATTTACAAATGACCCTAAATTTCAGGGTTTAATTTATAATTTATTTTATAATTAATTATGCAAATGGCAAAGCTTTCCTTGGTTACTGCATATGCAAAACTCCAGTAATTGGTAACAAATGGTAAGATGAAGAATTTTCAGGAATTGGGAAATAAAACTCCAGTAATTAGTAACAAATGGTTGGTCAAACTCGAGTGGTTCTTTTGTTTGTTAGATGCTTACCACTTCAATTTAATAATACATAAATTTTGTAGTTTATATCTCTTGGGAAATCTTCTGTCAACATCTCCAAAGTAAATATTACAAGATTTTTTTTTGTTGCCAAAATTAAGTTTTCTATGTTAGAAACTAAATTTTGTAACGAAGTATCAATGAACCAAAAGAGATACTATGTGTTATGTGTATTCCCCATTGGGGTTGTGAAGAAACACTAACTTATTTTTTGTTGTTTACGAAAACCAAAGGATGCAATTTTCTTGTGAGATGAGCTATTTATACGAACCTCAATTCATGGGATAGAACTTTAAGTCCTCGTGGTGTGTAACTGGTTTGGGTTACAAAAAACACTGATAGTTTCATGCATGTTGGAAGGAAATAAATAATTAAAACAAACCCCAAAACAAATAAATAATTAAAACCAACCAATTCAACAAACCTGGTAATTACTAATAGAATGCATCCATGACAAAAACCATAAGAAAAAAAGCATTTTTCTCGTTTAAGTTGCAAAAAACACTGATAGTTTCATGCATGTTGGAAGGAAGCACGAAGATATAAATAATTAATTAAAATTCAATGCTAGCTAGAATTCCATAATAATTATAATAATCCCTCCCTTCAATTTCATGCAGAACTTGGATCTTGAATTATGTCTCCTTGGGCAGTATTAGTAGGGAGCATAACAAACTCGACTCCATCGGGTACTTCTCTTTTTAGCTCCAAAGCATGCTTTCTCAATTCTTTTGACCCCTCGTTTTCTATGAAAACTACGGTGGGCGGTAAGAATGGAGAGCGACAATCAACAATAATCTTCTCGAGCGCGATAGCATTCTGAATAAAGTACATGCCAAGCTCAAAATCAATGTACCCAATAAATTCCACCACCTGGAGGCATTTGTGGAGACATTTAGGAGGGCTCCGAATATTCCTACGTATCCTTCTAAGTGACCTTAACTGCAACCAGAAAAGAAAATACCATGTGTTATATATAGTATGCACATCATGCATGATGCTTACTTGAAGACATGTAAGTGATGACATATAGTTTGTCAAGTTCATTTGCTACAAACAGGGGCGAATCCAGGATCCAAACTTGGGGGGGGGGGGGGGGGGGGGGACCCGAGTCGGAGCAAGGCTAAACTTTACAGATGTGGCCTTGGAGGATTAAATCTTTTGTTAATCTGTTTTCTGCTCTAAAATTAGAGAAAAATAATTTCACAAACGATTTATACATGTGCACACAAAATTTATAAATCTAACAAAGCAAAATTAAAAATATAGACAGATAAAAAAACAAAAGTCATAAATACATACAAATTCCAGCACAATGAGAAGACAAACATAGAAGTGTTTATGCACAAAATGTATTTAACATAACTAAAAATACAAAGGGTTTTCAATTCAGCCCATGCCACGAGTCACAAAGACTACTACGACACAAGGTAATAAGCTGTAAAGTTTGTAAGCTATTATACATAGTCCGTACAAAAGTTAGTAATCTATATGTAGTCTATAAATAGGTGTTAAAGCTATTGTACCTAAGATGTACGAAAGTTAGTCAGCTTTACAGAAGGTAGAAGTTCATCTTATATAAAAAGCACATAAGCTATTAAGCTATTGTATCGGAAGCTATGTTTTTTTGATAATATGTTGTAAATTAGTAGAGAACTAAGCTGGTTTTGAAAATGTTGGGGGGGGGGGGGGGGACCATGGCCCCTCTCTGTCCACGCGTGGCTTCACCCCTGGCTACAAACAAAAGTCAACAATATTTTCACCGCTTGCATTATGCAATAACTGAGCTACTTAATTTTATAAATGCTCAACTAGAGCTCAAATTGCAGATGAATTAAACCCTCGCCTTGAATTCAAATGTAATTATCATAATTTAGGGCGATAGTTTCGTTTTTCAATAATTGGTACAAGTTCAATTACTTTTATTATAATGCTTGTTAAATTAGGAAGGCAAGCTGATAATTGCTATCACAATATATCTAACCTATTACATGAGTAATATGAAATGAATTTTTCTTTACTCAATATTCAGACTTCAGTTATTTGTATTAATCCAACAGCTTGATACAATCTAGGGCTTAAACTGCAACCTTTCAAATCATGTCGGAAGCGGAAAAACAGTGGAACCCACGAATTATCACTAAAAGATCCACAAAAAAATAATTTCCCAAGTCGTCCTATAAGATTGGTTTGAATAATTGCCCACCTCTTATAAGATGACTTACAAACCTCGTTAAGAACGTATAATGTATATGACATCCCAGGAATTTTCCTATCATTTAAATAATTGAAGTAATTCCAATTCGAGGCAATCGGACGAGACGATGATAGCCATATGAGCACCAACCATATTATGATCGAGAGATATTCGATGAAGGAAAGAAAACAAAGATGAAAAGAAGTCTACCCTCACCACACATCTTTCCCAAAATTGGTCTCTCCCTATTACCCACAAGTCCAGCATACTAGGAAAGATAAAAGAAAAGGAATAATACGACACGATAATCGCCATAACCACTTCCCCTCTCTACCATATTAGACATCCAACCATTGGCCTACAAACCATACTCTTTTTATGAAAAACAAAAATTATGCAGATATGCTAGGATAATTGCCATAACCACTTCCCCTCTCTACCACATTAGACTCCTAACCATTGACCTACAAACTATACTCTTTTTATGAAAACAAAAATTATGCTGAAAAATCACCACGAATCTTTCTCAGTCGAGAATCCGCGCCACCACTTCCTAGTCAAACTACACTACCCTTTAATAACAGGGTCAAAGCAGACCTTACTCAGTAGGGAAAGTCCATAACCACTTTCAAGTTAAAGCTACATTCCTAACAACCAAATTACACAATTAAGTCCTCTTACTCTTAGGACGGACACCAAACCCCAATTTACCATATGAACTAATTTCCCTACATCATGAAAAGGAAAGAAAATATCACCATTCTCTTAATCCTATTGCAATGGTAGAGACTGTTTACCATCACCATTCTCTTAATCTTACTACAACTGTAGAGACTGTTTACTCAATTAAGAACTTAAGATTGAAATTTCAATCCCTGTTCTTATTCATTTATATAATTAAGTTTCGCTTAAAACAAGGATAAAAATTCCGTTGAACTATAAATACAACCCCTTAGCCCCTCCGAATGACTTCCAAACGAGCAAACATACTCTCCAACCAAAAACTTGCAAAACTAAACTCACACCCTCACATTAAACCCATTCATGACTTATTATTGAAGCCCTAAAAAATATTCTTGAACATTTATTGTTACACATTTGTTTTTATCTATATTTATTATATCTCCCTAGTGAAGTTATGTTTCTTCGTCTCTCTCTCATATGATTAGAATGCTCATCTTCTCACCCTTTCTTCCTCTACCACTTAAGGTCCTTGCTCATCATAATGACTATTCATCCTAGGCACACGCTCCACGAGCACCTCAGACTTGTTATTCAACCCCTCTCACCCCCCCCCCAACTACCCTCTTACACAAAAGTAGTAATGATTGCAAAGGGAGGCCAAGGGCTTTGTTTATAATAATTCGTGGGAGAATCCTTCTTAAAAAAAGGAATCTCATAAAAAGGAAATAAAACAATGATTTGTCTGTTTATTTTTCTATTCATGAAGGCATTTTGTGAATCCATTACATCAAGCCACACCCAAATAGAGTGAACCAGGGATTTATGATCTTTCGGTTTGTTTTAGTTACAGATATATTCTATGTAGTTGTAAGGATCAAACTTTAATTTCGTAATTAACAATTTTTGTCAAAGATTAAAAAGAATAAACAGAAAAGTTTGTGTCCATTATAACGATTGTCCGTCTAATCACAAAAGGTGGTTCAAAATTGAAACCATTTCATTCTATGAATGTTAAAGAGTGTATTTATATACACCAAGCTGTTCATATATATATAAGTATACATTTACACACCCATAGACATTTATTATTTGCTTCAATTGTTTATTAAAATTATAGGTTGGTTGGGATATGAAACTTCTTACTGTGTGGTTAGACATGAATGAGATATACGGTAATGTGTATGATATAGAAAGAGTTCGACACTAAATGTTCCCGTTTTGTATCCAAACATCTCCAAGAACCAGCTGATGTTTGATTCAGTCAGGGGAGGTCAATGGAATGTATTTTACATGGGAGCATATTGTTGAGAATAACGAGTACAAAATTTTAATATTCACAAGAAATGATTATAAGGAAGTACTCACTAAACCACTCTTTCAAAACACTTAAAGAAGACTAACTTATAAAATACTATACTCAAACTAAGATACAAATGCTAATTGCCTTATTGTTTTACTTCTTCTAGGATGATTTTAACCAAATGAGAAGCTTGCCTATTTAGAGGCTAAGTAAGCAAATTATAGCCACAAATTTCTTATTTTTCCTTCCACCACTTATTCAATTTGTGGTGGCCTAACTTCTCCATTAACGGTAGTGGGATTAATTAGTGGTGGCTTAATTTCTTCACTAATGGTAGTGGGCTTAATTAGTGGTTGCCTAATTTCTCCACTAATTGGTGTTGATATCTTAACACATATGTTGGTGTAATTTTTAAAACTATATGGAGTTGTCAAAATAAGAGAAAACGGAGGTATCGTAAGCATAATATTCATTATGATTGATAAAAACAAACATGATATCACATACAAACAGAAATTATCATAAAAAATGAACAGATATTTAAGAATTAATGTCCAACCAATACTATGTGTGTGTGACCAGGTAGTAAGGTTGCATGGCTAATCTCTCCAAAGGAAATTAAGAATCAAGGAACTCTATATAGACATAAACCAACACTACTCAGATTGCACAAAACCACAAAATAATTTTCATCGAATATGATAAATAGAAAATCCGTTCACCTGTAATGTAAATTTATGTAAGAATGGAGATCTCTCTATCAAAGGAGTATAATCGAGGAAACTATCTTGTTGTCCTGCAAACACTTGTAATGTTAAGTTCTTCAGTTTAGGCAATTTGGGAAAAGTTGGGGGTTCATCATATGCAAGTTCGTTTTTAACCTGAAATATAAATCTCATTAGAAGCCACATAAATTCAAATTAATTTTCAAAACAAGCACAAATCAACTGCAAGACGAGATTCCATACTGACCCAGGATAAACTCATGTTCAGGGTAAGGCTCTCTAGCTGAGAAAAATAGCTTGAAATTGGGGAGATATCATAAGATATAGAACAACAACATGATCCAACAGTCACATCAAGCAGGGATGGAGCATGCCTAACTAGAACTCGTGTTGTTTGGCGTATTCCAATGCAAATAAATGAGGCAAGGTTTAGGGCATAAATGTCAACACTTTTGAAATTAAAGCAGTATGATATTTCTAGAAACTTCAAGCAAAGAGAATGACCGATAACTTTTAAATTTACCAAAAGATCTGAGCCCGACACGCACAACCTTTCGAGAAGTGGACAGTTGGATAGGAAGTGCTCAACAAGCTCGCCCGTTACATTTACGTGCTTCAAAGAGAGTTGTGTCAGAGACTTAATGCAGGATTGACCAAAAGGGCTTTTTATGAGAGAACAAACATTATCCGAGAAAGTATAACTCGTAGGCTGACTAGGATATAAAACGCGACGTGGGTTTAGGTCCACTTCAAGTCTTTGAACTCTCTTCCCAATCGCAAAGTTCAACCACTTATCAATATCACAACTACTATTGAGATCCAAAACAAAACTAACTTTGAATTCAGTTATATGGGAACCCTGATGCAATTGTAAAACTCGATTCACCCAACTTATGAACTTAGGCCTTTCAATTACTACTAATGTTTTGTCATTCCTCATGGCTATCGACTTCTTTGGAACATCAAAGCACAGACACTTAACATACGTCCATAAATATTTCCATCTCTTGGAGAGGACATTAGTAGTTGCTGCCTCCACAAAGGGCAACAAAGACAGAATGATAATCAGAATTTCGTCCGGCAGTTGACTAATCCGATCTTCCTCCACGTAATTGTTCATCTATCACCCAAATTCAATATATTAATTTATGCACATACAAAATTAAATCAATGAGAAATGAAAATTATGTACATTGTGTGTAAAGGTTAGGGAAAATGTCAAATTGTGTATATGAAATTGAAATTATTCAAATTGTGTATAAAGAATAAAAAATTGAGGATAACTTTTTTTAAAAGGTTAGTTTTTACTAGATTTTAACCCGCGCGATGAGCGGACGTTATACAAATCTTGTATAGAAAGACTAAATGAAACATGTTATTCAAAATTATAAAAATTCATATCCAAATATTAACCACTGCGTTTATATAGGGTTTAAAAATAGAGTAAAGAATACCTATGGCCCCTAAAATATTGGGGTTTGGCCAATTTAGTCCATAAATTATTAATTTGGCCAATTTAGTCCCTAAACTACTAATTTTGGCCGATTTAGACCTTAAACTACTAATTTTGACCAATTTAGTCCCTCAAATCTGTTTTTTAATAAATATAAAAAAATTTAAATATAAAAACAGTTTTAATAAAATACAGTTTTAATTAAAAAAAACAGCCTTCTATTAAAAAAACATTTATAATAAAATACAAATTTTAATCAAAAGACATTTTTAATTAAAAAAACTATTTTAATTAAAACTATTTTAATTAAAAAAAACAGTTTTTAAATTAAAAAAAAACGTTTCTTTTAAATAGGATAAAAAACTTTTTTATTAAATTTAAAAACAGTTTTTAAGTAGGATAAAAAACTGTTTGTTTTTTTTAAATTTTAAAACTGTTTTTCTTTATTTAAAAACTGTTTTTTAATATGAAAAAACTGTTTTATCCTATATAAAAAACAGGTTTTATCTTAAAAAAACTCTTTTTTATCCTATTTCAGAAACTGTTTTTATCCTATGTAAAAAACTGTTTTTTTCCTATTTAAAAAGTAAGAACTTTTTTTATCCTATTTAAAAACAGTTTTTTATTCCATTTTAAAAACAGTTTTTTTAACCTTGAAAAGAAATAAGAAAGTTTAAGGACTAAATTGACTAAATTATTAGTTTATGGACTGAATTATTAGTTTATGGGCTAAATTGGCTAAATTATTTCAAGCTATTTTTTTTTTTGAAATAGTAATTTTTTAAAGATAAACTTTAAAAACAATTTTTTTTATCCCAAAACTAATAATTTATCTGTTTCTAAAAAAAATGTTTTTAAAGTTTATCTGTAAAAAATTACCGTTTAAAAAAAACTGTTTTTTAAAATAGCCAATTTATCCCATAAACTAATAATTTAGTCCATAAACTAATAATTTAGCCAATTTAGTCCTTAAAATAGCTTAAAATTGATTATTTCTTTTCAAAGTTAAAAAATTGTTTTACAATGGAATAAAAAACTGTTTTTTAAATAGGATAAAAAAACTGTTTTTTTTTAAATGGGAAAAAAATAATTTTTTAATTAGGATAAAAACAGTTCCTTAAATAGGATAAAAGAGGGTTTTTAACTATATGTAGGAATATAGGAAAATGTTTTTTTTAATAGAAGGCTGTTTTTTTTTAATTAAAACTGTTTTTATTAAAATTGTATTTTATTAAAACTGTTTTTATATTTAAAATTGTTTTATATTTATTAAAAAACATATTTGAGGGACTAAATTGGCCAAATTATTAGTGTAGGGACTAAATTGGTCAAACCTCAATAGTTTAGGGGCCAAAGGGTACTTTACTCTTAAAAATATACTAAACAATGAGGATGTCTTCAAAAGCATATACGAGCATATACATGTATTAACTATTTTAACATAGACCAAATGAATAAATTATATCTAAGCAAAATAGTACAAAACATAATATTGTAACATAAATTTTTCCTTTGAACTAGCAAACAATTATAAACAAAACATTGTAACATCAATAGAGACCTAGACCAAGACATAAACAGATAGTAGGCCAAATACCTTACTTTCAATGAGGATATGTTCCAAAGAAATAGAGGTAAGTGGCTATATATACTGATTGGATATAGAGAGGGAGAAGTTGGAGAGCCAAAAGGCTTTAGTAGATGAACCGGCAGAGGTGTAATTAAAAGGTCTATATATATGTATAAATATATATATCTATCTAATAATGCTCCTGTGCGGACTAGTCCGCATTTTAAGAATGCAGAGCAAACATGTGTCATCTAACGGTGAACTAAGAAATTATCGCCTAAATTATAGGCACACTCTCTTTCTTTTCTGGGTTCACCGCCAGGTGACACATGTCCAATCCGCACTCTTAAAATGCGAACTAGTCCGCACAAGAGCATGACTGATATATATATATATATATATATATATATCGTAAGCAATCTCTTCTTATTCTGAGGTGGCTGAGGTGTAATTAAAAGCAATCACTTGGATAATTAAAAGGTCCCAAAAGGAAACGGCTGAGGTGGCTGTTGAGCTGGCAGTGTGGCACCACTCATCCACACACTATATAAGCTGAACAATTTTTACGTTTGTTGCTATCTACAAAAAAAAAAAAAAAAAAATGAGGAATGCTTTTACAAAAAACAACAGTATTAACAAAAAAAAATGTTTTTTTTGCCCGACTCATGATTTTTATTTGTCGATCGTGACACTGGTAATCAAAATGATCAAAATAAATGTGACACGACAAAAAAATCATTTTTTTTATCAAATACGAACACCGCTCAAATAAAATATAACATGACCATGAATTTTATAGGGCATATAACTTTTTTTAATATACGTTTAGTCCAAATCATTTTATTTTGCACCAAAAAGCGTTTTTAATGGATGTTTTTTTAGCAAAAGAAAAATATATTAGAAAAACATTTTTTTAGCAAAATGATGTTTTTAATGAAAAACAAAAGATTTTTTTAATGAAAAAAACAAAAACAAAAAACACTGGTTATTGTCGCTGGTGCGGACCCACATTCATAATACAATAATCAATCGCAACACGCCATAACACGTATCGCAACAGTTTTACCGAAAAATAAAAAACAGCTTTATCAAAATAAAAAAATAAATTTAAATCAATTTGTTAGTGCAGCTGGCAGAGACCAACATCCATTAAACGATATGGATCCCCGCCAACAACAATAACCGATCACTGACCGATTTTTCTAATATGTTGGTCCGCGCCAGCAGTATGTATATGTGGTCGAACGACCTATGCATACCGCTGGCATGGACCAACTTATTAGAAAAAATAGTTCACGCCAGCGATATGTATAGATGGTCAGACTGCCTATACATACTGCTGGCGCGAACAATTTTTTTAAATATAGTAATTTTTTTTTGATTAGTAAAAAATGGTCATCGCCAACGGTATAAAAAAGTACGACTCGATGCCGCGTCACGTTTTAGTTTGGATCGTGAACGTGTTTGTTAAAAATAAAATATTCATAATCGCATTATGTAATTTTTTTAATTGGTTTGTGTTAAGTAAAAAAATCATTTCGTGTTGTCTTGTATTTATGTTTTTTAATTAGACGGATCTTTTTTAATTTGAAAGTTCTGAATTGTAAAAATAAATAATGATTATATATTGTAAAAATAAATAATTTTTTTTGGCTTATTAAATGGTGTGAGTCGCTTCCATCTCAGAAGGCCACATCATCCGGTTGATAAAACTGGTGTATTTACTCGGTACCAAAAGCTTTTCTCAAGGTCCCAAAGTACTTAAAAGGAAAAGTGTCAAATTAATATTTATTCATTAGTATTTGTTTTCCATTCTATCTTTTGTAGCTCCACTAGGTTTTAACCCGCGTGATGCGTGGATGCTTTAAAAAATTATGTATAATTATTTTAAAATATTTGAAATATTTTTTTATTTAAAAATAAATATATATGAAAAAGCCCATCATTATGCTGAATAAAAAATATTTCCACATATATTTTGAATTTGATTATCTAGCCATATATATATATAGATAGATAGAGTGATAGAGAGAGAGAGAGGTTCAAAAGTGAAAAATAAAAAAATGAACATCTTAATGAATCGTAACAAAAAACACGTTAATAACCCGTTAATTTTAATTCTTATGTTGTAATTGGTTCGCGCCAGCTGCAACGTACGCGCGTGTTTTTTAAGACACGCACCTTAGCCATCATCCCCCCACTTCCACGTATTAGTTGCCGCTGGCGCAGACCAATTACAATATAAGAATTAAAATTAATGGATTTTTATGGTGTTTTTTGTTATCGTTCAAAACATTTAATAGTGCTAAATACACGGTTTTTCCCTATTTAAGGACTTTTCCTCATCACTTGTGTTGATTGCATGCTTAGTTTGAAAATTGGAAATTGAAAACACCTTGTATGCACACCTAAGATAATTGAAGATAAAATTTGATATAAAAAATTAGAATTTTGTGTGTGACAACTTATTGTACAAATCAGTCGATTGAATCACTTGCATTATCATACCGGGTTCACCATTAGAATCTGCCATACAGGGTTTGTGTGTGTGTGTGTGTGTATATATATATATATATATATACTCCCCTTTTGGTCCTAATATTTTAAACTGACCAATAAGTCCTTACATCCATATCCATTCTTTATCTTCAAATTGGTGCTTTAATAAATAATAGTTCACTTTTGGTCCTAATTATTTAAAATGACCAATAAATCCTTACATTCATATCCATTCTTTATCTTCAAATTGGTGCTTTAATAAATAATAGTTTAAAATGATAATTTAAAATAAATAATAGTTTAAATTGGTGCCTATTCATCTTTAATTTTAAATAACAGTTTTAATAAAAAAATCTTTTAGATAACTTTTATTTTGTTCTTAGAAAAATTATTTACTTATTTTAAAATAAATTAAAATAATAATATTTAATGTTTAATTCACCTTATTTTCAATGTACCCCAATTTTTTTAAAAATTTGTAATACACCCCAAGTTTGTTAACTTTCCATCCAAAAAATAAAAATGGAAAAAAAATAAAAAATGGAAAATTTCTAATCGACATCTATTAAAATGTAGGAATATTATAAATTCAAATAAGTAAAATATGTCAAAATGCATGTCCGTTATAAAAAGACATTTTTCAAAAAAATAGCCATCTTGATATTAATTTTTTTAAATTATAATATCACATTATTAAACAATGTACATGACTTCAAAAATTGCACTAGGATTATTTTTTTTCACTGTTTTCTATAAATAAATAGTTAGAAAAACTATTAAAAAATTGCTAAAGCCATTACATTTTTTTTTGTTTTCAAAAACAGTTTCTTATAAAAAAAATAGTTTTTTTTTTATCAAAAAATTTATTTTTTATCGAAAAACAGTATTCACTCATTTTTTACAAGGTTATACGATACGACATGATATGAAATTTTATTTTATTTTTTTATCAAACACAAACACGACCCAAATAAAAGGGACACGACAAAACACAAAATCTTATTTTATAATCAAACCCGAATACGATCCAATTAAAATGAGACACAACACATCACGACATATTTTTTAACTAACACGACACGACACGACATGAAATGTTATTTTATTTTTTTATCTAACATGATCTAATTAAAACGTAATACGACACGAATCAAATACAATTAGATCGTGTTAGTTATAAAAATAAAAAAAGATTTCACGTCGTGTCGTGTCACTTTTGGATCGTGTTTGTTAAAAAATAAAATTTTGTGTCGGGGTGTATCGTGTCGCTTTTGTTTGAATTTCAAACTTAGCAGGTAATTCGTTAGCACTTTATTTTCTTTTGAATTTCATGATACCCAAATAATTCATAATTTCTTACCGCACTTTCTCATGTCACGTTTTGATGTTTTTTTTACCTAACACGAACACTATCCAACTAAAACAAAATACTATTTATATGTGTCATATTTGTGTTAGGAAAAAAAAGAATGTGCCATCGTATTTCAATACGGGGAGTGTCAATAGCGGTACCCCGAATAATTTTAACAGGAGAACTATACGACAGGAAATATATTTTATATTTAAAATAAATATTTAAATACACTTTTTATAGTAAATTTTTATTCTTTTGTATGAGAGAGAAGGATGGAAGGATTGATAATAAGGGTATAAGAGTCTTTTATTTATTTTTGAAAAGAATATGGAGTGTGAGAGAACTTTGTGGAGTGTGTATAACCATACCCTATATATATATATATATATATATATATATATATATATATATATATATATATATATATATATATATATATATAGAGAGAGAGAGAGAGAGAGAGAGAGAGAGAGAGAGAGAGAGGTTCAAAAGTGAACCTAAAAAATGAATATTTTAATGTCCTTACCAAAAAAACCTGTTAATAACCCATTAATTTTAATTCTTATGTTGTAATTGGTTCACGCCAGCGGCAAAGTACACGCACCTTACCGCTCATCCCCCCACCTCTGCGTATTTGTTGCCGCTGACACGGACCAATTACAACATACGAATTAAAATTAATGGATTGTTATGGTATTTTTTTGTTAAGGTTCACTTTTGAACCTCTTCTTTTATATATAGTCAGGCTCTTCAACATACCTCTTAGCAACATACCCATTTTTAAAAAATAGTAAAAAAAATTATTCTTCAACAAAACTTGTTATACATGATGTACATAGTAAGGAGATCACCTACAGAAAAAATCATAACAAAATTAAACCCAGATGTGAGTGAAATGAAAAGTGGGTATATGTGTGCATTTTCGACCCTTCATATTTTTTCATCATCACACCCTCTTTCGGGTTGAATTTTTTTTTATTTTTTTTGTAGATGATCTCCTTACTATGTAGATCTTGTATACCAAGTTTCATTCAAAAATTTATTTTTTTAAGATGGATATGTTCATAGGTCTGTTAACTAAGTTATGTTGAAGAGCGTGATTGTATATATATATGTGTGTGTGTGTGTGTGTATATATATGTATTTGTGTGTATGTGTGAGCTCGCGCCCGCGCATACACGCGTAATAAGACAAATACTACATTTAAATTGTATAATAA
Organism: Sambucus nigra; assembly: GCA_949130495.1. Lineage (NCBI taxonomy): Eukaryota > Viridiplantae > Streptophyta > Magnoliopsida > Dipsacales > Adoxaceae > Sambucus > Sambucus nigra. The sequence continues at coordinate 14,365,293 of OX422211.1, read as the reverse complement.
AAACGAACATGTCATTATCTTAGACAACTAAGAGCACAACTAATAACATTGTGTAGAAAAATAATAATGATAAAAATGTATTTTTTGATTGAATATTTATAGGAATGAAACCAATCAACACATACGTAATCAAATAATCACAAAATTCAATCAAAAGAAACATAATCAATTTTTGGAAACAGATAACAAAGTATGTGTTGTTTGAAATGCAAAAAAAGTAAACATATAAAAGATAAGCAAGACCTCAATCTTTTACCGAGCTAAAAATTCATAAAATTTATTCACAAATTTGTGAGAAAAGCAATGAAGTGTTATGATGAGTTAGTATAATAGTTAAGTCTTCCTTTTTCTTTCGTGGCAAATAAGTCTTCCTTTTGTTGTAATGGATTTTGAGCAACTTCAATGAAGATTTTGTAGAAGTAAACTGTTTAAAAGTATAATTAAAGATTATACAAGACTTATAAAATACCATGACACTCATAGTGTTGCCAAACATAACCACTATAAATTAACTACAACAACTTAAATGTGAAAAATTGTCAATAGTGGACTTGGAACCGAAGGGAAAAAAATACAAAACACTATAATAAAGCATAAGTAAAATCTCGTAAACAAAGAATGTAAAGAACTCAAAACACGTGTTGATGTAAAAAAACTAGACTTGATCTAATTAATTAATCGCAGATAAATATGAATAAAGAAATAAGACAAAAGATTTTTAAAGTGGTTCAGCCTTAATGATAATGGCCTACGTCCACTGTCTTGTATTGATGGGTGTTTTTCCTTAATCTTGATTATGATCGCTAGTGATCGATTACCCCGTTATGGGGGTGTTACAATGTATTTATAACCCTCGGGCTGTCAGTATGAATAGACAATATGTTGTTATTTAATAGACATGTATATCTGTACATGGTAAGAATGTTCATTGAAGCCATCTTCTTCGTTTCATCTCCCTGATCAGATACTCAGTACGCAGAGTAGCTCGGCATAGTGAGTAGCTTGGTGCCTTAAGCTGTTCAGTAAATACAATTGTGCCAGGTAGGATAACACGTGTCTTCATATAATTGGTCCACGTCAGGTGACTAATTTTTGTATCAACAGAAGCCCCCAATGTTTCACAGTTGAAATTGAGTGAGGGTGTGGAATATTATATTCAAAAGTTGCTCGGATGCGCTTACCCAGTCTTATTGGACTACATACCTCCTATACTTAGGAAATTTTCCTTTTAGCTTAGTCATTTGAGCGCGAAATGGCAAACTTGTAATAATTTGAAATTTTGATGAACGCTTGGGTATTTGTGTCTTTATCATTATTTAGCCGCCGAAAATGCAATCGTCATATCTAGTGATCATTACTTTTCCCGTTTCCAAAGCTAGTATTTAAAGACGATAGAATCAGATTGTCTTCTACCTTTTGCCTTTTAGATTTCTAAACTCTTTGTCTTCTCACTTTCCTTCTTACGGTCGTCCTTTCTGTCATCCGCCTTAGCAGATTTCTTAATTTTCTGTAAGAACTTTTTCCTTCTTTTTTCTTTGCTTTAGCCACCATGGTTTATCTTATCGAATCATTGGATATGTTTAGGGCTGATTTTGCGATTCCTTCTTGGGTTATTGAACCTCCCTGCCCTTCTGATTTATTTTCTTTAGCTGAGGGACATTAGTTCCCTTTCATTTTTGTAGCGGAATGTGTTTTTTCTTTCCCGCCTAATCCTCTGTGTTTGGAATTTAACCAATATTTTGATATTGTTCCTGCAAGAGTAGTTCCAAATACATGGAGGGTACTTAATGGCGTACATAGATTGAATCAAATTCATGAAACTCGTTTAGGAATTTCTGAAATTATGTATTGTTATAAATGGGTTACTAGTGACACCATTTTTTACTTAAAAACTAGGTTTTCTCATAGAGCTTTAGTGGTCAATCTCCCTGATGCTAATAGGGATTATTTCGAGCATGAGTTTGTGATGAAAAATTGGCAACACCCCCCATTAAAGGGGAAAGACATGTACCAAGGTCCTAGATGTCCACTTTATGGCAATGGGATAGGTTGTTTTATTTTTCAAATTAGCCCTGTTTTTGTTTAATAAAATGCATCACTGACATGTATATTTTTATTTTGCAGTTGATAACAAAAGGAAACCTCCGAAAGAGAGTGATATTAATATAAAAGACTTGAAACTCATCTGGGGTTTGCATCAATCAATCATCGGGGAGCACGTGAGAGCTGCTTCCTACTTGCTGAGATACAAGAACACCACTTCTTCCTTTATTGCTCGTCCTCTTGTTCCTCCTTTGGTGATTCATCTTGAGCAAGTCCCATCATCTTCCTCTAATTTGTGTACCTCTATTGCTGACTGATGACGAAGAAGAGGAGAATGCCTGACCTCTTTGCCAAGGTTGTCCCTGGCACTGTTGGGGCAAAGGAAAGCAAAGAGGATGTCCCAGCTGAAAGGAATAAAGAAAAGGATGTCACTCCTTCTGATGGAGCAGCCATAACTATTAAGGAGAGCAGGAAAAAGACCTCTGTTGCTCCAAAAGAGGCAGCACCTTTGATTGAAGTTGTTGTCCCAAAAGAGGAAGCACATTTGATTGAAGCCGCTGTTATTCGAGAAGAGGTAGCATTTATGATTGAAGTTACCCCTTTGAGAAGATTGAGGATGGGTCTTTCTGAGAAGACCATTGATTATGCTTCCCAACCTACTGGGGTTGGGATTTCTTCTTTGAAGGCTAGTTCTCCAGCCATCATTACCCCTGGCTTGGCCAAGAAACTAATCTGATCTAGGACTCTGCCTGACTGCCGAGCTACTGAGACTGTGACACCTCAGGAGAAGGTTGTTGACTTGGCAGCCCAACACCTTGCATCAACAAGTGTTATTATGCTTGTCCTTTTAGTTCTTTATACAGTGTCCATATTCTAATTCGAATTTATCTTCATCTTTGCAGTTTTTGGTGTATTTTAATAATATCGTGGAGAAGGATGAGGCTATCAAAGCTTCAACTTCCTCCAGTGGAGTTGAGGAAGCCCTTGCTGGTTTATCGAAATCTTTGGTGGAGTTCCAATAAAAGTATGAGGAGGGCAAAGATGCCTGGGAAATAAAAATTATATCTACTGAGACAGCTCAATGAACAGCTGAAGAGGCTACCAAGGAGGCTGATATAGCTCGACAAGAGGCTAATACATCTCGGCAGGAAGCTGATACAGCTCGACAACAAGTTGATGCAGCTCGACAATAAGCTGTAAATGCCTCTAAGGAGGTGGAGGAAAAATTAAAGGTGGCTATTTCCAGCAAGGTGGAAGTTGATGACAAGCTTGAAGAGGCTGAACGGCGTACGAAAGACCTTGAGGAGAAGGTGAAGTCTGTCGAAGAGCTTCTTAGGAAAAAACTTCCTCGGAGAGGGCGAATAGAAAAGATGTTATGAAGAAATCCTTCAACTCTGGTTGGGACAAAGGGTGAAACAAAGCCGTAGCTGCTGCCTCTACCCAGATGGAGTATGAAAGTCTGAAGTTCTTCAGGGATGGATGGGTTACAGCGTTGAAAGAGTTGAACGTTGCTGATAATTTTGAGCTATTTTAGAAATATATTCACGGCCCTCCTCCTACTATTGAAGAAGACGATGAAGATGAAACTGCTTCTGATGAGTCTTCTTTATTGGTTATAGAACAAACACTTACTTCTACTGTCCCTGAGTCCTCCGAGCAAGTCCAATAGATAACAACTCCTGCCGAGCAACTCCAAATACCCATTGAGCAACTAGTTCCTTTTGCACAATCAGCTAAAAATTTTGTAGGGAACAAGGAGAAGGTGTAAAGTTATTCGATAATTTGTTATTTTTCTCTGTTTTCCCTTATGTTTTGTCTCTTTAGTTGTACCCTCTTTTTGGTGATCAATAAAATGGAGTTCGTTATTCTACAACGAGTTTCTCTCTCACTTGTTAAATATCATTATCTGTTGTTGATCTGTTTTCATTTTTCCTTGATAGTTCATTGCCAGGATGGAACTCTTGTCAGCTCATGATACAGAGTTGATGAAGAAGTGTATTGATTACTTCAAAGCTGGTCATATAGACTTCACTGAAGCTGAAATAGTTGATATCCTTGGACCTGATGCTTCTGAGCAAGCAATTGATGCTTATCAATATTTAAAATGTCTGCTTGATCAGGCTGTGGCAAATAATGTGGCTTATTATGAAATGATTGAAGATCTTCAAGGAATGATCGAGGAACTTCAACTCCAGCACAAAGAAACCACTACTCTTTTGCATGAAGGTTATGAGAAAAAGTACCAACAGTTGAGTGCTGATCGGGGCTATGACAAATTTATTTCAGCCCACAAGAAGAGAGAGAGTGTGCTTAAACTTGAAGTTGAGGAGCATAAAAACATTGCCAAGCTATTGGAGGAGGAAAATATTGCCTTGCGAGAAGAGTTGAAACAATTAAAATCTGCTGCTTCTTCTGGTGCTCTGGTTCCAGTTAATGATTAAGCTTTCTCCTTTTTAGAGACTAAAAATGCCTCATGGAGGGAAGAATTAGAGACTTTAAAGAGGGATAAACCTACATCTTCTTCCCGGGGTAGAGCAATAGCTGGTCAGAGTAGCATTGAAGAGACGAGAACTCAACAAGCCTTCGTAAATCAAGTTGTTCAACTAAAAGCAAAAAATTAAGCTCTAGCTGAGATGTCCCAAAAAATTCAAACTCTTATCGAGCATCTTTCCAATCAGAGTTCTGCGTTAGAAAATAAAGAAAACTTGGTGAAGAAACTTCATCAGCATGTTAAGAGATTTACTTATCAATTCCATAAGAAGCCTAAAGAGTTCTGGATGGAGGGATATAATGAAGCTTTATGCCATCTTGATGCTAGGTTGAAGCAGTCAAACAATGAGGGGTATAAGTATGGATGGATGAATTCTGTAGCTGTAATGCATGCTGAAAAAAGGACAAAATTGGGGGATTGGTGTGATCTTGGACTACTTGATCTGCTAGTTACTCCTTTCAAACTAGATGTTAGCTGGATTCCAGTTAGCTCTATTCCTCAATGTTTGATCTTAAAATACCTTGGTGATTACCAACATCATGAAGATTTTGAGATATCCCGACCTCCACATCTGTTCAACTGACCAAGTTCAAGCAATACCAGAATGTTACGGGATTTAAATTTTATCAATTCTCCTTTTGCTTTAGATGATCCTCCAACTGGAATGAATCTTGTACTTAAATCTGAAGGAAAGAAACCAATAGAATAGGACATTTTTATTTTGTTAATGATCATGTAATGAAGAAAAGTTCATTTTTTTTGTAATTTTCTTTCCTTGGAAATAAATTGTAAGATGTTTTTCTTATAATTGTAAGATGTTTTTCTTATCATGCTGTATTTTGATGAGTATATATATCTATAAGGGACAATTTGTCATGTTTTGATTTAATTCCCTAGACAATGGAACTTTGCCCCATTTGTTTGCCTATTTGTAGTGAGTTGTCACCCATAAGTGCCTAAGCAATGGAATTATTTTTATCCCATGTTCCTTCTTAGTGGTAACACTCTTATCTAAATCGCGTTGGTTCCTAGGTAGTGGATATTTTACTCATCTTCTTGCCTAGTTTTGAATGCCCCTTGAGGTCACCCATAATTAAACAGGCCTTGCCTTATATAATTGTTGTGCCAACATAATTGGTTAGGTTTATTGATGCTGACCAACCTTAGTTGGTGGTTGCTGATGCCGACCAACCGTAGTTGGTGGTTGCTGATGCCGACCAACCGTAGTTGGTGATTTTTGTGTAGTGTGTAGCACTAGTACTCCGAAAAAAATAAAACAAATAAATATTGAGGAAACATCATTGTCATTTATACTGAAACAATAGGGTACATATGTAGTGTAATACCCCGTAATTTTATTGATTTTTATTTAAGGGATTAATTGAATTAAATGAGAATTAATTGGAAATTAATCAGGAGGTAAATACCAGCGAGATGTGAATTGGTATTTGATCATGATGTTAAAATAAAACATTACCGAGAATATATGGTAAAATACGAGTATTGAAAATATTAAAATTGTCGCGAGGCAGAAATACAGTAATTTGGGAAATTAAGTTGGGACGCGCGTGTCAGTCGCGTCAAGAATGAAATTAATTAGATTAAACAGTAAATTATATTTTTATCAACCAAATGGTCATTTTGAGTGCGCCAATGTGTCTGAAAGGGCCGAAATAGTCAGAAAACACTAGCCGGGGGTTTAGTTTGGGTCCCGGGGCATTTTTAGGCCAAACCGACAACCCAGAAGGGTATTTTGGTACTTTTAAAAATTGAGGAATTAAAACCAACGAATTTTAGAGTTTAATTATACATAATTAGTGAGGCCACTAAGGCCATTATCAGCCAAAAATAATGGAAGTGGGCTACGGGAGTTTGAGAGAAGTTACAAGAGGTTCCAAACCAAAACCACCACCCACCAGCACCAATTGGGAAGGATTTGTGACCGAAAAGAGGAGAGATTCAACCTTTCATCATCAACAACAAATCAGAAGAACAAATCTAAGGCAATTGGTTTAGATTCATTACTTGCATTGAATATTTCCTCCATGTTTAGTGTAGAAATTAACATATGCCTTGTAAGATTGATGAAAACCTAATGGAAGTGTTAGGGTTTGCATGTAGAATGGTTATGGACGAATTCAATACCCAAAATATAACTTTTGATGATTTGAAAACGGATTAATAAGGAGTCTTTGTATTCAATTAAATTCTGGGTTCACGTTCATAAGATTTGGGGCAAGATGTGGGGATTTATGGTTATTACATGTTGATTAGTAAGATTTGACCGCAAAAATATGTGAAGAAGTGACCTAGGGTGACTTTGAGTAGTTTAAAAACATTGAAACTTAATTGGTATGAACTTAGGGTGGATTTAGAGAAAGAAAAATGGGGAAAAACGGAGCTGGGAGAAATTCTGGGCATTCTCGGAATTTTCGTTAGAAGACCAACCCAGGTCGTTCGAACGATCCCGTTCGAACGAGCTTCTAATGAGATTTCAGTAGCCTTTCTAATGATTTGGTGGTTCATTCGAACGACCTCGTTCAAACGAGATCCCAGAAACTTCTAACGAGATTACAGAATGGTCTTTTTCGGTCAAATTTTAGTTTTGAACTTCCGTAGACTTTATTTAATTGAGTGTTATTCTTCCCTTGTTGATTAGTGGGTATATTTGTGAGATTGGATTACATTGAGGATTAAAAAAATTGGAATTATATAAAAGACCTGGTGACTTCTAGGGGTTAATTTGTAAGTACTTGAAATTTACGTCGTGAGAAGTGTTGGCGTACTATATTGTATATTATCCAAATACTTATAAATGTTCAAACTTGAATGACGGTATAAGGGGGTGGAATATACCTCTATTAATATTATAAGATATCTAAGATGTGTGAATGCTTAGTATATGGACTTATATGTATATAACATACCTACCATACTTGCTATCACGGGAGGTCGTCTTTCGATCAGGTCCATCTAATCTTTGTGTGCCTACGGGGGGATTTAGATGGGTACCTCAAGGACATAGGTCAGAGAATGACTTATTGGTGAGTTAATAAGTCAGCTGACCATGGGAGCGTAGGTATGTGCGTGACCCATGGGTATGTGAACTATGTTCACCTCCATTATGTGTGTTTGTTGCTTATTGAAACGTTTCCTGAGAGATTCGGAACACGTGGTCCTTATGTACATGATGTACCGGGATTCGATAGCAGAGTATGTGTGCACCAAAACTTAGCCTAGGGGTGCTATTATTGTATATTTATGATGAGATTAATATACTGATAATTGAGATGAACTGTTTATTAAAGTGTAAGTGTGAATAATTGTAACATTTTTAGTAGAGTTAAAAATGGAAAATTTCTAAATAATTATTATAATAAATTCTGAGTAATTAAAAAGTAAGACTCTCCGTTAACATTAAGATGTCGGGAATTGAACTTGAATTGTAAAGTAAGGTCGGGTTATGGATTGGACTAGTTAGATAGTGGAATAACTAGAACGGGTATGGGTACGTTAGGAGTGCACAATTAGTTGAGAGGTGAGGAACTCATGTGAGTTCACGCACTATCATGTATTTTATATTCACTGTTTAATGAAATTAAACACTTGCTATATTTTAAATTATTTTCACAATCGGGATCTGACCCATTTTCTTTCAAATCTATTTTCTTGTAAAAATCTTTTAGGTGCCCAGCCACAAGGACACCAAGCTTAGAAGTTCCATTCCGGTGACGTGCTGTAGCTGCAATGGAAGTTACAGGATCTTGATAGTAGACACTTCCACTTTCTGCTTAACTCTATTTCAGAATTGTTCATTTGTAGGGCATGCCGCCCATTTTCTTTAGAGGCATCTTATTTGCTCAACTCTACTTCAGTTTCGGATTTAATTAATTAGTGATTCAGACTTTGTATTTTTTTATTCAGTATTCGGTTATTTCAGAGGGGTGTCCCTCCAGATTCATTTATTCCATCATTATTGTATTGTGACTGTGATGTGGTTATGGTATCATTATTTCATAATTTAAATTGGTTGTAGGTTAATCTAATTTACTTAATATTGACAACTCACTTTTTAAATATTAGGTGGCTAGAATTGTTTAAAAATGTTTTTGACAGTGATGCTACGAACTGAACCAACTTGACATTTTGTATTAATTTGAATAAAGGAGTAGCTACCCGGTATTTAATTAGACGGGGTGTCACAGGTGGTATCAGAGCATCAGGTTCTAGTGTCCTTAGGATCTGTATGGCTTGTTATGTTTCCACTGAGCATTCTTTGATGTAGAGCCCTATATTTTAGGATTGTTGTACTCTTTTGTGTATTTTACGCTCTTCAACTATTTTTGAGATAATAACTGTAGACTTATAAGACTTCTCTTTCATTTCAGATGCCTCCACGACGTGCACAGTGAGTTCCCAGGGATGCTCAGCCCGAACCATAACATGCACCAGTTCAGGGCACCATGAATGTCGCAGAGGTTGCCGCTATTGTGGTCCAAGCGGTAAATGTCGCTCTAGCAGTTGTGCAGCAGGCACCGGCAGTAGCACCAGTACAGGCTCATGCATTCTCGTCTATTAGGGAACGTGTTCGTGATGATTTTCAGAAGGCACACCCTCTGGAGTTTGCATGTAGCTCCGACGTCGTTGCGTCCAGTCAGTGGAAGAAGGACATCCAAAGACACTTGAGGATGTACGAGTGTACGGATGTACATAGGTAGATACTAGCTACTTTTAAGCAGGTAGGGTCAGCGTTCCAATGGTAGGAGTCTGTTACCACCGCGAAGGAGAGGGATGTTCTTACTATTCAGGATTTCTGGGTGCGGTTCGACCGCAAGTATTTTCCCTCAGCCGTTCACACCGAGATGAGGAGAAAATTGATGAACCTTAAGTAGGAGGGGAGGACAGTTGCTGAATATGAGGCCGAGTTCACAAATCTCATGAAAATTGTCCCCGATGAGATTTCGACAGAGGAGAAGAAGATACAGAAGTTCATGGATGTGTTGACTTGGAGGATCCATCAGCATTTACTGGGAAATCTCTCATTGGCCACTTATTCTGATGTGGTTAACGCAACACTGCTTCACTGCCAGAACCACCGCTTTCACTTGTCAGAGGGTAAATGATCAAGAGAGTCTAGCCATTAGGGCAGGACAGGGGGAAATGGTGCCAACGGGGCACAATCAGTTCAGGGTCAGCACAAGCAGGGTGATCAAAGTTCCTAGCATGGGGATTCTAAGAGATTTCGATCTGGAGGTTTCAGAAATATTCAGGGAGGTTTTCGTCATAGCCAGCAGGGTCAACACGGCCATCAGGGTCAACAGGGTCAGCATGGACAACAACAGCAGTTTCAGCAGGGCCAGCATGGCCAGTGGAGGAATGGCAACGGTCATCGGGGCCGTGGGCAGCAGGGTCAGAGAGGGGGAAACTTTCTGGGGAAATTCTTTATTGGTGGCAAGATTGTTCACAAATGCTAGGAGTGTCTTGATAAGGGCAGGGCCCCACAACAGAATCAGTAGGGTGCTCGATATGATCCCCAAAGACCTATGTTTCCCGCCGCCCTCCCAGCACCATCGCAGATGCTAGGTTTGCCACCCATTCCAGCAGTCCCAGTTTAGCAGGGGCAGCTTCAGTACGAGCGAGTCTATCTGCTCCAGTAGGTCGTAGTCCCATAGGATCCACTCGCTATTGAGGGTATGTTCTCTATTCAGGGAACTATGGGGCATATTTTATTTGATACGGTAGCCACACACTATTTCATTTCCATGATATTTGCATGCATTATAGGGTTGTTAGACACTGCAGAGAGCACAATTACTTGCATAGATTCACCGTTAAGTAGGGGTTCTAAGATTTCTCTTATTTTTAGAGGTGTGGGTATAGATATTGGGAGGTTTACTTTGCCTGCTGATATGTTAGTATTAGATATGACTGAGTACTATGCGATTGTTGGTATCGATTGGCTAGTTGCGTATCGAGCCATGATTGATTGTTTCAGCAGGAGTATTATTTTTTCCATACCCGGGAAGGAGATGTTCTTAATTGCGATGCCTCGTCCTGAGGGAGGATCGCCCACTCACTCGTATTATATAGAGGAGGAGACCTCTAAGGAAGTTGTAATACCACTCGATTCGATTCCCGTTGTTAGTGAGTTCGCTGATGTATTTCAGGATATTCCGAGGTTACGCCTAGTAGGGAGATAGACTTTGTTATTGATTTGACGTCGGGCACTCGGCCTATGGCCCCCGCACCCTACCGTATGGCTCAGCGGAGATGAGAGAGCTACGAGATCAGATAGAGTAGCTGTTGGGTCAGGGGTTTATCCACAGGAGCACTTCGCCATGGGGTGCCCCTGTACTATTCGTGAAGAAGAGAAATGGATCGTTGAGATTATGTGTAGATTACCGGGAGTTGAATAAAGTCACGATACGGAACAAATATCCGTTGCCGTGAATCGATGACTTATTCGACCAATTGAGAGGAGCAGCCTTCTTCTCAAACATAGACTTACGATTAGGATACCATCAGTTGCGTATCAGGGACCAGGATGTTGCGAAGACTGCCTTCTTGACGAGATATGGATCCTACGAGTTTCGAATTATGACTTTTGGCCTAACCAACGCTCCAGCCGTGTTTATGGACTTGATGGATAGGGTGTTCAGAGAGTTCCTAGACCAGTTCGTCATCGTCTTTATTAATGACATTATGGTTTACTCCCAGACAGAGGAGGAACACGCCGAGCACTTGAGATAGGTTTTACAGATGTTGCGTCAGAACGAGTTATATGAAAAATATGATAAGTGTGGGTTTTGGCTAAAGAAAGTACAGTTTTTGGGGCATATCATTTCTGACAGGGGAATATCAGTTGATCCAGGGAAGGTATCGACAGTGAGAGAGTGGGGACAGCCCACGACACTAACTACAATACGTAGTTTCTTGGGCCTAGTAGGATATTACAGGAGGTTTATTCGGGGTTTCTCTAAGATAGCAGGTCCCTTGACACATCTGACTTGCAAAGGTGTGCCATTCATCTAGAGCGATGCCTGTCAGTTGGCGTTCGATGAATTGAAGGACAAGTTGACCTTAGCGCCAGTTTTAGCTTTGCCCAAACCGGGAGTTGAGTATCTAGTCTACACCGATGTGTCCTTATAGAGACTTGGAAGTGTACTGCAACAGGAGAGTCAAGCTATATCTTATGCTTCCCGTAAGCTTAAGCCTCACGAGAAGAATTACCCCACCCACGACTTGGAGTTAGCGGCAGTCGTATTTGCTCTTCGAATTTGGAGACATTACCTTCTGGGAGAGAAATTCCGTTTGTTCACGGACCACAATTCTCTACAGTACCTCTTCACGCAGATGGAACTTAATATCCGTCAACGTCGGTGGCTTGAGTTCGTGAAGGATTATTAGTTCGATATCCAATATCACCCAGGGAAGGCTTACGTGGTAGCAGACGCGTTGAGCCGTAGGCCAGTAGGTGAGGTGGCCGAAGTGTGGAGAGAAAAGTGGAAGGAGTTGGGACGCCAGGATGCAGTGGCCCGATCATTCATGTCAGTGATGACTGTTACGCCTCAGATTGTTGTGAGAGTGATACAGGCCCAGGTAAAAGACTTGTTCTGTCAAGCGTAGATAGTTCGATTACTAGCTGAGGGAGCCGATTCCTATACCGTTAGTTCAGATGGGGGCTTACGCTTCAATGGGAGACTGGTTTTTCCAGAAGGGGAAGACTTGTGGCACGGGGTAATGTCAGAGTCGCACGGTTCGCGATTCGCAGTACATCCTGGCGGGGATAAGATGTACCAGGACATGAGGCAATAGTACTCGTAGAGTGGGATGAAGAGGGATATTGCCGAGTTCATTTCTAAATGTGCCACTTGTCAGCTGGTAAAGGTGGACCATCAGAGACCGGCAAGACTTCTACAGCTATTAGAGGTCCCTATGTGGAAATGGGAGAGCATTTCCATGGATTTCATCACAGGGTTACCTACGTCATAGAGGGGTCACGACTCCATATAGGTAATCGTGGATCGGCTAACCAAAGTTCCTCATTTTCTGTCGGCCCGAACAGACTACACTACGGGACAGTATGCCCAGATTTTTATAGCGGAGATAGTGAGACTTCGCTGGGTACCTCTTAATATAGTGTCTAACCGAGACAAGATATTTGTTTCACGATTTTGGGAGATTTTCTAGGAGGCCATGGGTACGGAGTTGTGACTAAGTACGACGTATCACTCGCAGACAGATGGGCAAATCGAGTGGACGAACCAGATGTTAGAGAACATGTTGCGTATGTGCATCCTAGATTTGGAGGTGGTTGGGGGCAGTACCTTCCACTGGTGGAGTTTGCTTATAATAACTCCTATCAGTTCACCATTGTCATGGCTCCATTCGAGGCGTTGTATGGTAGACCTTGTCGTTCCCCAGCATGTTGGTTAGAGGTGGGGGATAACAAACTCCTTGGGCTGGAAGTGATTCAGGATACTTCGATAAGGATAGAGATGATACGGAGCCGTATTCGGGTAGCTCAGGACCGACATAAGAGTTATGCTGATGCCAAGAGGTTCTTCAGAGAATTCAAGGTGGGGGACCAGGTGCTACTCAGAGTATCTCCAATGAAAGGGAATATGCATTTTGGGAAAAAGGGTAAACTGGCTCCAAGATTAGAGGGGCCATTTCCTATCATCGAGTGGATTGGTCGAGTAGCGTATAGACTTGGTTTACCGGAGCACTTGCATAGAATTCATGATGTGTTCCATATTTCCTCGCTAAGGAGATATCTTAGGGACGATTTGGCTCATACTCACATTTCTTTAGAGGACATTGATATACATCCCTATAGTTCCTACGAGGAGGGGCCGATTGCCATTCTGGACCACAGTGAGAGGAAACTGACGTCGAAGATAGTACCATTAGTACGTGTTCAGCGACGGCATCATAATGTCGAGGATTCCACATGGGAGCACGAGGATGAGATGCGCGAGCGTTATCCAGAGTTATTTTTACCAGGTATTATTTAGTTCCAGATTTCGGGACGAAATTTTGTTATTAGGGGGGAAGTATGTAATACCCCGTAATTTTATTGATTTTTATTTAAGGGATTAATTGAATTAAATGAGAATTAATTGGAAATTAATCCGGAGGTAAATACCAGTGAGATGTGAATTGGTATTTGATTATGATGTTAAAATAAAACATTACTGAGAATAATGGTAAAATACGAGTATTGAAAATATTAAAATTGTCGCGAGGCAGAAATACGACAATTTGTAAAATTAAGTTGGGACACACGTGTCAGTTGCATCAGGAATGAAATTAATTAGATTAAAAAGAAAATTATATTTTTATCAACCAAATGGTCATTTTGAGTGCGCCAATGTGTCCAAAAGGGTCGAAATAGTCAGAAAACACTAGCCGGGGGTTTAGTTTGGGTCCCGGGGCATTTTTAGGCCAAACCGGCAACCCATAAGGGTATTTTGGTAATTTAAAAATTGAAGAATTAAAACCCACGAATTTTATAGTTTAATTATACATAATTAGTGAGGCCACTAAGGCCATTATCAGCCAAAAATAATTGAAGTGGGCTACGGGATTTTGAGAGAAGTTACAAGAGGTTCCAAACCAAAACCACCACCCACCACCACCAATTGGGAAGGATTTGTGACCAAAAAGAGGAGAGATTCAACCTTTAATCACCAACAACAAATCAGAAGAACAAATCTAAGGCAAGTGGTTTAGATTCATTACTTGCATTGAATATTTCCTCCATGTTTAGAGTAGAATTAACATATGCCTTGAAAGATTAATGAAAACCTAATGGAAGTGTTAGGGTTTGCATGTAGAATGGTTATGGACAAATTCAATACCCAAAATATAACTTTTGATGATTTGAAAACGTATTAATAAGGAGTCTTTGTATTCAATTAAATTCTGGGTTCACGTTAATAAGATTTGGGGATTTATGATTATTACATGTTGATTAGTAAGATTTGACCCCAAAAATATGATAAGAAGTGACCTAGGGTGACTTAGAGTAGTTTAAAAATATTGAAACTTAATTGTTATGAACTTAGGGTGGATTTAGAGAAAGAAAAATGGGGAAAAACGGAGTCGGGAGAAATTCTAGGCATTCTCAGAATTTTCGTTAGAAGACCAACCCAGGTCGTTCGAACGAGCTTCTAACAAGATTCTACTAGCCATTCTAATGAGTTAGTGGTTCGTTCGAACGAACTCGTTCGAATGACCTCATTCAAATGAGATGCCAGAAACTTCTAATGAGATTACAGAATGGTCTTTTTCGGTCAAATTTTAGTTTTGAACTTTTCGTAGACTTTATTTAATTGAGTGTTATTCTTCCCTTGTTGATTAGTGGGTATATTTGTGAGATTGGATTACATTGAGGATTAAAAAAATTGGAATTATATAAAAGACCTGGTGACTTCTAGGGGTTAGGTTGTAAGTACTTGAAATTTGCGTCGTGAGAAGTGTTGGTGTACTATATTGTATTTTATCCAAATACTTATAAATGTGCAAACTTGAATGACGGTATAAGGGGGTGGAATATACCTCTATTAATATTATAAGATATCTAAGATTTGTGAATGCTTAGTATATGAACTTATATGTGTATAACATACCTACCATACTTGCTATCATGGGAGGTCGTCTTTCGATCAGGTCCATCTAATCTTTGTGTGCCTATGGGGGGATTTAGATGGGTACCTCAAGGACATAGGTCAGATAATGACTTATTGGTGAGTTAATAAGTTAGCTGACCATGGGAGCGTAGGTATGTACGTGACCCATGGGTATGTGAACTTTGTTAGCCTCCATTATGTGTGTTTGTTGCTTATTGAAACGTTTCTTGAGAGATTCGGAACACGTGGTCCTTATGTACATGATGTACCGGGATTCGATAGCAGAGTATGTGTGCACCGCAGCTTAGCCTAGGGGTGCCGTTATTGTATTTTTATGATGAGATTAATATATTGATAATTGATATGAACTGTTTATTAAAGTGTAAGTGTGAATAATTGTAACATTTTTAGTAGAGTTAAAAATGGAAAATTTCTTAATAATTATTATAACAAATTTCGAGGAATGAAAAAGTAAGACTCTCCGTTTACATTAAGATGTCGGTAATTGAACTTGAATTGTAAAGTAAAGTCATGTTATGGATTGGACTAGTTAGATAGTGGAATAACTAGAACGGGTACATGTACGTTAGGAGTGCACAATTAGTTGAGAGGTGAGGAACTCATGTGAGTGCATGCACTATCATGTATTTTATATTCACTGTTTAATGAAATTAAACACTTGCTATATTTTAAACTGTTTTCACAATCAGGCTCTGACCCGTTTTCTTTCAAATCTATTATCTTGTAAAAATCTTTCAGGTGCCCAGCCACAAGGACACTAAACTTATAAGTTCCATTCCAGTGACGTGCTGTAGCTGTTGTGGAAGTTATAGGATCGCGATAATAGACGCTTCCACTTTTTGCTTGACTCTATTTCAGAATTGTTCATTTGTAGGGCATGTCGGCCCTTTTCTTTAGAGACATCTTATTTGCTCAACTCTACTTCTGTTTCCGATTTAATTAATTAGTGATTCAGACTTTGTATTTGTTTTATTCACTATTCGGTTATTTCAGAGGGGTGTCCCGCCAGATTCATTTATTCCATCATTATTGTATTGTGACTGTGATGTGGTTGTGGTATCATTATTCCATAATTTAAATTGGTTTTAGATTAATCTAATTTATTTAATATTGACAACTCACTTTTTAAATATTTGGTGGCTAGAATTTTTTAAAAATATTTTCAACAGTGATGCTAAGAACTGAACCAACTTGACATTTTGTATTAATTTGAATAAATGAGTAGCTACCCGGTATTTAATTAGACGGGGTGTCACATGTAGTTGCATTACTGATTGTACTTTTGCAGGTGTTCTGCATTCCCTGCATTTTTTTAATTCTTCTCCTTATAAAGTTTTTATTCTGTAGGTGCCAGGTCGAACAACAGCTGTGACATGATATGGCCCATGCCAGTTAGCTTCCAACTTATTATGTTTTTGGATTAATTTTTTGAGCACATAATCTCCCTCCTTGATATCACACTTCTTGACCCTTTTATTGTAGAACATGGCAGTTCTTTGCTGGTAAACAGGATTCCGGATTGCCGTGTCTTCTCTGACTTCTTCGAGCATGTCCAAGTCCAAACGCCTCATTAAGTCACTTACTAGAGAATTGAAATTAAGCACCCTATGAGTAGGTAAGACTAATTCAGCAGGTATGACTGCTTCGCTTCCAAAAGCTAACATGTAAGGAGATTCACCAATCGCTGTTCGAGGCGTTGTTCGGTAAGCCCACAATACAAAGTGCAATTCATTGATCTAGTTGCCTTTCGCATCATCCAACCTTTTCTTCGACCCGTTCAGAAGAGTCCGATTCGTCACCTCTATTTGCCCGTTATTTTGGTGATGGCCTGGTGCAGAATGAATCTTTGAACATTGGATTGTTGACAATACACAACGAACTTCTCATTATCGAATTAGGTACCGTGATTAGTGATGAAAGCATGTGGAAGACCATACCTGCAAATAATATTCTTCCATATGAACTAATAGACCCTTTCATAGGCCATATCAATGAGAGGTTCAGCTTCCACCCATTTTGTGAAATAATCAATAATAGCCACTAAGTATTTGAATCGTCCTCTGGTAATTGGCAGAGGCCCGACCAAGTCTATTCCCCATATAGAAAATGGCTAAGGTGAGGTAATCGGTGTTAATAATGCATGGAGAGTTTTTCGTATGGTTGAGAACTATTGACACTTATCGCATTTCTGGGCATACGCTATACAGTCAGCGCATATCGTTGGCTAATAGTATCCCTGCATAGTTATTCTCTACAAAAGAGTCTGACCTGCTACATGAGCTCCACAAGATCCTTCGTGAATTTCTTCTATTATATCTTTAACTTTCGATGGATGAACACATATTTGTAGACCTTCTATCATACCTCTTATGTACAGAACTCCATTGTTTAAGACATATCTAGTAGCTTTAAACTTCAGCCTCTTAAGTACAAGTTTATCGGCTGGTAAAATGCCTTCTTCGATACACGTCCTGATGGGATCCATCCAGGAAGGTCCCATATCTAAAGTGACAAACTTCACCATCAAATCTTCATCGATACTTATATTTTCAAGTATCTCAATAGGAATTGTTCTTCGTAGCTCGGTACGAGT
The DNA here is from genome assembly GCA_949130495.1 of Sambucus nigra. Lineage (NCBI taxonomy): Eukaryota > Viridiplantae > Streptophyta > Magnoliopsida > Dipsacales > Adoxaceae > Sambucus > Sambucus nigra. The sequence continues at coordinate 14,347,511 of OX422211.1, read as the reverse complement.
AGTTGAGGCTAATCGAGCTAGTGCATCAGCCCTTGGATTCTCCAGTCTTGGTATTCTAACTATTTGGATAGCTTCTAAGTTGGATATAATCTCAATAGCTTTGGTTAGATACCTAGACTTGAATTATCCTTTTGCTCCGTATAGCCTGAACATCTGATTTACCACTAGTTATGAATCGTTACTTGCTCCGGATTTAGTGATTTAGCTAAACTAAGTCCCACAATTACGTCTTCATACTCAGCTTCATTGTTGGAAGCTTTGAATTGGAAATGCAGAGCATATTCTATGTCTAATCTATCTGGACTATTAAGAATTATTCCTGCTTCGCAGCCTACTGCACACGAGGAACCATCAATATACAAATTCCATGTTCGGATATTATCATCAAACCCTTGTTTGGACAAAAACCCTTTATGGAATATCATGTGCCTCATTTCATCACCCTCCAACTCTGGTCCCTTACCAGCTGATTCCTGTTGATCGGTAGCTATTCCTTCTGGTAATTCTGTTGCTGGGAGTTGATCGGGAATAGTTTCTACTGGTTCTCTGGCATCCCTGGGTTGCTCTGCACTAGCCCCCTGTTGATCGAAGATATCTAGATAAGTAAATTCAACGATGAAATCTTCCACTGCCTACCGTTTTAGAGAAGACCTTGTCTTGTAAACAATGTCATATTCACCTAACTCCACCACCCAATACATAAGTCTTCCATATTTTTTTGGCTTATGTAAAGCCTGTCTAAGTGGCATGTCAGTATATACCACTATTATATGGGCTTGAAAACAGGTTTTCATCCTCCTTCTCATTTCAATCAATGCCAATGCTAACTTCTCTAACTTTGGGTATCTGATCTCTGCTCCCCAAAATGCCTTGCTCGTATAATTCACTATTTGTTGCACTCCATTTTCTACGCATATAAAAGCTGAACTGACTGCACTTTCTGAAACCACTAAGTATAAGTATAATTTTTCTCCCAATACCGTCCTGGACAGCAAAGGAGGGGTCCCCAAATATTTCTTCAACTCTTGGAAGGCTTTCTTACACTCATCGTTCCATTCGAAGGTATTTCTGAGTGTCTTGAAGAATGGAAGACATCTATCATTTGCTCATGAGATGAACCTATTGAGGGAAGTAACACTCCCTATGAGGCTTTGTACTTCCTTCTTAGTAGTTAAAAATTATAGTTCTAGTAAGTCTTTGATCTTGTTAAGATTTACCTCAATACCCCATTAGTTCACAATATACCCGAAGAACATGCCTTCTTGTACACCAAAAACACACTTGGTCGGGATCATCTTCATTTGGTATTTATCTAATTGATCGAATGTTTGGCTCAGATCAGCTATGTGGTCAACAACTTTCTTAATTTTGGTTAACTTATCATCGATGTATACCTCCATATTCTTGCCAATCTTCTCTGCGAATACCTTGTTCATCAACCGCTGATATATAGCACCTATATCTTTAAGACCAAAAGGCATAACATTATAACAATATGTTCCTCGTGGGGGTAATGAAAGAGGTACTTTCCTTATCTTCAGGCTTCATTTTGATTTGATTGTATCCAGAGTAGGCGTCTATAAAGCTTAGCAATTCATGCCCCGAAGTTGCATCTACTAGCTGATCTATCCTGGGTAACGAGAAATGATCTTTTGGGCAGGCTTTATTCAGGTTTGTGAAGACCACGCACATTCTCCACTTGCTGTTGTTGTTGTTGTTGTTGTTGTTGTTGTTGTTGTTATTGTTGTTGTTGTTGTTGTTGTTGTTGTTGTTGTTGTTGTTGTTCTTCTTCTTCTTCTTCTTCTTCTTCTTCTTCTTATTCTTCTTCTTCTTCTTCTTCTTCTTCTTCTTCTTCTTCTTCTTCTTCTTCTTCTTCTTCTTCACCATGACAACATTAACTAACCAATCAGGATATTTAACGTCTTCAATGAAAGAATCTTTTTGTAATTTCTCTACTTCCTCTTGAATAGCTTGATTTTTTTCTGGGCTAAAGACTCTTCTTCGCTGCTTTATTGGCTTGATCTCCTTATTGACATTAAGCTCGTGACAGAGGAAAGCTGGGTCTATCCTCGGTATATCCTCATGACTCTATGCAAATGCTTGCCTCCTGTGCCTTAAGGATGCCACCAGTTCTTATTTTAACACTGGATTAACCAAGGCACCAACCTGGGTTATTATTTCTGGTTGCTCTTCATCCAAAATAATGCTTTCCATCGCCTCCATGACTTGGCCTTTCACGAGCTCTGTTTCATCTCTTGGGTCCAAGGTTTCAATCTCAGACTCATTAAATTTATCCACTTGATAAGTGGTTGTTTTCTTCCTTGCATCTTCCAATTTTTCTTGTTCGACAGATGAGTAATAGCATTCTCAAGCTACTTTCTGATCGCCCTTCATAATTCCAACCCAAAAGTTGGTCGGGAACTTTAAACACTGATGTACAGTGGATGGAACTGCTTTAAACTTTTCAGACCTACTCTTCCCATGATTATATTATAGGTTGACTGGACATTTTTATCCATTATGAAAAAGCATACTTTTTTTATTCTGCAAGCAGGCCAGGTACCAATAAGCATGTCCAACTTGATCGTCCTAAGTGGAAAAACTTTTTCGCCAGTGAAGCCGAGGAAGGGCCTATGATAGGGCTCCAACTGGGTGAGTTTCAAGTTTAAACTGTCAAAGCAAGGGTAGAACATGATGTTTGTCGAGCTACCATTATCTACCAATACTCTTGAGATGATCACATCCTTCATTTTCATTTTGATCACTAGAGGATCATCGTGAGGATATAAAACTCCTTCCAAGTCATTTTTGGAGAAATCGATGACCAGTTTATCTTTGTTGACCTTCCTCGGACGATCTTCATATGCTAGATTTATCCGCTGTATGTAAGAACAAGCTTGGGCCTCATTGAGGTGAGCCTTTCTTTTAGCAGTATGATCCCCTCCTCCTGCATCTCCACCTGTAATCATATTACATTCTAATGAACCAAAGCGAATTGAAAATACCTCACTCTCTGGCTGCCTTGGATTTTTGGGGAGATCGGGGTCATCCTCCGGGTCATCTTCATGGTCCCTTTTCTTGTCATCTCTTGGTCGACGAGAGGATTTAGACCTTTGCCATGCTCTATTGTTGGTCTTCCCACCATTCTGGCGATCAACAAACCTGTTCAACTTTCCTCGTCTAATTAGTGCCTCAATCTCATTCTGGAGAGATACACACTGCTTGGTTGTGTGACCATGATCTTTATGGAACTCGCAATATTTGGACTTATCTCTTTGCTCGGGAGCTGTTCTCAATTTTTCTGACCAGTTTAATTCCTCGCGGTTCTTGATCTCCTCCAAAACATGGTTTATATTCACCTTTAAGGGGGTACAATTTGCATATCTCCTTAAGTGGTCCATCGTTTCCTTGCATTTTGACTGCTTGGTACCTCCATTATGCTTGTGATCTTTCCTCTCTGACATGCCTTCAGCTTTATTCTCTACTTTTGCCTCAGCATTCTTCTTTGCAGCCATAGCTTCTTCGACATTCATAATTTTGGCTTCTTTAGCCATCAACTCTACCATGGATTTGGGGGGATCCTTGGCCAAGGTGTAGTACAGTTTGTCTGGTAAAAGACCACTCATGAGGGCTATAATAGCTGTTTTTTCCTCATAGTCAATGAACTCCAGTTTCTCGTTGTTAAACGAGTGATATAATCCCTGGTGCTTTCTCCTGCCTTTTTCCTTACACTCAATAGATGGGCTACCCACTTGACTGTATTTTCACCAAAATAGAAGTTTCCTATAAAGAGCTCAGCCAACTGATGGAAGGTTGCAATTTTCCCTCGAGGAAGGCTTTTGTACCATATTTGAGCAGATCCGGTAATGGTTCCTGAGAATTCCCTGCACCTCATCTCATTTGGGACTGCATAAATATCTGCAGCAACTTGGTACTGCTCTATGTGAAGAACATGGTAAGTTTTTCCATAGTACTTCAGCGTAACTATAGGAGCCTTAAACTTTGAGGGTGTGGAAAAATCCACAATTGCTCGTATAATTGGAAATCCTTTGATAAAGGTTCTTTGGAGAGGGTTTTTGGCCTTATCCATTTACCCTAACTTGTCCTCCAACCTCTGAATGGATCCCTTCCATGCATCATTTCCAACATTTGATTTATTTGCCCGAGCAACAAATCGCGCTGAATTCTCCTCTTGGGATCTTTCTGTGCGAGCTGCAGGACGTGATTGGGTTGAATCGTCCCTTAAATCATTTGGTCATTGAGAATTTCTCGACGCAATCCGAGGAGGGTTTCTATTCCTCCTAGGGCCCAAATGGGCAAAGGGAGAGACTCTGCTCAACCTTTCCAGAGTGTTTATTCGTTCTGGAGTTAAAGTGACATTTTTTTGAGAATCGATAACTCTTATGGGAGATGTCAGGCCAGGCTAATAGGAGGGATCACTGGCATTTCCGGTATGATGGAATTCAGCATGCTCGGACTGTGAAGGCGATGGGTGCATGTTTTTATGAATGCTCTATTGACTTGATTGAGCGACTGCTCCGTTTTGAACAGTCTAAATGAGCTGTCGCATGGTCTCCTACATAACTACTTATGCTTTGGCTAAGTTTGCCCCTATTCCTGTGAGACCATGGATAGTTGGAGGAGAGGACGAGTTTGGAGGAACTCCGTCATTGTTCCTATTGCTGGATTCTGGGATCTCAGCCATGTATGATGAGTTTTTTTTAGTGAAAAACGTTACGTATGGTCGTTCCCACAGACGACGCCAATCTGTTGATGTAAAAAACTAGATTTGATCTAATTAATTAATCACTGATAAATATGAATAAAGAAATAAGACAAAATATTTTTAAAGTGGTTCAGCCTTAATGATAATGGCCTACGTCCACTATCTTGTATTGCTGGGTGTTTTGCCTTAATCTTGATTATGATCGCTAGTGATCGATTACCCCATTATGGGGGGTGTTACAATGTATTTATAGCCCTCAGGCTGTCAGTATGAATAGACAATATGCCGTTATTTAATAGACATATAAATTTGTACATGGTAAGAATGTTCATTGAGTCCGTCTTCGTCGTTTCATCTCCCTGATCAGATACTCAGTACGCTGAGTAGCTCGGCATAGTGAGTAGCTTGGTGCCTTAAGCTGTTCAAGAAATACAATTGTGCTAGGTAGGATAACACGTGTCTTCATCTAATTAGTCCACGCTAGCTGACGAATTTTTGTATCAACAACATGTAAATTCAATTGAAAATTGAAAGAAAAAAAGTTAACATGTGACTTATTTTAATTTATAGTTTTTTTCAAACATAAGACATGGAATTACAAAATGGTAAAACTAAAAAAACCAATCAACGTATCCAAAGAACCTAAAAAAATCCACCACTAACACCAACTTCAACATAAATTTACAAAGACCACAAATAAGAGTATAACGAAACATTCCGACGGAAGAAAAGAATACATTAAAATGAACCCCTATAAAGCTTTACACAACCCTTTTCTCATAGTTGAAGATGTCATTTTCTCAAACACATACATAATACTCAATCTAAAATGCGAACCCACCATAAGACTTGCAAGCTTCCAGATAAACATCATTTAGATTTTTTTAAATAAGTTGTCATATATGTCGATGTACTCAAGATTTCAATATTAACATGTAACCTGATTAGGAATTCAAAGGGGCTTGACTTATCAATTACTCGTTTGTGAATTAAAAGTGCAAAAGTTATACAAATCCCTCTTTTTTGGATGTTATCATTTTTTTATGATTAGGAATTCAAAGAGGCTTGACTTACCAATTACCCATTTGCGAATTAATAGTGGAAAAGTTATACAAATCTCTCTTTCTTGGATGTTATCCCTTTAAAATCTCTCTTAAATTTGAGACACTTGGCATAACCACATTAAGGGACACCATTTTTATATTGTAATATTAGATGTTGTACATGGTCATGATAATTCTTAGTCTCTCTTTCGCTCCACAGTCAGAACTTTCCGACCATGGACTCTGTGGATGGTGATTGTATTACTTCAATTGAGTTTTTTTTTTAATTTATTATTACGAGGGCACTTAAATACATCACACCAACTGTTGCATCAACTGTTAGGCCATCTCCAATGGGAGACATAGATGTGTATTTTTAGATTGTTTGGCTCTACAATGGGTAGAATAAAATGTAGATTTAGGAGAGATAAAACGTAGAGAGAATGAAGATTTACATCCTCACTACATATTGTGTAGTGGAGGGGCCCACAACTGGATGGGTAAGGCTTGGCCATCTAAACTGTTTGTGGGTCCTAGTTGTCCATCCAAGCTTCAATTAAAAAAATTATATCCTTCTAACGGCATTCAACCTACATTTATAAAAAAATAATTTTTATATCCTCTTGGACGGCTAAGGCTCGTGCGTCTAGCCTCCATTTACACCGTTTCACTGTGTACACTTGACAGGAAACGTAGGCAAAAAAAATGTAGATTTATATTATTTTAAGTCATCCCATTGGAGATGGCATTAATAGCTTACCTTTCCTAGGAAAATAAGATAAAAAAAGGTCCCTTTGGGTAGTGAGCATAAATGTCTTTCGTGCTTGATGATGCAGGAAACAACACCACCAGATAAGGTGTTAACAAGCCCATGCAAGTGATAATAATGGAAGCACATGAGAATATATGTATGTATATTTATAGAAGGAGGTGAGGAGAAGAGGATGAACAATTGAATGTGAGTGGTTCAGCCAATCTGGCCTACGTCCACTATGAGTGTGTGAGTAATATCACTAAATGAAGGCACTAATGGACATGGATACAATCTCTCAACCTTTCTCTCTCTACTGTGTGAATTAACAGAGTTTCAACTAGGATTGCAATTTTGGATCCCTTTACAAGGTAGAGGATGACCTCTATATATAGTGCTTAGGGGGCTTAGTTACCCCCCAAGCATGCAATAGGCATGTGCATGAAGATCCAACCAGTGTAAGTATGACACATGGCTGATCCTAACTAAATAATTATGACCTCAATATTCCCTCATGTGGAGGGAATGATCCATTTATAACAGATTTGTCCACGTGTTCTAAGCAATACACGTGCACGTAAATACTTAGCTTTCTTCGATTTGTACCAACCCCGGCCTGGATGAGTACGAGGTTGGTGGTGTCCTACCCTTTCCATGTCCGAGACCAACCTACATGATGACCTTGGCTAGGATGCCAGCCGAGGTTAGATACTTGGAACGTCGACCAAGGCCGATGTTTTCATGATGCTTCATGATTGAGACTGCGAGGCTTTACTGACTTCAGGTGATAACTTGTGACGTCAGACATGGACGATGTTATTATCGATGGATGGTCGAACCCACGAGTCCTTACTGACCTCGGCTGATGCCCAACCGAGGTTGATGTATGAGGTTGAGGCAATGTCGACCAGGGCTGACCTTATGAAAGACGATATTGCTGACGGTTATTATGAGCTTCTGCCACCTCGACTGTGATCTAGGCCGAAGTTAATGTCTCTGAGTAGGAAGGTGCACTTTAGGCATATCAGTGCTCATAATTAATAAACCAGCGTTAATATTTAATGACAAAACACAACTATGTCACGTGACAAACTTCGTGATGTAGACACCATTTTTAATATTATATATTAGATGAGGATGTGTTCTATAAAATTCAATTCGTTTTATTATTATTTTATTCATAGAATGTCACACCCTGCGTAATTCTACCGTTCACCCCCGCCAAAACTATGCCGAGTGCAAACTAAATAAAATATCATTCTTAGCATGTGACAGATATGAGACATCTAAAATTCGTACCACAAGATAATAAAGAAATCATTCCCGATAAATAATAATCACCAATGCAATCGAAAATACATCACCATGCTAATCTTCAATAATATCTAACTCGAAGTAAATATAATCTCCAATAAATTGAATTCATAATGAAATATTTGAATAAAAACCGTAACAACTATGGAACCAAACGACCCACCAAATTCATAAACTCAGTCTCAAAATAAATGCAAAGGAATGTAAAACTAATCTAAACTACCAAGCATCAAATAAATACTCGTGCTGCACCTCCAAGATAAATCTCCAAATACTCTTATGCAACTGCTCCAACACTAATACCTGAAAAATGTTAGTCAACGCATAGGGTCAGAGCCCCGAGCCTGAATACACACTACTCCCCTCAATTAGGGTCCTTGAACCCAGAAAATAAATTATATATGATTAATATCATAATAGAATATTTTAAATTAAACGAGATAATTAATAATGATGTGAGTAAATAAACAACATAGGGTAGAAATACTCATATATGCCATCTCAACGTCTAAGTCCAATTATCCATTCATTTAACTTAATTTAAGTTAATCCAATTATTAATTGTCTCCATTATTAATATCATTTGTGGGGCTACCACTTAAATCTTTATCTTATTTTATTTGGTTGTGCGGTACTCTCTCTGTTCTACACCACACATATTCTCCTCGCCATAGTCAGTCGATCCGTTTAAACTATCATCCCTATAATTATGTACGAGGCTTCACGTATGACACGTCTTCATAGCCTTCCAACTAGTTTAAAGTGTCAGCACTGCAAATATTCAGACGCCACCCACCCACATGTAACAATAGCCAGCCAACTCATTTAAACTGTCGGTCCTACAATTATTAACGACGCCAATATAGTTGTATTCCCATTTTATTATATTAGGTGTTAATTCTCACTTTCTCATCTTTCTCAATATTTTATTTAATCAACCCCACCCTTATTATCGCTGTGAGATCCTCAAAATACCCCTAAGTCCCATAACCAAGGGTCCCCAAAATACCGATACGTTTTACCCTGTGTATAGGATGAATTTCTAGCAAAAATCACTCCCTAGTCTTATGCCTAGACTAGCGCAATGATGATATGACATAAAAATCAGCCCCGCCCCAGAATATCCCATCTGTAAAAATATACACTAATTAGTCCCATACCTAAAAAGCGTAAATTGCAACTAAGGCCTACCCATTAGTCCCATACCTAGCGAGCATCCCAAAATATACGTGAGATCATACTACCAAAATTCAATTGTACCTGCGATGATAAATATAAATATCAATCAATCACATAAACCAACAACACATATAAACAATATCACAAATTTATTCGTGATGGCGAAATTTAATTTAATTCAATTAATAATACCGTCGTCCTTCTTTACGCAATTACTTCATTTAATTATTATAGATTAATCAACGTGCAAAGTTATGAAACACACCAAAATTTTCCACTTTTATTAACTACATAATTTTCATGCGTTTACATGTCCCGATTTCATTAAAATAAACCCCATAAAATTATACATGCTATTCTACACCCATAATAACCAAAACCCACGACTCTCTCCTATGCACCCGAGGGTTTTAAGTCTTATTCCGTATTAAAAAATTTCATCAAAACAGTACCGAATTTAGTTTTCACTTTTTCTAATTAAAGTTGCTAAAACATGTGATTAATTATTTAGGGAACACTTAAAACGCATAATACTAAAGGAAGAGAATAGAGTATCCATGCCTGCATAATAGTTGATTGAGAATTCTGATTTCAAAGATGTATTCGTCTAAAAAATTTGATAAAGATCCATTCTTGACGTGTCTTGAGACCCAGTTAATCTTGACAAATCTTGAGTTGAAACCTTGAAGAAAATTGGGGCAAAGGTTCGTAGATGAAAGGAAAATATGTTGGAGAAGTCTTCTGGAGGAAGAGGTGCGGAAAACACATCCATGGATTAGTTTTAATTTATAATGATTAGGAGTTCTATTTAAACAAAAAAAAATCCCGTCATTCACGGCCCAGAACCGTGACAACCGTTAATTTTTCAATTTAAATTCCCATTTTAACTCTGATTTTGATTTAGATTAAAATCCCATTTTTCAATATTAAAACTCAACATTTTAAATTACTAAAATTAATGAATTCCAAAAGTTTATGTTATCCAATCTTCGGAATTAATTTAAATAATACCTTTTAAATTTATGGGGTTTTATATACTTTCCCACTAGCATAGGAATTTCGTCCTCAAAATTCGATGAAGTGTAAACGCGCAAAACAAAATGAGGTTCACATATGCCTACCCATACATACCACGATTAGGCGCCCATACACCCAATCCTACCCGTACATAAACCATGATCCAAAAATACAATATATATACCTAACTACATATATACACATAACTATTAAAAATAACGGCATACCGCGCTTTCTCACAAATCACTACTCGATTCTCTCTTCCAAAATTCATCGTAATAATTAAGTCCTCAAATTAAATCACATCACCAAATTGGTACTTACAATACCTCACATCGGTACTAACGATTTCCAAAGCAAATCTCGTCTCCAAAATCAATTCTGAGGATCCTCACATTAAGATTACTATTTCTAATCTCAATGCCTACAACGCCCTTAACACAAACTCCCTATATCCAAGAAATACAACTAACACGTATGTTATACCTAATATCTTATGGAGTACGAATCAACAAAGGAGATCAAAGATCGGTAACGCGAAAGCTAAATGGCCTCACAACCTACAAGACATAAGACCATGCCGTGATACCATCTATCACACCCCGCGGAATTCTAGCGTCGGACGCTACCGAAACTATGCCGATGCGAATTTTAGCATGTGACAAATATGAGACATATAAAATTTATTCCACAAGATAATGATGAAATCAATCTTAATAAATAATAATCACCAATGTGATCGAAATCCATCACCATGCCAATCTCCAATAATATCTAACTCGAAGTAAATTTAATCTCCAATAAACTGAATTCATAATGAAATATCTGAATAAAAATCGTAACAACTATGAAACCGAATGGCCCACCAAATCTATAAAATTAGTCTCAATATAAATGCAAAGGAATGGAAAACTAAAATAAACTACTATAAATAAATACTCCATCTTCACCTCCAAGATAAATCTCCAAATACTCCTATGCAGCTACTCCAGCACTAATACCTAAAAAATGTTAGTCAACGCACAAAGTCAGAGCCCCGAGAATGAATACACACTACTCCCCTCCATTAGGGTCCGTGAACCCAGACAATAGCATAGATATGATAAATATCACAATGGAATATTTTAAATTAAATGAGATAATTTATAACGATGCGAGTAAATAAACAACATATGCTAGAAATGCTCATATATGCCATCTCAAACTCTAAGTCCAATTATCCATTCATTTAAGTTAATCCAATTATTAATTGTCTCCATTATTAATATCATTTGTGGGACTCCCACTTAAATCTTTATCTTATTTTATTTGGTTGTGCGGTACTCTCGCTGTTCTACACCACACATATTCTCCTCGCCATAGTCAGTCGATCCGTTTAAACTATCATCCCTATAATTATGTACGAGGCTTCACGTATGACACGTCTTCATAGCCTTCCAACTAGTTTAAAGTGTCAGCACTGCAAATATTCAGACGCCACACACCCACATGTCCCAATAGCCAGCCAACTCATTTAAACTGTCGGTCCAATAATTATTAATGATGCCAATATATATGTATTCCCGTTTTATTATCTTAGGTGTTAATTTCACTTTCTAATCTTTCTCAATATTTTATTTAATTAAACTTACACTTATTATTGACGTGAGATCCTTAAAACAACCCATAGTTCCATACGTAAGGGTCCCCAAAATACCGATAGGAAAAATCACTCCCCAATCTTATGCCTAGACTAGCGCAACAATGACATGATATAAAAATCATCCCCTCCCCGAAATATCCCATCCGTAAAAATATACATTAACTAGTCCCATACCTAGAAAGCGTAAATGATAACTAGAACCTACTCACTAGTCCCATACCTAGTGAGCATCCTAAAATATAGGTGAGAGCGTACTACCAAAATGCCCTTGTACCCGCGATAATAAATATAAATATCAATCAATCACATTATTCAACAACACAAATAAACAATATCACAAATTTATTCGTGATGGCATAATTTATTTAAATTTAATTAATAATATCTTTGTCATTATTTACGCAATTACTTCCATTTAATTATTAAAGATTAATCAACGTGCAAAGTTATGAAACACACCAAAATTGTCCACTTTTATTAACCACATAATTTTCATGCGTATACACGTACCGATTTCATTAAAATAAACCCCATAAAATTCTATATGCTATTTTATACCCATAACAACCAAAATCCACTACTCTCTCCTACGCACCTGAGGGTTTTAAGTCTTATTCCTTATTAAAAGTTTTCATCAAAACAATACCAAATTTAGTTTTCACTTTTTCTATGTAAAGTTGCTAATTTGTTTTAAGAAAACATGTGATTAATTGTTTAGGCGACACTTAAAACGCATAATACTAAAGGAAAAGAATAGAGTATCCATGCCTGAATAAAAGTTGATAGAGAATTCTAATTTCAAAGATGTATTATTCTCAAAAAGTTGATAAAGATTCGTTCTTGACGTGTCTTGAGAAAACCCAGTTAATCTTGACAAATCTTAAGTTGAAACGTTGAGGAAAAATGGGCAAAGGTTTGTAGATGAAAGAGAAATATTTTTGAGAAGTCTTTTGGAGAAAGAGTTGTGAAAAAGCAATTTGAAGAACCCAACCACTGATTAGTCTTTATTTATAATGATTACGAGTTCTAATGCTAATAGGATTTTATTTAAACTAAAAAAAAAGTTGCCCGTTAGTCACGGCCCAGAATCTTGACAAAGTTTTTTTTTCAATTTAAATTACCATTTTAACTTCGATTTTAATTTCGATTAAAATCCTACTTTTCAATATAAAAACTCAACATTTTAAATTACTGAAATTAATAAATTACAAAATTTTATTTTACCCAAAATTCTAAGTTAATTTAAATAATACTTTTTATATTTACGGGGTGTTATAAGAATAAACTATAAATATTTATATTGGTGTTATAAAATGTTTATTCAGTGGATGTTGTGGGCGCTTATTTATTTATCAAGCCCAAATATGATTCCGATTAGCACCGGCAAAATTGGTTTGCCAACCTCAAACAACCCATATTACCCCATACATTCAGTCATGGAGCCCATTTTTAAATTTTAAACCAAGCATGGGGACCAAATTAAAATATTATGGGTCAAAATGAGCTAACCCATCATGAGCCCATATTCAAATATTACAACCACCACAGTTATAACAAAATCAGTTCCGCTTCTGCTCTTTCTCTTCCTCCCCTCTCTCTCTCTCTCTCTCTCTCTCTCTCTCTCTCTCTCTCTCTCTCTCTCTCTCTCTCTCTCTTTTAGATCGGATCTCTATTTTTTGTTTGCACATATATCTCCATAAATAAGATAAAGCAGAGATGGTTCCTTGTGAAGTAAATGGTTAGAGTCGATCAGTAAAAAAAACCATTGTTGGACATGTGAAGAACATTTGGAACTTTTTTCTACAAAAACACAAATCACAAAAATGGGCTAACCGGATCGAACCCAACCTGTCTTTTACATCAAGCCATATTTCTCCTCCCCATATTAGGTCCCGTCCATATTAGTCCCGTGCAAATTTAATCCAAACCCACTAACTGCCACCTCTAGTGCCAACCAGCCCAGTATGAAAAATGAACTGCCCGACCCAATTACAACACCCAAACTTTTGATTGTGTATTTAATATGTTCTTAAATACATTGTGATAGGCATGAATTGGTTACCAACAATCTCGGGCAGATATTCAGGAACACCTCATGACCTATCTACAAGACTAGGTGAATTACTTATACAATTCAACCACTTACCATTTACCATAAATGTATCCCTTACCCCCGAACAAAGGGCATGTAATCTTGATTACTTGAGAGACACTAATAAGAACAGTAACCTCTCCGTAAATGTAGGCAAGTTACCAAACCATGTACATCTTATATTATTTGTGATCATTTCTTTTCTGATTGTTATTTAATTTCTAGGATTATTCTATTGTGATATTTTCTACACTCACAACGGCGTCGTCTGTGGGAAAGATTATTCTTCCTACAAAAGCAAACAGATTAAAATCACCATAGCAGCACTATACCACAAATTGGTGATGTACAAGCTGACTCAGTTCCACTTAGGGTTAGGTTTGAGATTTTCCAACAACAAAACCCTATGGCTCTCCAAGAGAGGCAACCCTCTGAAGAAAGTCATGGACCACCTAGGTCTACCCATATTTATAAATTGGTCAACGCTTATGGAAATAGGCTTCACGAGCAGGAGAAGGCAACACACCTCCAGATGGAAGAAAATTCTCGCTTATAAAGGCGACTTGAAAGGATGCATAGAGATATCCACTGAGACAATAAAAGACATTCTACGAGGTCTCTTAGTCCTCACGCATGAAAGACTCAGAGTCGATGGAGGAGCCCCAGATGCGATCAGGGCCAATTTGAGTGTGGCCGATAAGAGAGGCACCACAGGAATGATGGTTACTAGGATGAAAACATCAGAGTTTTGGTTCGAAGAGAGATGGATCAACACTTAGCCCATCGAGGGGCTAGATCCACCAAAGATCTATCCAAAAGAGCTCTTAATACTCAGATGAAATCCCCTTTTTCAAGGGAGATATAAGAGGAGGAGGAGTCCCTAAAGAAGTTCGTCATTCCCCTATTTCAGTGGTGGCGAGGCCCCTCCCTCGCCACAACTGTAATCCTTCTTGGAAATGGTAGTGATATACATACATACATACATAAATAGATACATACATACATACATACATACATACATACATATATATGTATGTATATACGTACGTACGTACGTACATATATATATATATATATATATATATATATAGGAGAAGACTCACCTATATCATGTTTTATACATCATCCATACATCACACCTAGTTGTAGGTCATAAAAAACTTTTTTATTTTTCTTTTGAAATTAACCTTCAAATAAACTCATGTCAACAAATTAGGTCAAAATACATTTTGTAGCTATTGTTTAAAAATTCGCAAAAAACTACTCAAAATACCTTATTTACAAGGGTTTGCTCCAGTATTTTTTGTGAATTTTTTAAAAATAGCTAAAAAATGTATTTTGACCTAATTTTTTTGAATATGTGTTAATTGGAAGGTTAATTTTAAGAGAAAAATAAAAAATTTGGAAAAAATATTGCTTAGAGCCTAGAATTAGATGTGATGTATACATCATGATGTTTGTGAGCCTTCCTCTCTCTCTCTCTCTATATATATATATATATATATATGTTATACCCCTATAGTCTCAGCAGAGAATAAGTTCCAAATAATTCAAGGGAATTAAAATAAATGCTCGGCTTCTTCATCTTTGGAGGCCGTATCAGTACTAGATTGTTCGACCTAACTATTTGTTATAAGATTGGACACGCACGTATGCCTCTGGGAACTTACACACGAGATATACCTTATTAACTACATGGGATTATAACCGCCAAATCTGTTACCTCATGATTATCCAGACGCTCATCACCAAAGTTGTTTCGTACTTCAAGGCGTCAATTTTTCTTATGATAAACATGTATCAAGATGTAACTGCTCGAATTCTGAGGGCACTCCATATCTTTGTAAATATCTAAAAATCACATATAAATAGAGGAGATAGATACGAAACAAGGGAAACTTTTTTGATACGTTTTCAAGCCTTGAGTTGTATCAGAAAATCCTATATTGTAACTGTATCAACAAGTGCAATACCCAAGTAGTACCACCGTGGATGTAGGTTTCCTCCAAGGGACGAACCACATAAAAATCATTGTGTTTTCACCGTGTTTCACCCCCATTTTCTATAATTATTACTTGTGATTAACTGTCTCTATTAATTCTTTGTTGTCTCCATTTTTGGACGTCAACAAATTGGCGCCGTCTGTGGGAATGTTGTAATAAGCCATTGCAGTTCTTACCGAAAACCACTAATTCAGATCCTTAACAAAGACATTTTCGAATGGAGGATATCCTTGAAAGTGGTCGCATAACAGAGGTTCAGACACCACCTACCCCCACTGGGGAAGGCGACTTACATAACATACTAGTGAGTCTCGCTAAGGGGAAAGACGCGATCCAGGAGAGTGTCAGGAAGTTGACACATACCCTCCAGACCAAGTCAGTGACTCTCAACCCAGATAGCCCTACTCCTGAACCCGAGGCATCTAGGAGATTGAACTTGGGATCTTATGCTAACGCCAGTTCTTCCCGACGAACCAGCTCGCAGCGGGACCGAACATACTGCTCCGAAGCTACCTCCTCCATCCAGTCGCCCTACCACTTTTATGATAAATCGTATTCCAAGGAACTTCCTAGCGCATTCGAGCGGTTAAGTTGAGGGTCAACATTTGACCAATTTGGCCCGCATTGTATCCGCTGGCAAGTTCCAGTGACATCTCACTATCGTTCCCAAAGAAGCATGTGAGGACATTATTCGTTACCTTTAGAGCATGTCTTATACCGTTACACCCGTCGAAAAATAATTCAAGATCATTCAAGCATCAAGACGGATCCGAATATCAATGTTCTCCAACATTCAAGCCGTCACGAGATAAATTTAGTAAAGTTTGCGTTTTAATTCCTTAGCATTTAACTTAGAGTGTTGGGATATTTTTTATCAAATATTTTCTAACTGTTAGAGCAGGCTTTTTAAGTTTTCGTCAAAAAATATTTTTCAAAGTTTTAAGACGGAGAATTTACTAACGAAAGAAAACAATAATTTTTTAATATTTCGTTCGAACGACAGGCCTCTGTCGCGCGATGTCATTTGAGCAACACGTGTATTCGTTCGAGCGACACTGCTATCTTGTTCAAGCGATCTGCCACCTTAGATTTTCTATAAATTGGTTTTTCCAACTTCATTTTTTATTAGAAGATATGAGATTACAGTTTTACGAAAACTCCTACTTCATAAACGTTTGTCTTCTCTTTTAGGGTTTAAATACTTTGTTTTTTAATTCACAAATCATCCCAATAGTTTATGTGAGTTGTTTTGGAACCCAAGAACACATCTTTATGTGAAGGTTCTCTTGTAGAGGAGATCTCTACTAATGATCTAGGTGTTGATTGATTGAGGTACTGGGCTGAAGATGACTACGTGTCAATAGGGAGTGCTCGTGGGTATTCTTGGGATGAATTGGAGCTGCGGTTCTGGCTTACTTTAGGCCGCGGGCTGTGTGGATTTTCTAGGGCTAATCCATTGCAGCTTTAATTGTAATCTTTGTAAGTATTATAGTGAAATAAAGGGTTAACCCGAAAGGTTTTTTTTCCTGAAATTTTCTAGTTAGAAAACTTATTTGTGATGATTTGACACACACACACACACACACACACACACATGTAGTTGAAATACTGTTATTAAAGCCGTTTAATACAGGATTACACTATTTAAGTAACTCCGAACTATTTCTTGAGGAAACTCTTTTCTTTAAATCAAATCAGATTAATCACAAGATGTGATTAATAAAACATGCACGAGATCAGTTCAAGATTTGTTAACAAGTTTTGAAAAACAAAACTGAAAAGATTAAATCAGTACACCAACAAGAATGAAATGAGGAGATGTAGAAATATTAATGACAAGAGATTTTTAACGTGGTAAAACCTCACCCAACTGAGGAAACATCCACGACTCCCTCTACGGAGTAAAAGAAAAAAGCCACTAAAACAAAATATATTAGTTACAAACTATATAACACACATTCACACAAATCAGTCCTATACAAGTTTAGGAACGTACCCACGGGTTTCCTTCTAACTTCTCTGCAGTTCTGATTGCTGATGTGGTTCTCCCAGTTTGCTAACTTCCACTTTATTCCAGTCTTTACGTCGACTCTTGTTTCAAGATCTTATTACCAACACGTTCAGTGTTGTAGCGTGTAAGTGTTTGTGATGGTGATCTAACACATGCATGCACACACACTCACGCTTATTTATACAAACAGTCCTAGCAAATTACAAATCAGATCTATATGCTGTGATTTTCTGTTTCTCTCTTCTCAAAAAACTAAAACCTTATTTGACCTTTAATATGATCCCGGAATCCACGGCTATCTTGCTCGGAAGACGTTTGAAGATCTTAATTAATTTCAGGGTTTTGAAAATATTTTTGAAATTAAAAATCGCCAAGTGTGATTCCAACTAGGTCAAAGGTCTCGTTTCAAAAGAACTAGAAACAGAAAATGATTTTATTGATTTTGAAGATGAAAACATTTATAGAAAATAATCAATAAAAGATTTCTCAAGACGGGAAACTAAGAATGCAGATCTAAGTGTAATATAACATAAAATGACCAGATCTATAATTTCTATGAAACAAAAATGCAGATCTAACCTAATGTTTAAGTTGGACATAAGTTCATAAAACGGAGAGGTTAAACCACGAAACAACTTTCAAACCAACATTAAAAAACTCTCAAACACTAAGGGATGGTGTTTGGTGTAAACTGGTTTTTGGAAAAAAGGTTAGGGTTTGAAAAGGTGTTTGAACGAATTAGGGTTTCTATTCTCTCTCTGGTTTCTCACTCTTTCCTCTCTCTTCTCTCTTCTCGCTCGAATTAAACAAAGTGGCAAAAGTCTCTCAAAGCTGAGGGCTAGCCTCCTTTTATAGTGGGTTGAGAAGGATGGAGAAGGCTGAGATGAATCTAAAGGCTGAGATTTAGTCTTGGCCTTTTGGCTTCCATCCAACAATATAAGAGAAGCGATTGGTTAAATGCTTTCTAATTGTCTAAGAGAGGTTCAAAAGGATTGAGATTGGGCACATGCAGAGCGTTGATAAGATCTATCCAAGGGCTGATAATGAATAAAAGTTTTGTCTCTTAAAAGAAACACAAATCCAACCAGTAGAAGGGTGACAGGTGTAGGGCTAATATCGAACCTCACACGCACGTCTCAAACAAGTTACACAAACACCCTTAATGTCTCAAGCGCTTTCGGTTTCTACCCAAGAGAACTTTATGGGAATAAAACCAACAATCAGAATTTACAAATTGACCCCAAGACTTTTTAACCCCAATTTTAATTATGAAAAAATCATTAAAAGTTCCTAAAAATTATTAAAATTAATTTTAAGGGAAATTAACACACACAACACACACAAAAACAATTTATGCAATATATGACCCATGTATGCAGTCCTAATGTGTGTGAGTGTTTGTGAATATACCTTTGATTAATTAAATAAGAGGAATGAATTGTATAGAAGTGTTTGAGGCTCTTTGGTATCTAGGGGAGGGACTCAATTTTGTCACTATTTCCAAACTAGATGAGCACTTATATAATGTAGACTCAAGTGAGTCAAGTGTATAAGGTGCTTCAATCTCCCCCTTTGTAAATATGAGACAAAATCTCCTTTGAGTCATCTTGGACTCATAGGGTTACAAAGAAATAAGGAAAAAACCTATTCCTATACAAAAATTCTATCTACCCATTTCCTAAAAAATAAAATTGCATAACTTAACTAATTACAATTCAATACCCTATTACATCTATTGAGAATAACTGTACAGAATCCTGCAAATAATCATTAAGATCAAGCTTATTAGAATATGTACAAAACAAATGAACTCATAAGACTCAAATTTCTCCCCCATTTTATCTCAAATGGACAAAGCGAAAAACTAAGCAAGTCAAAGAGTTTATTCAACACGAACCATTCCTATCGATTTACGCCAAGAAATAAATCTATTGTAATCCAAAGGTTTGGTAAATATATCTGCGAGTTTCAAATCAGTAGGAAGATAATTGATTTCTAATTCCTTAGTCTCAACTAATTCGCGTATAAAGTGATGTCTAATTTTTATGTGTTTTGTTCGTGAGTGTTGAACAGGATTTTTAGAGATATTGATCGCGCTTTGATAGAGATGTAGTTGTTCCTCTTTAATACCATAATCACTTAGCATTTGCTTAAGCCAAAGTAATTTAGCATAACAGCTTCCAGCGGCTATGTATTCAGATTCAGCTGTTGATAAAGAAGTGTAGCTTTGTTTTTTACTACTCCAACCTACCAAATTATTACCAATATAGTAACATGCTCCTGATGTCCTCTTACTATCATCAGTACACCCTACCCAATCGGCATCAGTGTATCCTATTATAGTGCTAGGAGTATCATTGGTGTACTAAAGTCCTAAATTTATAGTGCTTTTTATGTATTTTATGATTCTTTTAACGCAAACTAATTGGATCTCTTTAGGATTGTCTTGATAACGGGAACGCATGCAAACAACGTATATAATATCAGGATGTGAAGCGGTAAGGTATAACAAGGTTCCTATCATACTACGATATAAAGTTGGATCTACGGATTTTCCCGTTTCATCCTTAAACAGTTTGACTGTAGTACTCATGGGAATTTTAGTATCTTTTGCACTCTCAGGGCCGAATTTTATAACAATATCTAAAGCATATTTTGATTGCGAAACAAATAATCCTTCTGAATTTTGTTTGACTTGAAGACCCAAGAAAAATTGCAACTCCCCCATAAGAGTGAAAATCTGTTACTAAAGCCGTTTAATATAAAATTAACTCTTTAAGTAACTCCGAACTGTTTTTTGAGGAAACTCTTTTCTTAAAATCAAATCAAATTAATCACAAGAAGTGTTTATCAAAATATGTACGAGATCTGTTCAAGATTTGTTAACAGGTTTGACAAATCAATTTAAAAAACTTTAAACACAGCACAACCAAATATTAGATGAGGAGATGTAGAAAGATTAAGAACAAAGATTTTTAACGTGGTAAAACCTCACCCAACTGAGGAAACATCCACGACTCCCTCTACGGAGTAAACCAAAAATTCCACCAATACAAATTATAACAGTTACAAATTATATAACACACATGCACACAAATAAGACCTATACAAGTTTAGGAATGTACCCACTGGTGTCTTTATAACTTCTCTACAGTTTTGTTTGTTGATGTTGTTCTCCCAGTTTGCTAACTTCCAATTTGTTCAAGTTACTTATGTTGGATCTTGTTCTTGAGATCTTATTACCAACACTTTTAGTGTGGTAGGGTCATAGTGTTTGTGGAGGAGCTTTCTAACACATGCATGCACACACACACACACACACACACACACACACACACACACACACACACTTATTTTATATAAACAGTCCTATCAAATTACATATAAGATCTATATGCAGTGATTTTTTATTTCTCCCTTCTTAGAAAACATAACCTTATTTGACGTTTATTATAATCCCAGAATCTACGACTATCTTGTTTAAAACACGTATCAAGATCTTAATCAATCTCGAGTTTTGAAAATATTTTTGAGATTGAAAATCATCAAGTGCGATTCCAACTAGGTCGAAGGTCTTGTTTCAAAAGAGCAAGAAATAGAAAATGTTTTTGTTGATTTTGTAGATAAAAACATTTATAGAAACAAATGAACAAATATTTTCTCAAGATGAGAAACTAAATATGCAGATCTATGTGAAATATAACATGCAGTGACTTAGATCTAAGATTTCTATAAAAGTAGAAAAACAGATCTAAACAGATGTTTAAGTCGATAACAAGATCTGAGAACGAAGAGGTTACACCAACAAAACTAATAAACCAACCACTCAAAATATCTCAAACACTCAAGGTTGTGTTTGGTATAAACTGGTTTTGAAAGAGGTTATGGTTTGAATATAGTTTTGGACGATTTAGGGTTAGGGTTTCCTAACTCTGGTTTCTCTCTCTCTCTCTCTCTCTCTCTCTCTCTCTCTCACTCTCTCTCTCTCTCTCTCTTCTCTCTCTTCTCTCTTCTCTCTTCTCTCTCTCTCAATCGAATGAACAAAGTGGCAAAAGTCTCAGATGGCAGAGGGTAGGGGTCCTTTTATAGGAGGCTAAGAAGATTCAAGAATACAAACCAAAATCAAGGGCTAGGATCTGGTCTAGGATGATTGAGTTTGATCCAATTGTTTAAACATAGGCGGTGATTAAAACGCTTCTGTTTGGCTCAAATTGGTTTCACTAAGATTGTATAAGAACGCATGTAGGTCATTGATTAAATCTAATCCAAGGGTTGAAATAACACACAACAACTGTCTCACAGATAAAACACAATTTAGGTCGTTTATAGCTTGCCAGGTGTAGGCAATAGATTGGTTGTTACACGCGCATCTAAACTAATTACCCAGCATGCCTTATAGTCTCTGGCTCTTTCGAATTCTACCCAAGTGAATTTTTAGCCAAAAAACCAACAATCCAAAATTGCAGATTGACCCTAATATTTTTAAAACCAAATTTTAATTAATAAAAACCTTATTTTAAAGGCTTATAAAATTCCCAAAAAAAATATTAAAAATCAATTTTAGGGATTTAAACACACTCAACATATATACAAACACTTATATGAACTATGAAATGTATGAATGCAATTCTAATGTGTGTGAGTGTTGGTAAAGGTATCTAGATTAATCAATCAAGAGGAATAAAATAGCAAACCAATCTCTGAGGTTCTTTGGTTTCTAGGATAGACACAATTTTGTCACAATTTCCAAACTAGATAACACTTATACAATACAAACTCAAGTGAGTCAAGGGTATAAGATGCTTCAATCTCCCCCTTTGGAAATATGATACAGAATCTCCTTTGAGTCATCTAGGAATCGTAGGGCAACAAAATAAGAAAAACCTATTCCTATGAAAATTTTATCTACCCATTTCCTAGAAAACAAAAGTACATAACTCAACTAATTACAATTGAATACACTATTACAACTGTTGAGAATAACTGTGTACAGAATCCTACAATGAATCACTAAGATCAAGTTCTTTTAGAATATGTAAAAAGATTCATAAGACCCAAATTTCTCCCCCATTTTGTCTCAAATAGACGAAGGGAAAAACATATAGAGACCAAAGAAATCAATCAGCACACACCATACCAATTGATTTACGCAAAGAAATAAATCTATTGAAATTTAAAGGTTTGGTAAACATATCTGCGAGTTGCAAATCAGTTGGAAGATAATTAATTTCTAATTCCTTAGTTTCAACCGATTCGCGTATAAAGTGATGTCTTATTTTTACGTGCTTTGTTCGCGAGTGTTGAACATGATTTTTAGAGATATTGATCGCGCTTTGATAGAGATGTAGTTGTTCCTCTTTAATACCATAATCACTTAGCATTTGCTTAAGCCAAAGTAATTAAGCACAGCAGCTTCCAACGGCTATGTATTCAGATTCAGCTGTTGAGAGAGACATGCAGTTTTGTTTCTTACTACTCCATCCTACCAAATTATTACCTATATAATAACATGCTCCTGATGTGCTTTTACTATCATCACTACACCCAGCCCAGTCAGCATCAGTGTACCCAATTATAGTGCTAGGTGTATCACTAGTGTACCAAAATCCTAGGTTTAGAGTGCCTTTTACATATTTAATATTTCTTTTAACAGAAGAAAGATGGCTCTTTTCAGGGTTGTTTTGATAAAGAGCACATACACAAACAACATACATTATGTCAGGACGTGAGGTAGTAAGGTATAACAATGTTCCTATCATACTACGATATAGAGTTGGATCTATAGATTTTCCAGTTTTATCTTTAGACAGTTTGACCGTAGTACTCATAGGAGTTTTAGGATTTTAGCACTCTCAAGGCCAAATTTTTTGACAATCTCTAATACTTATTTAGATTACGTAACAAACAATCCTCCTGAATTTTGTTTGACTTGAAGACCTAAGAAAAATTGCAACTCTCCCATAAGAGACATTTGAAACTCTTTATGCATAATTTCAGGAAAGGATTTAACTTCTGAGGGAGAAGTTAATCCAAAGATGATATCGTCAACATATACTTGAGCTATAATGATGTGTTTGTCAAAATGTTTGACAAATAGGGTTTGATCATTTCCACCTCTCTTAAAACATTTATCTAAGAGGAATTTGGAAAGACGTTCATACCAAGCTCTAGGTGCTTGTTTTAGGCCATACTAAGCCTTTTTAAGATGAAATACATGATTTGGATATTGCGGGTCAATGAACCCTTTTGGTTGTTCTACATAGGTTTCTTCAGTCAATATTCCATTAAGGAATGCAGATTTAACATCCATTTGGTAAAGTGTAAAATGAAAGTGGCAAGATATGGAAAAGATAAGACGAACAGATTCTAAATGAGTAACAGGAGCAAAAATTTTGTTAAAATCTATTCCTTAAATTTGAGAATATTCTTGAGCAACTAATCTAGCTTTGTTTCTAATGATTATCCCACTTTCATCAGATTTATTTTTAAATATCCAACGTGTGCCAATAGCCTTTTTGTGATTAGGCCTAGGTACAAGATTCCAAACATCATGAATGACAAATTGAAGAAGTTCTTCCTGCATAGCATAAATCCAGTGAGAGTCATTCAATGCCTTATTTACATCACAAGGGAAACAAAGCATGCATAGTGAGCATAATTTCTTAATTGAAATCTTGTATGCACATGCTCACTAGGATTACCAACAATGTTATCAATGGGATGGTCTTTAGAAACCCAGTTAGGTACTTCAGGTGTCTCAATTGGTAATGAATCATCTGTCTCTGGAGAGTCATTTTCTATAACATTTGTAGGATCTTCCACAATAGTTGATTCACCGGTCTTACTCTCTACAGTAGTGTCACTTACAATTACATTTATGGATTCCATCATGGTATTAGAGTGAAGATTATAAACATGGTAGGCTCTACCTTTAGGCGAGTATCCTAGAAAAATATCTTTATCTCCCCGACTCTAAAATTTGGATAAGTGTTCTCTGTCTTGGCAGACATAAAAAGTACTACCAAAGGCTCTAAGGTACTTAAGATTAGGCTTTTTCTTATACCAAAGCTCGTAAGGAGTTTGTTTAGAATTCTTTATAAAATAGACCCTATTAATAATGTGACACGCAGTACGAATAGATTCTACCCAAAAATATTTAGGTAAACTCTTGGCATGTAACATAACACGTGCCATCTCTTGAAGAGTACGATTATTTATCTTGGTGATACCATTTTGTTGAGGAGTCTTAGGAGCACTAAACTCATGTTTGTAACCATTATAGTCACTATACTCTATTATACCAGTGTCTTTGAATTCTCCACCTCTATCACTACGAATTCTATTTACTTGAGTGCCCTTTTCATTTTCAATTCCAAGGAGTATTTTTAAGAAGGTTTAAAAAGTGTCAGACTTCTGTTTTAAAAAGGCTACCCACGTAAATCTAGTGAAGTCATCAACCATGTAAGGACATTTTTGTCCATTATCAATTTATATGTCGTACGCCGTTACACCGTTGAAGAAACTCAAGATATCATCTACATCAACGGATCCGAATATCAAAGAGTCTTCAACATCATAGCCCCTGCGAGAATGAACTTGGTAAAATTTTGTTTTTACGTTCCTTAAAGTTCATATTTAGTATTGGCAAATTTTTATAAAATGTTTTTTATAAAAATAAGAAGTAAGTTTTTTAAAGCAAAATGAGGCTTTTAAAAGGATTTTATTTGTCTGGGAAAACCGGACCGATCCGGCCCCATACCGGATCGATCCGCAACAGGACCGATCCGTCCCTCAACTGGACTGATCCACTTGCTGCAGATCCAGTATACCCCAGACCGCAAGCGAACCGATGAAGGCCAAAATAAAAGAACCGATCCGCTTGACCAGACCGATCCGCCTCAGAACCGGACCGGTCCGACTGGGATAAATTTGACCGGATTCGCTGCAAATTTTTTAGGCTCAAAGTTTTCCTATTTAATGCCAACTTCGGGGAGTTATTTTTTAAGACTTTTAAAAGACGATTTTTAGAGTCCTAAATACTCTAAGTCTTCACCTTTTTGATGTGCAAAACATCTTTTTGATTCACACAAAAAATCCCAATTACTTTTGTGAATCTTTTGGAACCCTAGAACACAAGCTTTGCTACTGTTCATCTTTGTGGGGAGATCTTTGCAACCGAGGGCTGCGTGTCATTGCTGAGCGAGTCTCTACAAAGTTTTATGGCTGCGTGTCATTGAGGAGAGCTGCGGTTCTTCCTTCGTTGTTTGGGCTGCGAGTCCTTGGAGGGTGCTGCGTGTATTCTCTTGTTGAGTTCAAGACTGCGTGTCTTTGTGGGTTGGCTGCGCGTTGATCCATTGCATATTTCTCTATGTAATTGTAAGTTGCGGCTTGTATATTCATAGTGAAATAAAGGTTTTACCCGAAAGGGGTTTTTTCCTGAATTCTGTGTCTCAGCATATTTTTGTGTCACATGCTTTATTTATTTATGGGTTGACACACGCACCTTAGATGCATGTTTAGGGGCCGAAATTAAATAAGTGTACAATATTAGAAAGTTACGAAGTTAATCAATTATCACACGTTCTCAAATTGGTATCAGAGCAGGTTGCGCTAATTTATTGCGTATTCCTATTTTCCGCAAAATCGTGTGATATTGATTTTTTTGAAAAATCAATTTTGTGAAGATTCGCAGTTTTTCTTATGGAGCACTTATATAATCAGATGCCTATTTTTGACGGGTCTAATTATGCCTACTGGAAAGCTCGTATGAAATCAATTTTAAAATCTATTGACGAGCGTGTTTGGTTGCTTTGCGAAAATGCTTGGACTCCTCCCACGGTCACTGTTAATAACATCACCACTTTAAAACCCGTGTCAGCCTGGACTGAAGATGATTATAAATTGTCCAATTTTAATTCCCGTGGTCTGAGTGCTATTTCTGGAGCTGTCTCTCCTGATGAGTTTCGCCGAATTATGACGTGCACCACGTCTAAAGAGGCTTGGGATGTTTTGAAATTGACACATGAAGGTACGAACGCGGTTAAAGAGTTAAAATTACAAAATTTGGCCACCCAATTTGAGACTATCACCATCTCTGAGTCCGAATGCTTTGATGATTTTTATGCACGATTGTCGGACATTGTTAACACATGTTTTAATTTGGGTGAAGTGATTGATAACACGCGTGTCGTTAAAAAGATTTTGAGATCTCTCCCAAAACGCTTTATTCCTAAAGTCACTGTTTTGAACTCTTTGGGAAATTTGAAATCACTTAAGTTGGAAGAACTTGTAGGAGATCTTCAAACCTATGAGATTGACATGTTTTACAAAACCATTAAGGCTAAGGATAAAGGCATTGCTTTAAAGACTCATTTTAAGAAAAGAAAGAAACAGTTTGTGAGTCCGATTCTGAGGGAGATTTTGATTTTAATGATATGGCCTTGTTTGCAAAAAATTTTAAAAAATTTCTCAACATGAACAAAAATAATTCTTCCAATAAAAGGAATTTTTTTGAGAAAAATAAAAAGAAAGGAAAGGCCAAAGAAAGTGGTGAGAGGGAAAAAGAGAATAAATCCGATGAGGAGTGTGAGGAAGATTTTGAGAACGTCACTTGTTTTGAATGTGGGGGTAAGGGACATAAGTCGTTTGAGTGTCCTACGTGGCTTAGAAAGAAAGGAAAGAAAGTAGCTATGCCTGCCACACTTAGTGATAGTAGTGAAGGTGAGGGTGATGAGACTAGTGGTGAGAAGTTTGTAGCTTTTTCTAGTCGTGTGAGCACACCCACCTTGTCCCACAATAGTGCACACGAAAGTGATAGTGATGGTTTGAGCACTTCAAGTGAGAGTGAAAGTGGAGATGAAACTGAGCTCCAAAAAGCTTTTAGAGAGTTGTACACCGAGACCTTGAAAACAAAAAGGTATAATAGGGATTTAGGTCGTCGGGTTTTAGATTTGGAGAAAGAGAAGGAGGTTTTGAGAAAGGAGAAGTGTGATTTGGCCGACACGTTGTCTAGTCTGACGACACGTGTATCCCAACTCGAGAGTGATCTCGAACGTGCCAGGGTGGTCAAAGTCAAGTTTGAGAACGCACCTAAGAAGGTTGAAAAGGTGGTTCTTAAGGGTAAAGGTGAGAAGTTAGGAATAATTCATGACGGTGCTTCTTCTTCCCAATTAGCACCCGAGCCGGTTCCCAATTTAGTGACAGTTTCACATGTGTCTCACCCTAACCCATCTAGGCGTCCCATTCCTTTTAGGAAAGTACGTCCTAGAGTTTTTGAGAGAGGTGTTCCTAGGCCTATTTATGTTTGCTCACATTGCAAGAGGAGAGGACACCTTAGGGAATTTTGCTTTAAGTTGGGGTATGTGTCACGTTTTGCTTCTTCACGTGTTTCTGGAACACATGCACCCACACATGATACTTTACATGCTCTCGGAGACTACATGAGAGAGTTTGCACATTTAGGTGAGCAAGTTAAGTTTTTAGTCAAAACTTCACAAGAATTGATGGAGGTTTTTCATAAGTTGTCACCACCTTTGGAAAATCCCTCCGCACCTAATGATTGAGGTTTGACTTGTTTACTAGCATAGGGTGATTTTCATGATGTCATTGTTTGCCTATTGCTAGTATGTATCATTTTGTATGTTTTATTTTTTATAAAATTTTGAGAAAATCCAAAAAGATTTCTGTAATTTGTTTTGCACCGTTTATGGATGGAAACTTAGGATGACCAAGTCACAACATCATTCCATTTTACATGTGACTATTTGATAGTGTTTTGAGATATTAGGTCAATTCATCCATGTGCTTTACAATGTTTGGAGTCATTAAGATGTAATTAAGCGTTACCTCCTACATGTTTGACTCATGTTTCCTTTATTGCACACATGCACGGATTTGTTTGATTATTGTGCTTGCCTTATCACATGTTGGTTGGGTGTTTTCACTTCAATACTGTCCTTAAAACGAACCAAGCGCGATAATTTTGATAAGGAAATTGTGCATATAACAACCTTTTGTGAGTTTGTGTGCCTTATTTGTAAAACGGGGAAGGGCTGCGAAAGGTAATTATCTATCCTTTGCGCAAAAGCCACCGTTAAAAAGGACCTAAAAAATTGAGGAATTTTATTATCCGAGGTCCAAAGAGGTTAAAAGATCCCGAAAAAATTGAAAGGCAATAAAAAGATCTTCATGCCAAAAAAAAAGGGGGCCATTTAGGTTTTTGCACCAATTCTCCAAAGTTTGAGAATTTAGATCACCTCTAAAAGAAAATTTATATGAGGGAGTTTGGTTGGAGAATTTAAAACGGGTTTGCACGTCCATGAAATGCTTGAAAATGCGCTACATAGTTTTGGACGTTATTGGTGTGGAAATCATTTTGACTTTGATTTGTTGATTTGCATAAGACGATGTCATTTAAATTCAACAAATGTTTTTTACACCTAAGGATCCTTTTGATGTTCATTCGTTAGGGGTACACATATGCATCGTGCACATATGATTGATTGAGTTGATTTACCTATCGAATGTGTTCACACCCATTCATTCCATTTCCCTAACTTGGTTGTTTGAGTCTAAATCCATGGTGTGATTTTTGTATCATATTTGTTCATATTGGTATCCTATCTTTGTATGAAAAATTTGAAAAATAAAAAATAGTTTGTGCATTTATTTCTGAGCATCTTCTTGCAAGAGCACGTTTACCATGTTATTTGATGCCCTATTTTTTTTGTACCGTGACACCCCGATTTTGCTTATTTGATTCATTCTTCTCTTTTGTCTATTTTGGGGACATCATAAAAATGGGGAGAAAGAATTATCATATTATGGGGGAGTTTTTGAGATATAGCTTATGTTTTTATCATATATTGGTATCCATGTTTATCTCATTTCAAACTCGATATGTCACGTGGTATTTGATTTGTCTCATGTGTGTAGGTATGAAGATTGAAGATCAATATGTTGCACACCCTGATGAGAAAAGCTTTGAGATTTGATGATTGTTGAAGATTGAAGAACAAACGATGAAGATTTAAACATTTGTATCTTTCCATCTTTAGGGTTCATGGGAGGGTGAATTTGTACAGATCATTAGTTGATAATTCGGATTTTTTTTTATGTATGTACCGGCATAGACATAGGGGGACATTTGTAAGGACATTTATGTCCATTATCAATTTATATGTCGTACGCCGTTACACCGTTGAAGAAACTCAAGATATCATCTACATCAACGGATCCGAATATCAAAGAGTCTTCAACATCATAGCCCCTGCGAGAATGAACTTGGTAAAATTTTGTTTTTACGTTCCTTAAAGTTCATATTTAGTATTGGCAAATTTTTATAAAATGTTTTTTATAAAAATAAGAAGTAAGTTTTTTAAAGCAAAATGAGGCTTTTAAAAGGATTTTATTTGTCTGGGAAAACCGGACCGATCCGGCCCCATACCGGATCGATCCGCAACAGGACCGATCCGTCCCTCAACTGGACTGATCCACTTGCTGCAGATCCAGTATACCCCAGACCGCAAGCGAACCGATGAAGGCCAAAATAAAAGAACCGATCCGCTTGACCAGACCGATCCGCCTCAGAACCGGACCGGTCCGACTGGGATAAATTTGACCGGATTCGCTGCAAATTTTTTAGGCTCAAAGTTTTCCTATTTAATGCCAACTTCGGGGAGTTATTTTTTAAGACTTTTAAAAGACGATTTTTAGAGTCCTAAATACTCTAAGTCTTCACCTTTTTGATGTGCAAAACATCTTTTTGATTCACACAAAAAATCCCAATTACTTTTGTGAATCTTTTGGAACCCTAGAACACAAGCTTTGCTACTGTTCATCTTTGTGGGGAGATCTTTGCAACCGAGGGCTGCGTGTCATTGTTGAGCGAGTCTCTACAAAGTTTTATGGCTGCGTGTCATTGAGGAGAGCTGCGGTTCTTCCTTCGTTGTTTGGGCTGCGAGTCCTTGGAGGGTGCTGCGTGTATTCTCTTGTTGAGTTCAAGACTGCGTGTCTTTGTGGGTTGGCTGCGCGTTGATCCATTGCATATTTCTCTATGTAATTGTAAGTTGCGGCTTGTATATTCATAGTGAAATAAAGGTTTTACCCGAAAGGGGTTTTTTCCTGAATTCTGTGTCTCAGCATATTTTTGTGTCACATGCTTTATTTATTTATGGGTTGACACACGCACCTTAGATGCATGTTTAGGGGCCGAAATTAAATAAGTGTACAATATTAGAAAGTTACGAAGTTAATCAATTATCACACGTTCTCAAACCATAACAAGAATGTAACTGTGTCCACATAGAATAACAGTTTGGGAGGGACCCATTAGGTCCATATGGATGAGCTCCAAGGGGTTAGAGGTAATGATATCTTTGACTTTCTTATGAGGTTCCTTAATAATTTTTCTTTCTTGAAAGGAACCACAGATAATATTAGAAATGAATTTTATTTTTGGAACTCCTCTAATTATTTCTTGAGAAGTCAATCTACTAAGATTATCGTAATTTATGTGACCCATCCTGTTATGCCATATCTCATTGTCATCCATTCTGGCAGCATTACAGATTTCAGTACTATTCATGACAGTATAACAATTATCAGGAGTCCTGAATCTTATAATTATGCATTCACCCTTTTCATTTAAAATTTTTCAATTGTTCTTTGAAAAGGTAACAGTATGATCCGAGTCATAAAATTACGAGATACTAAGTAGATTGGCCTTAAGACCTTTGACTAGAAGAACATTTTCAAGAACAGGAAGTATTTTTTCTTGGAGTGTTCCTTTACCTAAGATCTGAGATGATACTCTATCACCAAAAATAACTTTTCCTCCAGCAAAGCTGGTTTTGTTTAAGAGTTTTGTATCATCACCAGTCATGTGTTTGGAACATCCAGAATCTAAGTACCAACCAGAAGATGTGTGTTCATCTTTTAAAGCAGTAATAACAATGTTACACTTCATCTGGGGTAATAGATACTCTTTTCTAACCCAAATTGCTCTTGTTTTAATTTTACGCTTATTTGCTCTCAATTGATAAAATTTGCGAGCATTCGATTTTTGTTGAAAAATGTTTTATGCATGATTTTGAATTTTATGCAACACATGAGCATTTGGTTTAGGAAAGTGTTTAGGAATCCTTCTCGGTAATGTTCTTTTAGGTTTGGTTTTTCTCTTTCTTTGGTTAGAGTTCTTGTTTGGTTGTCTAGGCAGAACATAATTGTTATGACTTCTCCTAGAAGATTTAAAGTTTTGTTAGATAGGAGGATTACAAACATGTTTAACTAGTCTTTGAGCATAACATCTATCAAAAGAATGACCGTATATATCGCAGTAGGAGCAATAAATATTGCTCAAAGTTGGTGTCTCCTTAGGAAAGTCTCTTAATATAGGCTTTAAGGAGTTTTGAGGTTGAAACCTATTCCTCGATACAACAGTTTTGAATGTAGATTCACTATTCCTAATTGAGGGACAAACATATTTAGCCTTAGGTGAACTTTAATGTTTAGAGTAACTTGGTTCCCCAATATCAAATTTTTAATGTTTTGAATCAAACTCAGTTTTTAGAGAATGAAAGTCTGGGCAGGTTTCAATAGGTCTTTTGCCTTCTGACACAAAATTGATAGGTTCAAACGATTTAGTTTGTGTCTTTAAATTGGGACAAAACCCTATTCTAGTTTGATCATCAGAATTGGTTTTTGATTCAACAACAAATCCATCAAAACAGTTTGAGTTATTTTTAAATTTTGTAAATTTTTTGAAAACAATTGCTGTCTTTTCTTTTGTTTGTTCCAATTCTAACAATGTCCCTTTGTATTTTTTCTCCAGAGTTTCATTTGTTTCAGTCAAATTTTTCAGTTTTTCATCAAACATTTTGATTTCACTTTCATGAGCAAGACATTGGGTAGTATACTCTTCAGCATTAAGTTTGACCATCAGACTTAAATCTTCTAGTTTCTTAGTGAGATGTTTCACTATCCTCTCTAGTCTAGTGCTTTTATTGAGAGTTTTCACATAAAGTGTGTCAATATCAGGGAGGTCTTCAGTGTCCGAGTCACTGAGTGTAGTGTGTGAAGTGACTCCTAAGGCTTTAATTATTGGACTAACACACCCATTGACATCGTCATTATCGCTTTCCCTTTGACTCACACACCCCGTGGTAGAAATAGAAATGTTCTTAGAAATTAAAGCATCTAATCCAGTAACAGCATGGTTCACAACAATAGAAGTAAAATTACTCAATTCATCCTCACTAACAAGCTCAGGCATATCATCATTATATATAATCATAGCAAAAAAAAGACATGCAAGGATAAAAAACATCAGATGACTCAGGTTCCTCATTTTCAGAGTTGCTTGAATCATCCCATTTCTTGCAAATGTTAGACCTTGTGTGTTTATTTTGAGTGTTCAAATTAACTCTATAGTCTTGTGAAATGTGTCATAGTTTTCCACATCTAAAGCATTCAGTCTTCTTAAGGTCTTTGTTAGGTCTAGTGTGAATGTCCTTATGATGTTTGTCTTGACCTTTCTCATGAGGTTTGTGATTAGAGTGAGTTGGATAATTGGACTTGCCTTGTTTGTTTGCCATGTTGTTTCTAAACTTGATAATTTTCTTAAACTGTTTTGACATTAAGGAAATCTAATTGTCCAAACTCTCTTTGTCACATTCCTCATCAGAGTCATCATTGGGAATGTTAAGCTCAGACTTAATCAACTTAGAAGAAAAATTCAGATTGGAACTAGTCTGTTTCCTATGGGACTGGGTCAATTGTTTCTTAAATTCTAGTTCCATTTCCACAGTTCTTAGTTTACTACTGAGTAATTCAGGAGTGAGATTTTGATCACACATTTTCCCATTAGCATATCTTTTGTTGTCAAATTTCTGTGGTAATGATCTCAAAATTTTAGATGCAATTTCATGTCTATCATACGTTATCCCATTAGCATGCAGTTTGGTCACAATATCAGTCAAATTCATATAGAAGTCATCAAATGACTCAGATTCAGACATAATTAAAGAGTTATCCTGTTGAATGAGCATTTGTGTTTTAGCAGCCTTAACTCTAGTGTCACCTTCATGAGAAGTAACCAAAGTGTCCCAAGCTTCCTTAGAAGTGGTACAGGATGAGATTCTTTTGAACTCATGTTCATTTATGGACATAAATATGGCATTCTTTCCTTTGTTATTGTTGCGAAAAACTTGCTTCTCTTCTTCTGTGAACTCACTTAACACTTTCTTAACCCTCTCATTACTTCCTTCAGTGGCTGGTTTAGTACTATAAACGTAACCATTTTCAACAATGTCCCAGACATCATCTCCCAAAGTTCCTTGAATGAAAGAAATCATCCTTACTTTCCAGTAAGCAAAATTGGTTCCATCAAAGATAGGAGATCTGGTCAAGTTACCAAATCTTTCATTTTTCTCGTCCATGTTTGATTTTCTGAAAACAATTTCAGAAACACAGGATCTTTTAAAAGAAGAGTACAAAGCTCTGATACCAATTGAAAATCTGTTACTAAAGCCGTTTAATATAAAATTAAACTATTTAAGTAACTATGAACTATTTTTTGAGGAAACTCTTTTCTTAAAATCAAATCAAATTAATCACAAGAAGTGTTTATCAAAATATGTATGAGATATGTTCAAGATTTGTTAACAGGTTTGATAAATTAGTTTAAAAAACTTTAAACACAGTACAACCAAGAATTATATGAGGAGATGTAGAAAGATTAAGAAAAATGATTTTTAACGTGGTAAAACCTCACCCAACTGAGGAAACATCCACAAATCCCTCTACGGAGTAAACAAAAAATTCCACTAAAACAAATTATAACAGTTACAAACTATATAACACACATGCACACAAATCAGACCTATACAAGTTTAGGAATGTACCCACAGGTATCCTTATAACTTCTCTGCAGTTATGTTTATTGATGTTGTTCTCCTAGTTTGCTAACTTCCAATTTGTTCAAGTTCTTTATGTCGACTCTTGTTCTTGAGATCTTATTACCAACACTTTTAGTGTGGTAGGGTCATAGTGTTTGTGGAGGAGCTTTCTAACACATGCATGCACACACACTTATTTTATATAAACAATCCTATCAAATTACATATAAGATCTATATGTAGTGATTTTCTATTTCTCTCTTCTTAGAAAACTTAACCTTATTTGACCTTTATTATAATCCCAGAATCTACGGCTATCTTGTTCAGAAGACGTATCAAGATCTTAATCAATCTCAAGTTTTAAAAATATTTTTGAGATTGAAAATCACCAAGTGCGATTCCAACTAGGTTGAAGGTCTTGTTTCAAAAGAACTAGAAACATAAAATGTTTTTATTGATTTTGTAGATAAAAAAATTTACAGAAACAAATCAATAAATATTTTCTCAAGATGAGAAACTAAATATGCAGATCTATGTGAAATATAACATGCAGTGACTTAGATCTAAGATTTCTATAAAAGTAGAAAAACAGATCTAAACAGATATTTAAGTCGATAACATGATATGAGAACGAAGAGGTTATAGCAACAAAACTAACAAACCATTCACTCAAAATCTCTCAAACACTCAAGGATGTGTTTGGTATAAACTGGTTTTGAAAGAGGTTATGATTTGAATATAGTTTTGGACGATTTAGGGTTAGGGTTTCCTAACTCTGGTTTATCTCTCTCTCTTCTCTCTTCTTTCTTCTCTCTTCTCTCTCTTATCTCTTATCTCTCTCTCACTAGAATGAACAAAGTGGCAAAAGTCTCAGATGGTAGAGGGTAGGGGTCATTTTATAGGAGGCTGAGAAGATTCAAGAATACAGACCAAAATCAAGGGCTAGGATCTGGTCTAGGATGATTGAGTTTGATCCAATGGTTTAAACATAGGCGGTGATTAAAACGGTTCTGATTGGTCAAATTGGTTTCACCAGGATTGTATAAGAACGTATGCAGGTCATCGATTAAATCTAATCCAAGGGTTGAAATAACACACAACAACCGTCTCACAGATAAAACACAATTTAGGTCGTTTATAGCTTGACAGGTGTAGGCAATAGATTGGTTGTTACACGCGCGTCTAAACTAATTACCCAGCATGCCTTATAGTCTCTGGCGCTTTCGGATTCTACCCAACTGAATTTTCAGCAAAAAAACAATAATCCAAAATAGCAGATTGAACCCAATATTTTTAAAACCAAATTTTAATTAATAAAAACCTTATTTTAAAGGCTTATAAAATTCCCCAAAAAAATATTAAAAATCAATTTTAGGGATTTAAACACACTCAACATATATACACACACTTATATGAACTATGAAATGTATGAATGCAATTCTAATGTGTGTGAGTGTTGGTAAAGTTATCTAGATTAATCAAGTAAGAGCAATAAAATAGCAAACCAATCTGTGAGGTTCTTTTGTTTCTAGGATGGACACAATTTTGTCACAATTTCCAAACTAGATTAACACTTATATAATACAGACTCAAGTGAGTCAAGGGTATAAGATGCTTCAAAGAGATATTTGAAATTCTTTATGCAAAATTTGAGAAAATGATTTAACTTATGAAGGGGAAGTTGATCCAAAAATGATATCACCAACATAAACTTGAGCTATAATGATATGTTTGTCAAAATGTTTGACAAGAAGGGTTTGATAATTTCCATCTCTCTTAAAACTTTATCTAAGAGAAAATTGGAAAGGTGCTCATACCAGGCTATTGCCGCTTATTTTAGGCCATACAAAGCCTTTTTAAGATGAAATACATGATTTGGATATTTAGGGTCAATGAACCCTTTTAGTTGTTATACATAGGTCTCCTCAGTCAATATTCCATTAAGGAAGGCTGATTTGACATCCATTTGGTAAAGCATAAAATGTAAGTAGCAAGCTATGGCAAATAGAAGACGAACAAATTCTAAGCGAGTAATAGGAGCAGAAGTCTTGTTAAAATCTTTTTTTTCAATTTGAGAGTATCCCTTAGCAACTAATCCGACTTTGTTTCTAATGATTATCCCACTTTCATCAGATTTATTTTTAAATATCCAACGTGTGACAATAACCTTTTTGTGATCAGGCCTAGGTACAAGATACCAAACATCATGAATGACGAATTGAAGAAGTTCTTCCTGCATTTCATAAATCCAATGAGGATCATTAAATGCATCATTTACATTCTTTGGTTCCACAAGGGAAATAAAACATGCATAATGTGCAAAGTTTCTTAATTGAGATCTTATACGTACAGGCTCATTAGGGTTACCAACAATGTTATCTTTGGGATGGTCTTTCGAAACCCAATTATGTACTTCAGGTGTCTCAAATGGTAAAGACTCATTTATTTTTGGAGAGTCATTTTCTAAAACATTTTCTGACTCTTCCACA
Organism: Sambucus nigra; assembly: GCA_949130495.1. Taxonomy (NCBI): domain Eukaryota; kingdom Viridiplantae; phylum Streptophyta; class Magnoliopsida; order Dipsacales; family Adoxaceae; genus Sambucus; species Sambucus nigra. Next base: position 14,310,349 of record OX422211.1, on the reverse strand, counting down.
ATAGTTGGTTCTCCAGTCTTACTCTCTACATTAGTGTCACTTACAATAACGTTTTTGGATTCCATCAAGGTCTTAGTGTGAAGATTATAGACACGGTATGCTCTACTGTTAAGAGAATATCCCAGAAAGATAGCTTTATCTCCACGAGTCTCAAATTTGGATAAGTGTTCTCTGTCTTTGCAGACATAACACATACTACCAAAGGTTCTAAGGTACTTAAGATTGGGCTTCTTCCCATACCATAGTTCATAAGGAGTTTGTTTAGAATTCTTTCTAAGATAGACCGTATTGATAATGTGGTACGAATAGATTCTACCCAAAAATACTTAGGTAAAGTTTTGGCATGAATCATAACACGTGACATCTCTTGAAGGGTACAATTCTTTCTCTCAGCAATACCATTTTATTAAGGATTCTTAGGAGCACTAAATTCATGTTTGTAACCATTATAGTCACAATACTCTATAATACCAGTATCTATGAATTCTCCACCTCTATCACTATAAATTCTATTTACTTGAGTGTCTTTCTCATTTTCAATCCGAAGAAAGATCTTCAAAAAGGTTTGGAAAGTGTCAGACTTTGGTTTTAAGAAAGCTACCCAAGTAAATCTGGTGTAGTCATCAACCATAATTTAGAATGTAACTGTGTCCACAGAGACTAACGGTTTGAGAAGGACCCATTAGGTTCATATGGATGAGCTCCAAGGGTTTAGAGGTAAGGATATCTCTAACTTTCTTATGAGGGGCCTTAATAATTTTTCCTTCCTGACATGATCCACAGAAAATATTAGAAGTAGTTTTGATCTTGGGAATACCTCTAACTATTTCTTGTGAAGACAATCTACTAAGATTTTTGTAATTTATGTGACCCATTCGATTATGCCATATCTCATTGTCATCCATTATGGCAATGTTACTGACCTCAGTACTATTCTGGACAGCATAAAAATTGTCAGGAGTCCTGAGTCCTGTAATTATGCACTCACTTTTTCATTTTAAATTTTACAATTATTCTTTGAAAAGGTGACAATATGATTTGAGTCACAAAATTGTGAGATACTAGGTAGGTTAGCCTGAAGACCTTTTACTAGAAAACATTTTCAAGTAAAGGTAATCCTTCTTCTTGGAGAGTTCCTTTACCAATGATTTTCGATGATACACCATCACCAAACATAACTTTTCTTCCAGCAAAGCTAGTTTTGTTTAAAAATTTGCTATCATCCCCAGTCATGTGCTTTGAAAATCTAGAGTTTAAATACCAACTAGAGGGAGTGTGTTCAGCTTTTAAAGCAGTAATCACAATATTACACTTCATCTGGGGTAATAACTCATCTTTTCTAACCCAAATATCTATTGTTTTCATTTTGCGCTTATTTGCTCTCATTTGATAAAATTTGCGAGCATTAGATTTCTGTTGAAAAATGTTTTACGCATGAGGTTGAATTTTATGGAAAGTATGAGCATTTGGTTTAGATAATTATCTAGGAATCCTTCTTGGAAATCATCTTCTAGGTTTGGTCTTTCTCTTTCTATAGTTAGAATTTTTGTCTGGTTGTCTAGGGAGAACATAATTGTTACGACTTCTCCTAGAATAGTTAAAGTTTTGGTACACAGGAGTATTATAGATAGGGATGACTAAATGTATAGAGTAGCAAACTTCAAAGGAATGACCATATATAAATTTCTCGAGGATGGTATGTCCTTAGGAAAGTCTCTAAACATAGGCTTCATGGTATTTTGGGGTTGAACGTTATTCCTAGGGAGCACAATTTGAAAGGCAAAATCACTCTTCCTAATCGGAGGGCAGACATATTTATCCTTAGGTGTACTTTCAGACTTAGAGCAACTTGATTCCCCAATATCAAACTTTGATTGTTTTTCATCAAACTCATTTTTCAGAGAATGAAAATCTGGATAAGTTTCTATAGGACTTTTGCCTCCTGACACAAACTTGATTGGTTCAAAGTTTTTAGTTTGTGTCTTCAAATTTGGGCAAAATCCTATTCCAGTTCAATCATCAGAATTTATTTTTGAATCAACAACAAAACCATCAAAATAGTTTGAATTATTTTCAAAATTTGTAATTTTTTTAAAAACCGATGCTGTCTTCTGTTTGGATTATTCCAATTCTAATAATGTCCCTTTATATTTTTTCTCCAGATTTTCATTTTCTTCAATCAAATTCTTTAATTTTTGATAAAAAATTTTGACTTCATTTCCATGAGTTAGACATTGGGTAGTATACTCTTCAACTTTAAGTTTAACCATCAGACTTAGGCCTTCTAGTTTCTTAGTGAGATCCTTCACTATCTTCTCTAGTCTAGTGCTTTTCTTGAGAGTTTTTGCATAAAGTGTGTGAATGTCAGGGAGGTCTTTAGTGTCTGTATCACTAAGTGTGGTGTGTGAAGTGACCCCTAAGGATTCAATTGTTGAACTCACGCACCTATTGACATCATCATTATCGCTTTCCCTTCGACTCACACACCCCGTGGTAAAACTAGCAATATTATCAGAAATTAAATCATTTAAACCAGTAGCAGCATGACTCATAACAACAGAAGTAGAGCTATTATCATCATTCTCATACATAGGCATATCATCATTGTAGATTATCTTAGCAAAGAAAGACAGGCAAGGATAAAAAACATCAGATGATTCAGGTTCCTCATTTTTAGAATCACTTGAATCATCCCATGTTTTGCAAATATTGGCCCTAGTATGTTTATTGGCAGTGCTCAGTTTCACTCTACAGTTTTGTGCTATGTGTCCTAGCTTTCCACATCTAAAACATTCAATGTTCTTGAAGTCTTTGTTTGGTCTCATGTCTTTGTGATGTTTGTCTTAACCTTTCTCATGAGGTTTGTAGTTAGACTGAGTTGCATAATTTAGATTGCCTTGTCTGTTTGCCAATTTATTTCTAAATTTGACAATTTTCTTAAACTGTTTTGACATCAAGGCAATTTGATTATCCAAATTATCTTTTTCACATTCCTTATCAGAGTCATCAGTGGAAATGGTAAACTCAGGTTTTATCATATTAGAGGAAAAACTTAAGTTGGAACTAGTGTGTTTCCTATGGGACTGGGTCATTTGTTTCTTAAATTCTAATTCCATTTCCACAGTTCTTAGTTTACTACTGAGTAATTCAGGAATGAGATTTTGATCACACATTTCCTCAGTAGCATATCTTTTGTTGTTAAATTTTTGTGGCAGTGATCTTAGAATTTTTGATACAATTTCATATCTGTCATATGTTATCCCATTAGCATGCAGTTTGGTCACAATGTCAGTCAATTTCATGTAAAAGTCATCAAAGAATTCAGAATCTGACATAATTAGAGAGTTATACTGCTACACAAGCATTTGAGTTTTAATAGCCTTAACTCTAATGTCACCTTCATGTGCAAGCTTCCTTAGAAGTGGCAGAAGGTGAGATCCTTTGGAACTCATGTTCCTTTATGGACATAAAGATGGCATTCTTGCCTTTGTTGTTGTTTTGAGAAGTTTGCTTCTCTTCTTGAGTGAATTCCCTTAATGCTTTCTTAATCCTCTCATTACTTCCTTCAGTGACTGGTTTAGTAGGATAAGTATATCCATTTTCAACAATATCCCAGACATCATCTCCCAAGGTTACTTGTATGAAAACAACAATTCTTACCTTCGAGTAAGCAAAGTTGTTTCCATCAAAGAGTGGGGGTCTGGTCAAGTTACCAAATCTTTCATTTTTCTCGTCCATTGTTTTAATTTTAAAAAATCAATTTTAGAAACACAAGATCTTTTAAAAAGATTTCCAAAGCTCTGATACCAATTGAAAAACTACTACTAAAGCCGTTTAATACAAGATTAAACTATTTAAGTAACTCCAGACTGTTTTTTGAGGAAACTCTTTTCTTTAAATCAAATCAGGTTAATCACAAGATGTGTTTAATAAAACATACACGAGATCAGTTCAAGATTTGTTAACAAGTTTGGAAAAACAAAGCTGAAAAGATTAAATCAGCACACCAGTAAGAATGAGATGAGGAGATGTAAAAAGATTAATGATAAGAGATTTTTAACTTGGTTAAAGCTCACTCAACTGAGGAAACATCCACGACTCCCTCTATGGAGTAAAAGAAAAAATCCACTAAAACAAAATATATCACTTACAAACTATATAACACACATGCACACAAATCAGTCCTATACAAGTTTAGGAATTTACCCACTGGTTTCTTTCTAGCTTCTTTGCAGTTCTGATTGCTGATGTGGTTCTCTCAGTTTGCTAACTTCCACTTTGTTCTAGTCTTTACGTCGACTCTTGTTTCAAGATCTTATTACAAACACTTTCAGTGTTGTAGTGTGTAAGTGTTTGTAATCGTGATATAACACATGCATGCACACACACTCATGCTTATTTATACAAACAGTCCTAGAAAATTACAAATTAGATCTATATGTTGTGATTTTTAGTTTCTCTCTTCTCAGAAAACTAAAACCTTATTTGACCTTTATTATGATCCCGGAATCCACGGCTATCTTGCTCAAAAGACGTTTCAAGATCTTAATCAATTTTAGGATTTTGAAAATATTTTTGAAATTGAAAATCGCCAAGTGTGACTCCAACTAGGTCAAAGGTATTGTTTCAAAAGAACTAGAACTAGAAAATTATTTTATTGATTTTGAAGATGAAAATATTTATAGAAAATAATCAACAAAATATTTCTCAAGATGAGAAACTATGAATGCAGATCTAAGTGTAATATAACATAAAATGACCAGATCTATAATTTCTATGAAACAGAAATACATATCTAACCTAATGTTTAAGTTGGACACAAGATCTTAAAACGGAGAGGTTAAACCACGAAACAATTTTCAAACAAACACTAAAAAACTCTTAAACACTCAGGGATGGTGTTTGGTGTAAACTGGTTTTTGGAAAAAGGGTTAGGGTTTGAAAAGGTGTTTGAACGAATCAGGGTTTCTATTTTCTCTCTGGTTTCTTTCTCTTTTCTCTCTTCTGTAATACCCCGTAAGTTTGCTTAATTTTAAATTACGTAAGTAGAGTAATTTAATGGGATTAATTACGCACTTTAATTAAATTACGTGAGTAGAGTAATTTAATGTGATTAAATATGTTTGATTTAAATTACGTGAGTAGAGTAATTTAAATAGATATTATATTAATAAAGAAGAATATGTGTTATAGAAAATTTACTAAGGTGAGTAGAAATTTTCAATGCTGATATGTACGGTCTAGTGACTATATGGACGTACCGGATGTAACTCGACAAAATTAAGAATGAGAGTAGAAAAATATTTACGAGACTCAAATGATAATTTAAAGTCTACAGTTGATTCCGAAAGGGTCGAATTAGTCAAAATAGTGTACCCGGGGGTAGTAGTTGAGTGCCGGGTCACTTTCGGACTAAACCGGGACCATTCGGGGGCGTTTTGGTCTCTTTACAATTATGGGAAAGAAGACCTACGAATTTTTGTAACCCTAAATCTGATTATAAGAGTGGTGGCTAGGGTTAGGCAATTAGAGTTACACCATAGCCATTAGAGAAGAGAGAGAGAGGCAAATTCCTTAGGCAAGAAGGAAGGAGGGATCATCTTAGGAGGATTTCACCAGAAGGATTGTTGAGAAAGAGGATTGAAGTATCAATATCATCAATCATCATCAACAACCACGAATTCAGACCCTACAAATCTTAAGGCAAGTGGTTATTTGCAAAATAATTGAGTTATAATACCCATGATTAAGCTTGAGGAAGAACATGATTTCTATGATATTCTTGGGAACAAACAATTGATAATAATCCATGATTGATTAGGATTTGCATGTAGGATGTTTTTGAATTACCAAGTATGTTTATATCATAGAAAGCTTGATGAAAAATTCGTATGAAAATCTGAAAGTTTGATGAAAAATATAAAGAATGCAGTTTTAGGGTTCTTGAATATTAGTGAGATTTTTAGTGAATTTGGCCAAGATTTATAATGATTTTGATGTTTTAAATCGTTAGTAATCATCCCAGAATATGTAGGAATGATTAGAAATTGTTGGTTGTGAATATGATGGCCTATCATGAAAGTTAGAGGTGTAAAAATGGTGAAACCCGTAGGAAGAAGATGAACTGGGTCTGTCATTGCTCAATCGATCGATCGACCCTTGAATGTCGATCGATCGAAGCAGTCGATCGATCGACCATCTTCCTTCGATCGATCGACCCTGTCTGAACTATAGAAAAATTGTGTAGAAATTTCTTTAATTGCCGTTACTTAATGGGAACCTTAGAATTGATATTTTTCCTATAAGGGGACTTGGAAATTACCAGTAGGTGTGCCATTAGGTTCCTCCACTAATGATTGAGTAGGAATGTTGGAGAAATGGAATGACGATAGAATGAGTGACTTAGCCGTGAGTTGAAATGGTTAATTTAATTACGGAAAGAGTGAGACTAAGTTCCGGAAAGAAAATACCAGTAGGTTAAAATTAACTTAACTATTGAATTAAGGGAGGGGTAACTAGGACCCTTAGAGTTATGCGAATACTCGAATAAATACAATAGTGAGAGAATATTGTAATTAATAAGTACGGAGAATATAAGTAAAATATATTACGTACGGGTATGATTTATTAGGTCGAGTGTGTACCTACTATATCTATATAAATAGGTTTGGGTTATGAGAATATTACCTAAACTAATTATGTTAGGGTCGATGTGACATTCCGAACTAACATAAAGTTATTTGGGGTCGATGTTAATGCCGAACCAAACTTTGAACTGGTGCCGCGATGAAAGAGTCCCGAACCAGAATATGTGTATATATTTATATTTGTAGATAGTTGGGGTCGATGAACCATTCCGAACCAACTTTCACTTGGAGTCGATGAATCATTCCGAGCCAAGGGTCCTTTGTGTGTAATAAAAGGATATATTAGTGGTAACTAATATTATATACATTGTTGTGGGAAAAAAATGTTATATGTGCTTAATCTACAAATTGAGAATAGTAGACAATGAAATGATAAGTAAATGTCTTAGTAATAATTTATAGCATTATGTAATTATTACAAGAATGAGGTAACGAACAGTAAATGAGTTAACTACGATTATGGGTAGTATAACTAGGTAGATCAAGTTTCCTCGATAGTTACATACTATGTAAGAGAGGTGAGGAGGTTCAAGGGAGTGTGCGAAACCTTAATATGTGTAATCAATAACTTAATTGTGATAACCGCTTGCAAAATATTTTCAAATGTTTTGAGTACTAACTCTTCTATGTAAAATTTTAAAAACCTTTTAGGTGCCCAGCCACAAGGACACCCAGCTTGATTTCATGTCAGAGATTTGGGAGCTGCAGCCAGTGTGGAGGTTGCAGGGATTGTTTAGACGCTTCCTTTTCTTTTCAGTTCTAGTGCAGGATCTCAGTTTTATTATTCCTTGTTGGAACATGTCATTCCACCTTTACTATTACAGTTTATTCTAGTTATGGATTTGTAGTTGTCTTTTTGGGCCGTGGTTTACGGCAAGACTTTAACTGCTTTCAGATTACTTTTGCATACTGCGTATTCATATCTAGTTTTGGTAATGTGTGGTTTGGAATATTTGTTGTTTAAGAAAGATAAAATTTGGCACCCGTTTTAATTTCATTTAGGTGGTTTATAATTTTAAAAGGCGTTCGACAGTGATGCTAAGAATGAACCATTAAGAAACCTGTTTATATTAACATAAGGCTTGATCACCCAAGGTTTAATTAGGCGGGGTGTCACAGATGGTATCAGAGCATCAGGTTCTAGTGTCCATAGGATCTTTACGACTTACTACGATTCAGCGTTACGTTTGTTTGTATTAGAGCCCTACTATTAGGATTGTTGATAAATTTCCAACTGTTGCGTTATCGTACTTCTGCTCTTAAATTTTGTATAAACTGTGTACTTATACAATTTGAATCTTATTTTAGATGCCGCCAAGGAGATTGAGAGCAGAGAGGGCTGAAGCCAGAGAGGAGGTGAGGGAGGCTCAGTAGGAGCCACCGGTACCGATACCACCACCCCCACCCGAGCTAATCTCCACTACTCAAGTTGCAGTGATAGTGGCTCAGGCAGTTGAGACAGCGATGAGGGCAATGGCAGCCCATTATCCTCAGCCCCAAGTACCTCCCCCTGTGGCACCGGCAGTGCAAGTTCCGACAGGGCCATCTACTTGGCAACGAGTCAGGGAGACATTTCGGAAGGGGCACCCACCCGAGTTTCAGGGTAGTACTGATATAGTGGAAGCGTGCAATTGGAAGAAGAATATACAGCGCCACTTGCGCATGCTAGAGTGCACCGGAGTACAGGAACAGATGCTAGCCACTTTCCGTCTGTCAGGAGCGGCCCTACAGTGGTGGGAGTCAATTACCACCACCGAGGAGAGAGATACTTTGACTATTTCTGAGTTTTGGGTGCGGTTTGACCGCAAGTATTTCCCTCCAGCAGTAGAGTCTGAGATGAGGAGGAAGTTCAGCGAAGTTGTTCAGGGGGATCGCTCAGTTGCTGACTACGAGGAGGAGTTCACCCGCTTGGCCAATTTTGTGCCAAACGAGGTGAGCAATGAGGAGAGGAAGAAGTCCAAATTTATGGAGGGCCTAACCTGGAGGATCAGACAGCATTTAATTGGTAATCCGGCATTGGTAACCTACACAGATGTCGTCAATGCCGCTCTACTACACTGTCAGGATCACTGTTTTCATACTAAGGGAAGTAAGAGGGGTGAGCCTAGCCAACCGGGAAAGGTGGATGGAGGTAGTGGCAGTAGCACACAGCAGTAGGCAGCGGGACAGTTGGGGCAGGATTCCCGACAGGGGAACCCTGCCAAGAAGTTTAAGCACGGGAAGTATCGCTTCGACCGGCAGGGCCAGCAGGGTCCTCAACAACCAGTCCCTCAGGGTCGACCGGGACAGGGTAATCAAAATGGGGGACAACGTCAGGGACAACAGGGCCAAGGACAAAGACAGTTCCAGGGTCAGTGCTTCACTTGTGGTCAGCAGGGTCACAAGAGCAGAAATTGTCCACAGCAAGACCGGGCACAACAGCAGGGTGCCCAACAGGGGCAGCATGCACCATTAGCCCCAGCAGCAGTACAGGACCCACAGCTAGGGCAGATGCAGTACGGGCGTGTGTTCAACATCCGTGACATTCCATTTCAGCCGGCACTGCCAGCACCGCCGGCAGTTGCGGGTATGTTTCCTATTCATGGGCTTGAGGGGAATATTCTGTTTGACACAGGGGCGACGCATTCATTTATTTCCACTAGATTTGCACGGGCAGCCGACCTATTAGCGACAACAGACACTCATCTTATGTGTGTGGAGTCATCGATGGGTAGTGGGTCCCTCATACACTCGATTTGTAAGGGTGTGGACATTATGGTCAGGAGATTGAGTCTAGCGGTGGACCTTCAAGTGCTGGATATGGAGGGATATGACGTCATCTTAGGCATGTATTGGTTGGCACATAATAGGGCAATGGTAGATTGTTATGAGAGGACCATCGTGTTCTCTATCCCGGGGCAGGAGATGTTCCTTGTGGCTATGCCACTTCCCGAGGGAGGATCGCGAACTCACTTATATTATATTGAGGAGGAGACCTCACATGGGGTGGTCATTTCTCTGGACTCAATCCCAGTCGTGAGGGATTTTGAGGATGTCTTTCAGGAGATACCAGGGTTACCACCTAGCAGAGAGATAGAGTTCGTAATTGATCTAACACCGGGGACGAGACCGATTGCCAGAGCACCATATCGTATGGCTCTTTCGGAGATGTGGGAACTGAGAGAGCAAATCCAGCAACTATTAGGACAGGGTTTTATTCGACGGAGAACATCGCCATGGGGTGCGCCAGTACTGTTTGTGAAGAAAAGGGACGGTTCACTTCGTCTGTGTGTAGATTACAGAGAGCTGAACAAAGTAACGATACGTAATAAGTATCCATTACCGAGGATTGACGACTTGTTTGATCAATTGAGAGGGGCTGCATACTTCTCAAAGATCGATTTGAGATCGGGTTACCACCAATTGCGCATTCGTGAAGAGGATGTACCAAAGACCGCTTTCCTATCGCGGTATGGGTCATACGACTTCAGGGTGATGCCTTTTGGGCTAACTAATGCGCCGACAGTATTCCTGGATCTCATGAACAGGGTATTCAGGGAGTTTTTTGATCAGTTTGTGATTGTATTCATAGACGACATTCTGATTTACTCCCGTACGGAGGGGGAGCACGCAGAGCACTTACGATTGGTCCTACAGACATTGCGGAACCATTAGTTATATGCCAAATTTGAGAAGTGTGGATTTTGGCTTCGGGAGGTTCAGTTCCTAGGCCACGTCGTATCTAGCAGGGGCATTGCTGTTGACCCAAGTAAGGTATCGGCGGTGAGGTAGTGGGGACAACCCACGACACCGACAAAAATCCGTAGTTTCTTAGGTTTGGCTGGTTATTATCGTCGCTTCATCAAGGGATTCTCAAAAATTGTCGGACCGTTGACGAATCTGACTCGGAAGGGAATTCCCTTCGTATGGAGTGATAGTTTCCAGTTAGCATTTGATGAATTGAAAGACAAGTTGACGTCAACCCCCGTTCTTACCTTGCCTAAGAGCGGAGTGGAATACCAAGTCTATACTGATGCGTCCTTATAAGGACTTGGGGGTGTGTTACAGCAGGAGGAGAAGTCTATAGCTTATGCGTCACGAAAGCTTAAGCCACATGAGAAGAACTACCCCACCCATGACCTCGAGTTGGAAGCAGTTGTTTTTGCATTGAGGATTTGGAGACACTATCTTCTGGGCGAGCAGTTCATGTTATTCACGGATCATAAGTCTTTGCAATATCTGTTCACTCAGAAGGACCTGAACATGAGGCAGAGAAGGTGGCTTGAATTCGTGAAGGACTACCAATTTGATATACAGTACCATCCTGGTAAGGCTAACGTGGTGGCAGATGCGTTAAGCAGAAGACCTATCGGAGAGTTAGCAGAAGTTTGGAAGGCAAAGTGGAGTGAGCTCCGACACGAGGATGACATGGTGAGAGAATGTATGGCAGTTCTAGCGATCACTCCCGAGAACGTTATGCAGATAGTGAGAACACAGACAGAAGACCCATTTTGTCAGGATAAAGTACGACAGTTACTGGCCAAGGGGGCAGAATTCTACTCCATCAGTTCAGAGGGTGGACTACGCTTCAACCGTAGACTGATAGTACCCGAAGATGATGATTTGAGGCATGCCGTTATGACAGAGTCACACGGGTCAAAATTCTCGGTACATCCATGTGGGGACAAAATGTACCAGGATATGCAATGAGTATATTGGTGGTCAGGTATGAAATGAGATATTACAGAATTTGTCTCGAAGTGTGTTACATGCCAACTCATAAAAGTTGACCATCAGAGCCCTTCAGGGATGCTACAACCAATAGAGATTCCTGTGTGGAAGTGGGAGAGTATCTCAATGGATTTTATTACCGGGTTACCAACCTCACAGAAGGGCCACGATTCCATATGGGTGATAGTGGATAGTTTGACTAAGGTCGCACATTTCTTACCGGTTCGTACGGATTACGATACTATGCGATACGTGCAGCTTTTTATTGCAGAGATTGTTAAGCTGCACGGAGTTCCTATTAATATCGTGTCGGACCGAGATAAGATATTCGTGTCGCACTTTTGGCAGAGTTTTCAGGAGGCCATGGGCACCGACTTACGGTTGAGTACGGCATATCACCCACAGACGGATGGCCAGACGGAAAGAGTAAACCAGATGTTAGAGGACATGCTGAGAATGTGTATTCTAGATTTTGGGGGAAATTGGGAGCCATATCTTCCTTTGGTGGAGTTTGCATATAACAACTCTTACCAATTCACTATTGGCATGGCTCCATTCGAGGCGCTTTAAGGGAGGCCTTGTTGTTCACCCGCTTGTTGGTTGGAAGTGGGGGATAACAGGCTTTTAGGGCCAGAGATGATACAAGAGACTTCCTCCAAAATAGAGTTGATTCGAAGACGTATTCGAATAGCCCAGGATAGGCGGAAGAGTTATGCTGACGCCGTCAGAAGGCATGTGGAATTAAATGTGGGAGACCAGAAGTTAATTCGAGTATCTCCTATGAAAGGGGTTATGAGGTTTGGTAAAAAGGGGAAGTTAGCACCGAGATATGTGGGACCGTTTCCTATCATTGAGAGAGTGGGACGGGTAGCTTACAGATTGGGACTCCCTGAGCATCTTCAGCGAATACATGATGTGTTCCATGTGGCGTCGCTGAAGAAATACAGGAGGAGCGAGAGAGCCTTCTGGCACATTCCACTAGAGGAGATCGATTTGCAGCCTGATATCTCGTATGAAGAAAGACCGTGGCTATCCTGGATTATAGTGAGCGCAAACTAAGATCCAAGGTGGTACCCTTAGTGCGAGTACAGTGGGGGCATCACAATATGGATGAGTCCACTTGGGAACGGGAAGAGGATATGCGAGAACAATATCCAGAATTATTCATACTAGGTATTTCTCTAATTTCGAGGACGAAATTCCTTTTGTAAGGGGGAAGTATGTAATACCCCATAATTTTGCTTAATTTTAAATTACGTAAGTAGAGTAATTTAATGGGATTAATTACGCACTTTAATTAAATTACGTGAGTAGAGTAATTTAATGTGATTAAATATGTTTGATTTAAATTACGTGAGTAGAGTAATTTAAATAGATATTATATTAATAAAGAAGAATATGTGTTATAGAAAATTTACTAAGGTGAGTAGAAATTTTCAATGCTGATATGTACGGTCTAGTGACTATATGGACGTACCGGATGTAACTCGACAAAATTAAGAATGAGAGTAGAAAAATATTTACGAGACTCAAATGATAATTTAGAGTCTACGGTTGATTCCGAAAGGGTCGAATTAGTCAAAATAGTGTACCCGGGGGTACTAGTTGAGTGCCGGGTCACTTTCGGACTAAACTGGGACCATTCGGGGGCGTTTTGGTCTCTTTACAATTATGGGAAAGAAGACCTACGAATTTTTGTAACCCTAAATCTGATTATAAAAGTGGTGGATAGGGTTAGGCAATTAGAGTTACACCATAGCCATTAGAGAAGCGAGAGAGGCAAATTCCATAGGCAAGAAGGAATGAGGGATCATCTTAGGAGGATTTCACCAGAAGGATTGTTGAGAAAGAGGATTGGAGTATCAATATCATCAATCATCATCAACAACCACGAATTCAGACCCTATAAATCTTAAGGCAAGTGGTTATTTGCAAAATAATTGAGTTATAATACCCATGATTAAGCTTGAGGAAGAACATGATTTCAATGATATTCTTGGGAACAAACAATTGATAATAATCCATGATTGATTAGGATTTGCATGTAGGACATTTTTGAATTACCAAGTATGTTTATATCATAGAAAGCTTGATGAAAAATTCGTATGAAAATCTGAAAGTTTGATGAAAAATATAAAGAATGCAGTTTTAGGGTTCTTGAATATTAGTGAGATTTTTAGTGAATTTGGCCAAGATTTATAATGATTTTGATGTTTTAAATCGTTAGTAATCATCCCAGAATATGTAGGAATGATTAGAAATTGTTGGTTGTGAATATGATGGCCTATCATGAAAGTTAGAGGTGTAAAAATGGTGAAACCCGTAGGAAGAAGATGAACTAGGTCTGTCACTACTCGGTCGATCGATGGACCCTTGAATGTCGATCGATCGACCATCTTCCTTCAATCGATCGACCCTGTCTGAACTATAGAAAAATTGTGTAGAAATTTCCTTAATTGCCGTTACTTAATGGGAACCTTAGAATTGATATTTTTCCTATAAGGGGACTTGGAAATTACCAGTAGGTGTGCCATTAGGTTCCTCCACTAATGATTGAGTAGGAATGTTGGAGAAATGGAATGACGATAGAACGAGTGACTTAGCCGTGAGTTGAAATGGTTAATTTAATTACGGAAAGAGTGAGACTAAATTCCGGGAAAAAATACCAGTAGGTTAAAATTAACTTAACTACTGAATTAAGGGAGGGGTAACTAGGACCCTTAGAGTTATGCGAATACTCGAATAAATACAATAGTGAGAGAATATTGTAATTAATAAGTACGGAGAATATAAGTAAAATATATTACGTACGGGTATGATTTATTAGGTCGAGTGTGTACCTACTATATCTATATAAATAGGTTTGGGTTATGAGAATATTACCTAAACTAATTATGTTAGGGTCGATGTGACATTCCGAACTAACATAAAGTTATTTGGGGTCGATGTTAATGCCGAACCAAACTTTGAACTGGTGCCGCGATGAAAGAGTCCCGAACCAGAATATGTGTATATATTTATATTTGTAGATAGTTGGGGTCGATGAACCATTCCGAACCAACTTTCACTTGGAGTCGATGAATCATTCCGAGCCAAGGGTCCTTTGTGTGTAATAAAAGGATATATTAGTGGTAACTAATATTATATACATTGTTGTGGGAAAAAAAATGTTATATGTGCTTAATCTACAAATTGAGAATAGTAGACAATGAAATGATAAGTAAATGTCTTAGTAATAATTTATAGCATGATGTAATTATTACAAGAATGAGGTAACGAACAGTAAATGAGTTAACTACGATTATGGGTAGTATAACTAGGTAGATCAAGTTTCCTCGATAGTTACATACTATGTAAGAGAGGTGAGGAGGTTCAAGGGAGTGTGCGAAACCTTAATATGTGTAATCAATAACTTAATGGTGATAACCGCTTGCAAAATATTTTCAAATGTTTTGAGTACTAACTCTTGCTACGTAAAATTTTAAAAACCTTTTAGGTGCCCAGCCACAAGGACACCCAACTTGATTTCATGTCAGAGATTTGGGAGCTGCAGCCAGTGTGGAGGTTGCAGGGATTGTTTGGATGCTTTCTTTTCTTTTCAGTTCTGGTGCAGGATCTCAGTTTTATTATTCCTTGTTGGAACATGTCGTTCCACCTTTACTATTACAGTTTATTCTAGTTATGGATTTGTAGTTGTCTTTTTGGGCCGTGGTTTACGGCAAGACTTTAACTGCTTTCTGATTCCTTTTGCATACTGCTTATTCATATCTAGTTTTGGTAATGTGTGGTTTGGAATATTTGTTGTTTAAGAAAGATAAAATTTGGCACCCGTTTTAATTCCATTTAGGTGGTTAGTAATTTTAAAAGGCGTTCGACAGTGATGCTAAGAATGAACCATTAAGAAACCTGTTTATATTAAAATAAGGCTTGATCACCTAAGGTTTAATTAGGCGGGGTGTCACATCTTCTCACTCGAATTAAACGAAGTGGCAAAAGTCTCTCAAAGGCTAAGGGTTGGCCTCCTTTTATAGTGGGCTGAGAAGGATCGAGAAGGCTGAGATGAATCTAAAGGCTGAGATTTAGTTTTGGCCTTTTGACTTCCATCTAATGGTTTAAGAGAAGCGGTTGGTTAAATGCTTTGTGATTGGCTAAGAGAGGTTCACAAGGATTGGGATTGGACGCATGCAGAGCATTGATAAGATCAATCCAAGGGCTGATAATGAATAACAGTTTTGTCTCTTAAAAGAAACACAAATCCAACCAGTAGAAGGGCAACAGGTGTAGGGCTAATATCGAACCTCACACGCGCGTCTCAAACACTTTACACAGACACCCTTAATGTCTCAAGAGCTTTCGGTTTCTACCTAAGAGAACTTTATAGGAATAAAACCAACAATCAGAATTTACAGATTGACCCCCCAATTTTTTAATCCCAATTTTAATTAAGAAAAAATCATTAAAAATTCCCAAAAAATTATTAAAAATAGTATTAAGGGAAATTAACACACACAACACACACACGAATAATTTATGCAATATATGACCCATGTATGCAATCCTAATGTGGTGAGTGTTTTCGAATATACCTTTGATCAATCAAATAAGAGGAATAAATTCTATAGAAGTGTCTGAGGCTCTTTGGTATCTAGGGGAAGGACTCAATTTTGTCACTATTTTCAAACTAGATGAGCACTTATACAATGAAGACTCAAGTGAGTCAAGAGTATAAGTTGCTTCAGTAGTTTCATGTTACACGGATGAATTAATTTGGTTTGATATTTTTCATCGATTAAATAAGGCTAACTTGGAAATTTACAAATTTATTTAAATCAGTATTGTGCACACATTTACAAATTGGTATCAGAGCAGGTTTCACTAATTTATTATGAATTCCTATTTTTAACAAAATTTGTGTGATATTGATTTTTTTTTGAAAAATTTGATTTTTAAAAAAATATCCCAATGTTTCGGAATGAAAACTTATAGAATCGGTTTCCAACTTTTGACGGGTCGAATTATGCTTATTGAAAAGCCAGCATGAAATCGCATTTAAAAGTAATCGATGAGAGAGTTTGGGTAATTTATGAAAGAGGCTAGACTCCTCCCACTTTCACCGCAAATAATGTCACAAATTTAAAATCTATGTTAGACTGGACTGAGGATGAGTTTAGGTGGAGAACTTTTAATTCACGAGGGCTTAATGTAGTTTTTGAAAATGTCACCCCTAATAAGTTCCGACGTATTATGATGTGCACCACGTCTAAAGAAGCGCAGGTTGTTTTACAACTCACCCACGAAGGCACTAACGTGGTCAAAGATTCTAAAATTTAAAATTTAACTACTAAATTTGAAACAATAACCATGCTCGAGACTCAGTGTTTTGATGACTTTTATGCTCATTTATCTGACATTGTCAACACTATTTTCAACCTTGGTGAGCCTATACCTGATGCACGATTGGTTAAAAAAAATTTAAGATCGCTCCCAAAATATTTTATCCCTAAAGTGACTATTTTGAATACCTTAGGTAATTTGAGTCGGATATGAAATTAGAAGAGCTGGTAGGATACCTCCAGACATATGAGATTGACATGTAGAGGTATAGAACTTAAAGCCCAGGCTAAGAAGAAAAAGAAAGTGAGTTTTTATCAGTCCGAGTCTGAGGACGAGTTTGATTTTGCTATGTCCATGCTTGTAAATTTTTTTGAGAAGTTTCTCAACTT
This sequence comes from Sambucus nigra, assembly GCA_949130495.1. Classification (NCBI taxonomy): domain Eukaryota; kingdom Viridiplantae; phylum Streptophyta; class Magnoliopsida; order Dipsacales; family Adoxaceae; genus Sambucus; species Sambucus nigra. The sequence goes on along the minus strand of OX422211.1, from coordinate 14,293,269 downwards.
TTCAGAACTAAATTATTCCAATAAAAGATTTTTTGAAAAAATAAAAATGAGTCCCAAAGAAAGCGTTGAGAAAGAAGGTGAGAAAGAGGAAGGGGATAAGTGTTTTGAGTGTGAGGGGAGAGTCCAAAGAGCATTTGAGTGTCCCACTAGGCTAAAGAGAAAAAGGGAAAAAAGATTGCCATGCCAGCTAGTCTTAGCGATAGTGAGGAAGAGGTGAAAAATTTCGAGGATGAGTTGTCACATGGGAAATTTGTTACCTTTTTATCTAGTCACGATATCACACCTAGTTTGTCCCACGACAATGAGGATACTTGTGCAAGTGAGACCCCCGAGGATGATTTGAGTGCCTCTACTTCCCAAGTTGCATCGAGTCGGTTCTTGAGTTTGTGATAGATCCATATGGCTCTCAACCAAACCCACCTAGGCGTCCCGTACTTGATAGTAGAGAGCGTAGGAGACATTTTGAGAGAGTTGTACCTATTCATATTTTTGGCTTCACACACTACATGAAGAAAGGACACCTTAGAGTGTTTTGTTTTAAGTTTGGACATGCGTCACGTTTTACTACTACACGTGTTCACACCCACGCACCCACACTTGATGCTCCTGATGATTACTCAAGAGAGTTTGCATATATTAGGGAGCATGTAAATTTGCTCAAGAGAGTTTGCACATATGATTTGATGGAGTTTTTTTTATAGGATGTCACCACCTTTGGAAAACCCCACGGCACCTAACAGTTGAGGTTTAGACTTGTTTGCTAGCATATGATGACTTTCATGATAATATTTTTGCCTATTGCCAGTGTGTACCAATTTTGTAGTTATGTTTTCCCTTTTGATATTTTTTTTAAAAAATTCAAAAAGATTTTCTATTTTTTTAAGAAAAATTTGAAACGGCCAAACAAATTTTATTTTTATAAACTTTTTGGAAAAAGTAAAAAAGAGTTTTGTATTTTGTTTTACACCATATATGAATGGAAATTTAGGATGACCGAGTCACAATTTAATTCCATATCCATGTGATGATTTGATAGTGTTTTGATATGCGTCATCATTTCATTTTTGGGCTTTACAATGTTTGGAGTCATTGAGATGTGATTTGTTGTTACCACCTACATGCTTGACTCATGAGTTCCTTTAATGCACACTTGCACGGATTTATTTGATTATTGTACCTGTTTATCAAATATTGGTCGGAGTGTTGTCATCTAATTTCTATCTTTGAAACAAACCATATGCAATAAAACTTGACAATGGAAGTAGTGCATGCATAAACTATTTACTGTGAGGATTTAATTGTAAAAAAATATGATGAGTGAATCATGGGAAAGGGCTACGAGAGTACACAATTAACTCGTAGTGAAAACCACCGTTTAGAAGAGCCATTTTTTTTAAAGGCAATCAAAAGATAAATATGCCAAAAATGGGCACCTCAAAAGAAAAATATAATAATTATTTATGAGGGAGTTTGGATGGAAAGTAATGAAAAAAGGGGTTTCACGTCTTGATAGTGTCATGAAAAAGAGTTTACATAGTTTTAGATGTTATTGGTGTGGGAATCATTCTTGACTTTGATGTGTTGATGGATTGAGTCGATGTCATGTATATTCAACACTTTTAAGACCAAAGGACGATTTTGAGATTCATTCATTAGGAATACACATATTCATCCTCCACATATGTTATGCTTGATTGCGTTGATTTTCCTATCGAATATGTTCACATCCATTCATTTGGTTTTCATGATTTGGTTATCTTAGTGTAAATTCATGGTGTTTGATTTTTGTAAAATTATTCTTGCATTTTTTTTTGAAAAAATTGAAAAAAAAAATAGTATGTGGATGCCTTTAAGGATTCCTTTGCATGAGCGTAGTTTGATTCATATTTGATATGCATATTTGTCGTGATAACTCCATGTTTATTTTGTTTATTCGTTTTCTTTTATATTTCTGTCAAATAAAAAGGGTGAGAAAGAATTATGGGGGAGTTTTGATTATATTGATCGATTTATTCTTATATCATTTCAAACTCGATATGTCACGAAGGTATTTTCTTTGTCTCATGTGTCGAGGTACAAAGATTAAAGATCATTATTTTACACACCTTGATGAGAAACACATTCAAGCATCAAGACGGATCCGAATATCAATGTTCTTCAACATTCAAGCCTCTGCGAGATAAATTTGGTAAAGATTGTGTTTTAATTCCTTAGAATTTCACATAGAGTGTTGGGATATTTTTGATCAAATATTTTTTAAGTGTTGGAGCGGAGTTTTTAAGTTTTTCGTTAAAAAATATTTTTCGGAGTTTTAAGGTGGAGCATTTACTGACGAAAGAAAATACTATTTTTTTATTATTTCATTGGATCAACAACAATACATCATTCTAGCAACAGGCCTTTGTCACGCGATGTTGTTGGAATGACATGTGTATTCGTTCGAGCGACGCTACTATCTCGTTCGATCGATCTGCCGCCTTAGATTTTCTATAAATTGGTTTTTCCAACTTTTTTTTTCCAGAAGATCTGAGATTACTGTTTTACGAAAACTGCTACTGTAAAAATATTTGTCTTCTCTTTTAGGGTTTGAATAATTTGTTTTTCAATTCACAAATCATCCCAATAATTTTTGTGAGTTGTTTTGGAACCCAAGAACACATCTTTCTGTCAAGTTTCTCTTTGAGAGAAGATCTCTACTGCTGATCTAGGTGCTAATTGATTGAGGTATTGGTCTGAAGACGACTGCGTGCCAATAGGGAGTGCTCTCGGGTATTCCTGGGCTTAATTGGAGCTATGGTTCTGGATGACTCTAGGTTGCAGTCTATGTGGGTTTTCTACGGTTAACTCATAGCGGATTTCATTGTAATCAATTTAAGTATTATAGTGAAATAAAGGTTTTACCCGAAAGGTTTTTTTCCCAAAATCTGCGAGTTAGCAATTTTATTTATTATGGTTTCACAGACACACACACACACACACACACACACACACACACACATGTAATTGCATGTTATAGGACTGAATTAATTTGATTTGACATTTATCACCGATTAAATACGTTTAACTTGGAAATTTGCAAATTTATTTAAATCAGTATCGTGCACACATTTACAAATTCTTATCAAGGAGGTCCACTACCAGGATATCCCGTCGCTCTGCTCGAGCATCGACTGACGTCCATCAAACCTTTTTGGAAGAGATTTCATTCGAAAGACAAAGACGAGCAGAAAGGCCAGTTGAAAGCGATAACCAGCCGTGGAAAGGCTCCATCTAGCTCCAGGAAGACCGCCTTGGCAAAATGGCCAAATTGAGGAACCCCCTCCAGCGTGATTTCACGAAAGGGTCTCCATTTGTGCCCTCTATCGTGGCATACCCCACTCCGGCGAAGTTCAATCCACGGGTCATTACTCCAAAATAGGATGGGAAAACAGATCCTATCCTTCATATTGAACAATACCAAGCTGCTGCAGATATCTACTCTATCCCGGACGAAATGAGGTGCTAGACATTCTTTAGCACCATAATCGACTCAGCTTAAATATGGTACAATAGTATGCCTAGGGGACATATCAAGATTTTTTAGAAATTAGACAAACTATTTGTCAACAATTTCTATTTTAGCGCATGCCTAGAAAGCATGTATCCCACCCACTCGGCATCCGCCAAAGGGTAGATGAAAGCACCCGTGACTACATCACTCGGTTCACCACTGAAAAACTGGAGGTAGTTGATTACAGCAAGTCGATTGCCATTAGTGCCTTGATGAGTGGGTTGCGACCAAGCAAGTTCTTCTAGGCATTAGCCAAGGAGTCACCCAAGACCATGACATAACTTTTAGATAAAGCGGGAAAAATCATGAATGCCGAAGAGGCGATGGTGGCCAAAGTGTCCGACAACTTGAAGCCCTCGATTGACAAGAGCAACGAGAAGCAGGAATAAATGGATAAAGGGCGATAAACTGAGAAAGTACGATGATTACATGCCCCTCATGGTTGAAGTCCACCACATCCTGGAGGAAATCCAGGATAGCAAAGATCTCAGATGGTCGAGAAAGCTGAAGTTGCCGATAAATAAGAGAGACATGATCAAGTATTATGAATTTCATAAGGTCCATGGACATAATATAGACCACTGTATAGCTCTGAATAACGAGATTGAAGGTTTGATAAGGAGGGTAAAGTTGTCCAAGTATATGGATAATGGTGGCCGATCAAACCCAGAAGAAGGAAAAAGTAGGAGACGGTCAGAGTCGCCCTGTCGGAGGGCGACCGCTAAGAAAAAGGCAAGGCACGATGACTCAGATGACGATCCAGATCTTTTTAAAAAGCATAAGGAAGCCATACACGATGTTGGCATGATAAATTTTTATTGCCAATTCATTATTGGAGGTGGATCCAGCGGAGGAGAAGACCCCGTAGAAAGGAAGGCCTACCTCAACGAGGCCGAATCTTACAAACAAGCACAAGTCAACATAACCGTAAACTCCAGAAATTGGCCACGAAAGGTAAATGAAGAAAAGTTAATTACTGGATTCTCAAAGGACGATTTATCGGGGGTGTTATACCCCCATAATGACCCTCTGGTTTTCATTATGGTTATCCAAAAAGGATGAGCAATGAGGATTCTGGTGGACAATGAAAGATCTGCAGACATAATGTTTTACAACTACTATAAAAAGTTGATACTGGAGGACATGGAACTCACACATTATCATCAGCCTCTGATCTGATTTTCAGGAAAAATGGTATATCCCATGGGAACGGTCGAGCTAGAGGTGGCAGTCGGCACCTGGACGATCAGTCGAACAAAGAAAATATGGTTCTTTGTCATTGATAAGAACTCACTTTTAGTCTACAATATTATCTTTGGAAGGATCGACCTGCAGAAATTTGAAGCTGTCCCATCTATGGTGCACCAATGCTTGAAGTTTTTAACTCACTTTAGAGTGCGCATAGTCAAGGGAAATCAAAACATGCTATTTCATTTCAGCAGACATGAAGAACGAAAGAAAATAACGACCACCTACCATATTGAAACCATCGATCCCCGAAATGAGGCAAAACTGGTCAAGGGATATCATGCTGAAGAAATTGAGATAGTCCCACATGACGGTAACCACCTAGAGAGGACGGTTCCGATTGAGTTGCTATTAGATCCTCTTTTAAGGAAAATGCTTATCAGCTTTTTGCAGCAGTGTAAAATAGTGTTCTCTTCAAGCCACGAGGACATGTCGGGGATAGATCCCGACTTCACGTGCCATGAGTTGAACATGATGCAGGGCACAAGGCCAGTCCAACAGAAAAAAAGGTCTTTTGATGCTAACAAAAATCTCACTGTCCATGAAGAAGTCCTCAAACTGCAGAAATCTAACTTCAATTTAACCGGAATGATTGGCTAATGTGATCAGGCTACGAAAGAAAAATGACAAGTGGAGGATATTTATCGATTTCACCAACCAGAACAAAGCATATCCGAAAGATTATTTCCCGCTACCAATGATTGATTAACTCATTGACGCCACAGTAGGCCATCAACTCCTCTATTTTATGGATTCATGTGCAAGTTAAAACCAGATCAGAATGAGGCCCTCTAACAGAAAAAACCTCCTTTATAACCCACCGAGGTACCTACTATTATAATGTCATGCCGTTCGGCCTTAAAAATGCTGGCGAGACCTACCAGATATTGGTAAATAAAGCCTTTGAAGACCAGATAGGGGTTAACATGGAAGTTTACGGGGAGGACATGCTCACCAAAAGCAAGGTGACGGTCGACCATATTAAGGACCTCGACTAGAAATTTGATAAATTGGAAAAGTACCGGATGAATATGAATCCCACCAAGTGTTTATTCAGAGTGAAGGAAGGAATGTTCTTGGGGTTTATTGTAAACCAAGGAGGAATCGAAGCCAATCATGATAAGATTCAGGCTTTGCTTAACATGAAATATTTGATAATGAAGAAGAAAGTACAAAGACTAACCGAGCGTGTGGCAACACTAAATATGTTTGTTTCTAGAGCCACTGGCAAGTGCTTGCCTTTATTCAAGGTGTTGCGAAATTAATTTGAATGGAACGAGGAATGCAAAAATATGTTCATAGAGCTGAAGCGCTATATGGGCTCCCCGTCCCTCTTGTCTCGACTAGTTATAGGGGAAAAACTTTACTTGTATCTCGTCGTATCCAAATCAACCATCATCTCGGCACTAGTAAGGCAGGAAGAAGGGGTTCAGAAACCATTTTACTATACCAGTAGAGCTTACTAGGGGACTGAGGTTCGATATCCGTGAGTGGAATAACTAGCCCTAGCACTAAGTAAAACCTCATGAAGGAAGCATGAAGCCATATTTCCAGGCTCACACCATAGTGATATACATAGACTTGCCTTTATGGAAAATCTTGCACAAACCTAAAAATATGGTCGGCTCATGGCGTGGGCCATGGAACTAGGTACGTATGATATTCAATACGAATCGAGGACCATGATAAAAGGGCAGGTGTTGGAAGACTTCATTACGAAATTCACCTACGATGATAAAATGTTTGAGAAGATTCCTCATGGAGATCTCTACCCCTAATAACAAATCACCACGACCAGAAGAGTCCACGGTCACAGGCAACACTGAGCAGACTTCTCAAGGAGAGAGCTCCCCTAAAGGAGATAAGGGACATCACAACGAATCCCACCGACTTTTTGAGTTTGGAAAAATGGAAAAAGGTGAATTCACATGAGATTATCCAATTTAGAAATTATACGTTGATGGATCATCCTGTTCGACAGGAAGCATCATACTTGCCACACCAGATGACATAGATATGGAACACGCCATGCACTTCCAATTCTAAGCATTCAATAATGAGGTGGAATATGAGGCCCTTATCACTGTGCTCGGCCTAGCCATATCCATGGGTGCTGAGCACATAGCAACACACAGTGACTTCCAACTAGTTCTCAACTAGATATTAGGTGTTTACAAAGCTAGAGATGATTCCATGGAAAATTGCACGGACATAGTTCGGTAGAGGTTAAGCGAATTCATGAAAGTAAAGATACTGAGAATCCCCAAGTTATAAAATGTATGAGCAGACGCCCAATTTAGGTTAGCTTCAGCGACCAGAACATCATTGAGAAGAAGTATACCAATTGAAATGCTTGCACAAAGGAGCATTGAGGCATCACCACATCAAGTAGTGGAGATAAACTGGGGACCTTCCTAGATGGACCCCATATGAGCATACATTGAAGAAGGAAAGCTTCCAATAGACTCAAACGAAGCCAAAAAGTTACGCTATAAGGCAGCCCAGTATGTCTTGGAAGTAGGAGTATTGTACAGGAGAGGGTACACCGTCTCACTTCTAAAATGTTTTCACCTAATAGAAGTGAACAAGCTTATTAAGGAGGTACACGAGGGGTACTATAGAGCACATTCGTCCAGAAGATCATTGGTTAAGAGAATAGCAACCCAAAGACACTACTAGCCGACCATGAAGGCCGATTGCACAGATTACGTGAGAAGATGTGATAAGTGTCAAAGGTTTGCAAAGATCCATAGTTCTCCAGGGACTTTATTAACTTTGATTGTCACCCTGGCCATTCACTATGTGGGGAATAGACCTGGTCGGATCATTACCGAGAACAAAAGGATAATACAACTACCTCATGGTGGTGGTGGATTACTTTACTAAGTGAGTAGAATATGAGCCTTTGGTAGATATGCCTTACGAAAGGGTATTTCAGTTTATCTGAAAAATGATTATATGCCACTATGGAATGCCCTTCACATATATAACTGATCACGACACGTAATTTGGCAACCAAGATTTCAAAGACTATTATATTAGATCCATAATTTGGCACTGAAGCGGTCATTCCCAATGAGATAGGTCTCCCTACTTACAAAGTCCTCAATTTTGATTCCATAATAAGTGATTTGGTAAGAAGGCTGAACCTTGATCTGATTGAGGAAGTTAAAGAGGATGTAGCATTGCGCATGGCCACCTATTAGTAAAGAGTGGCACGCTACTACAACTGTCGGGTGAAGACAAGCGTCTTGAAAAAGAGGGACTACATCCTCAAGAAAGTGATTCAGAAGAACAACATGATAGAACTAAACTCGCATGGACCATATAGGGTAATCAGTGTCGTCAAGCCGGGGACTTACCGAATTGAAACTTTGGAGGGTGATTAGCTAAAACCCCACTGGAATTTGGAGAATCTTAGGAAGTGTTATCGGTATCCTATTAGTTATTTTATTTATGTAGAAAACACAATTTAAATTAATAAAATGATGTGTATTCTCTTGTGTCATTGATTTTTCTGTGCATATGATAAGCATATAAAAGTGGCGCTACTAAAAATAATAGCGTCAAAATAAAGATATTAGTCCGAATGCATGAACTCATAGGCTATAAATAGTCGAACTTGAACAAACTTATTTCCATAAGTCTACCAAACCCTTGTATGACCCTTTAGGTCATGAACGAGGTGGTCGGTTGCATGTACGGTGTCAAAGGTCACGAGTAATGTGGTCGACTAAAAAAGTTGTACGACCTCACGGGTCATCAATAGTTAAATGACTCCTAAAGTTAGACCAAACCCTTGTATGACTTCACATGCCACGAATGAGGTAGTTGGCTACGTTCGATGTATGACCTCATAGGTCATAACACAATGTGGTCGGCTAGTATCTATATGACCTCATAAGTTGTGAATAGTTATACTTGTATCAATTCACCATCGTAGGTGCACCACATAAAAGCTCTGTATGACCTCACAAGTTGCGAACAGAAGCACCAAGTATTATCTCCAACAAAGGAATAAGATATAAATAAACAAAGGCACATTTTAAAGGGCAGAAACGCAATAAGGATTATATCATAAAAATGATGTTCAAAGTTACAGAAGCATTGTTAAGCAAAAACATGCTTCACACAAAAATATAGAGAAGTCTATCAAGTTCAAGCATCAGCAGGCGGAACATCAACCTTTTCTCTAGCCGGGTTGGCCACCTCCTCGTCATCTCCTTGCCAGCCATTCACAGTTTCAGCAATGTCAGGAAAATGAGATGCCGCCCAATTTTTGAGATCTTCATACCCATCCAAGAAGTAGCCCAAGCATTCAGTATTAAAGTCAACTGACGACTTGAAGGCTTCAACAGTAGCAGTACCAGCGCTAGCCAGAGCATCCCGAGCAATCTATAGCTGTCTTTCAAACTTCTCCCTTTCCACTGTAAGGGCATAATTTAAGCTCTGGATTTTGGCATCATAAGTGTTGGACTTATCCTTGAGAGTCACATTTTCTTCCTCTATTATACTCAGCTCCTCAGTCTTAGATATCAGCCATTCGCCCCTTTCCGTTAGCTCCACAGAAACCTTACCGTAACCAGATTTTAGCATCTTATTCTCCTCAGCAAGTTCGTTGAAGGCTACGTGATTAACCAAGGATTTCCCTTATAGGATGGTATACATTATGGATGCCTAAACAACAAATAGTAAGGCATGGTCAGAGTACGATGGATGGACACTTAAAAACCATAGACTAATGATCAATAAGAAATACATACCATTGATAGTCGATTTTGAGCCAAGGTCCATAGGGAATCCGGATTCGAACAATGCAAAAACTCAAAATTCTTCATATGGCCCCAGTAGTTGAGTAGTTCCAAAGCATTCTTAGCATGGTAAGAGACAGAGTTCGGGTAAGATTTCAAGTCTTCAAAGTTAACTTTTGCTCAGGGTCAAAGTCAAATTCCGAAACCTTATCATAATGTGACATGTGACCAGGACCCAACTCGACTCCGGGATCTGATGAAAGACCAAGTCCCCTCATAATCTTGCGTAGGGGTTGCCTATCCTCTTCATATGCCCTTGACCTTTTTTCTCCCACTGAAGAATCCATAAGAGCTTTCCTCTTACCTTTAGTAGTTGCAGCAGCTTCCTGACGTCGAGCAGTCTGGTCGACCGCCCCACAATTAGTAGATTACTAGGACTACCTATTTTTTCTGTCCCTAGCCCTATTTTGACGAGCTTCAGTATATAATGGTCCGGTCCTAGCCCTCTTTCGTGCGAAAACCCAGTCCTAAGCTTCCAAAACATCATTGCCCCAATATAGTCCTATACGCGTTCAGAGGTAATTGAGTTAAAGTCACACCGTAACCTCTCATAATGGAGCAGATGGTGGGATGAAGAGTAAGCCTTAATCATACTTGGAGAACCCACAAGGGAAGGTAAATCTCTTCTAAGTCTTGAACATAATAATATATCTCAGAAAGATCGGGGCATTCCAGTTTGAATGGTTATGGGGAGGTCACATCTCTCTCTTATCGGAACAAGCTCTTCCTTAGTCATGGTACATTGATACCAATGAGCATCTGTCTCAGTTGGATTGTAGTTACTGGAAGACCCAATAGGATCCTCTTCTTCCTCATCTTCACCAAAAGTCTCTACATGCGACCCCTTAATAGAAAGGTGGGGACCCATACTTTCTGGTATGTTGTCTTCTTCCCTATCCGTGGAATGCTCCTGAAAAAGGGAGTTAGGATTTGAGGGATCCATAGAGACCGTTTTCACCAACTCAACCTATCTAATAGAAGGGACAAAGCAAGGAGCTTCTAAAATAGGGGAGGAAATAAAGGGAACACTTGGGTCAATAGAGGAACCACAACTAGAAGGGGTGTTAGGAGTATAAAGAGGATGACCTGGCTCCTTCTTTGGTCTAACCACCAGTAGAGTATGGGGAAACATCCTCTCAGTGATACCAAGATGCTCTGGATCTAAAATTCGAATAAATTCATAAACTCTTTGGATATGAGGTGGTAAATTCATGCTTGTTCCTAAACTTTGGTTCAACTAAACCTAGGCCAACCAACTCATTGGCTATCTAAACACTATAACGACCAGATTGCAGCAAGAACCAACCAACAAAGAAGATGAACGATGAAACCCTAACTAAAGTAAGAAAGGCGTACCTAATAAAGTAAGATAATGGATGATTAAGCCAAGAAGAATGAAGGAAGAACTGCTGAACTATTCTGGCAAAAAAATAATTGAGCTTTCACATATAATGGAAACGACGCTTAAGACTTTCTCTCTCTTTAGCTCTGTGTAAATCTTCAAAGTGAATCAAATATGGTAAGCTGCGTGTCTTTATACTCTTTGATGAAAGATTGAAGAGACGCAGCAGACATAACGTCAATAAACCTGCAAAAATAGAAACGGAGGTACAGAGTATTGTCCCGCGTAACTAGTCACCATCATTACAAAGTAGACCCTTCAGTTTCCTAACACGTGTCCTTGATGTATCACGAAGAAGATTAAAGGAAATCTTCTCCGATTCAGGACGACCATAATGAGCCGACCACAAATGGGCAATTACGAGCATCACATAACACCTCTTCCACTCACTTAGCCTTGAATCGGGGAGTTCTTGCAAGAGGTCTTGGGGGCTTTCTGTTAGACCTCTACAGTTTCAGTAGAGAATAAGTTTTAAATAATCTAATGGAATTAACATAAGTGCTCGGCTTCTTCATCTAAGGAGGTCGTCTTAGTACTGGATTGCTCAGCATCTCCATTTATTATAAGATTGGACACGCGTGTATTCCTGTGGGCAGTTACACATGAGATATACCTTGTTAACCACGCGGGATTACAACCTCCAAATCTATTACATCATGATTCTATGGACGCTCATCATGAAATTTATTTCGTACTTCAAGGCGTCCATATTTATTATGATAAACATGTATCAAGATGTAACTGCCCAACTTGTGAGGGCACTCAATCTCTTTATAAATAGAGGAGATAAATATGAAACAAGGGAGACCTTTTTGATACCTTCTCAAGCCTTGAGTTGTATCCAAAAATCCTATATTGTAACTGTATCAACAATTCCAATAACCAAGCAGCAACACCGTGGATGTAGGTTTCCTCCAAGGGCTAAACCATATAGAAATCATTGTGTTTTCAACGTCTCTCATCCCCATTCTCTATAATTATTGCTTATCATAAACGATCTCTATTGATTAATTGTTGTCTCCATTTTTAGACGTATATATATATATATATATATATATATATATATATATATATATATGTTTGACAACACAATCGAGGTTGTTTTCAGAGAGGGACCGTGCACCACATGGCTAATTGATTGAACCAGGACTTTTGTGGAGGTCGATGCATTATGTTCACACGTTCAGGACGGCCACCCCTCTCACGAGGAGTGATGAGAATAGATTGATCCATCAAGTGACTTAGGTTATTATCTTACTACATGTTGACATGTTTAGATCACGTGCATAAGGGTTACTGTTTTGTGATGAGAGAAGACTGGATGACTGAATCCATCAATTGGGTGTGGGTATGGACCTGTTGATGGTATTACTACATAGTGATCCCTCTTTGTCGAATTATGTGTGTTTGATTAATCCCGTTAGGTGAATAACTCCTATGGACTTGCCGATAGAAGCACGAGATGGTCCCCCAAAGATAGAGACCTTCGTGTGGTTACTATGTATCTGATATTAGTTCGGTGACAGACATTGTAATTGAAAGTCGTATGTCACATTTTTTTTATGAGATTTGGTACACCTTATTTTGGGGTGAAATGTGTGAGGGTGGAATCAGGATTGTATTGTGTATATATATTGTAGTTCAGTGGTGAACACGCTTAACAAAAAGATCTTAAAACAGAGGAAATGTAATGTTATGAGATAGTGGGTATATTAATGAGATTAGTTTGCGTGAGCATTGGGGTGTATTCTACTTGGATAGTTAGTTGCATTCTATGACAGTTATTCGTTATGTGATAGTATTTGATAGCCTAGTAATGGAGACTTTTAGAATAATTTATGCCTTGGGTTGGGACAGGCTCGTACTATTTCACTTAGATGAGATGTGAGGTATTCATCGGACGCGAGTGTCAAAGGAATGACATGTTTATCATAAATAAGTCACACGATTATTACTATTTTGATACTATAAGTTATTTCTCTAACTTTAGGGCTCTAACCCAAATCAATAAATGTCTTCCCTCGTAGGTAGTATTGTTATTATGTACAAGTTTAGGAGGACTAAGCATCCATCCTTGAAGTTTTAAATATCCATCTTGGTATCCTTAAAGTTGGAGTCGCTAATTCGTTGTAGTTATATATATCCAAGAATTTGATTAAAAAGCGATTAATGTTGTATTCTTTTATTCTGTTGAGACATTTGTATAATATAGATTTTATATAGTGGATTCAGTTGCTCGTGTTTTATTTATTTCAGCTTCAGTTCATCTATTCTGGTGTCATTTTTAATTGATTTTTTTACCATGGATTTTTATTTATTGTAGTTTTTGTTTACGTTAATGCTGAGAACGATATAAATTGTTTGATAAATCCCTCTATTTTGCAACCAACCTAATCAACTGGGTGTGGAAAATAGGGGTGTTGCAGTTGTTATAAGAGCATCCAGGTTCTAGTGTGCTTAGGATATGTGTTGCGCCTCTTTTGTTTTCTGATGAGCGTTCTTTAATGTGTTTAAAGCCCATTATAGAATTTTGTACTCTGATGTCGCGATGAGGGGTGTGTCGACATCGTTTGTAGCTATTTGAGTATCGACAAGATTTGAGGAGTATTAAAGCTTAAAGGATAATGAGAAGTAATATCTTTGCAAGTTAACGGTCAGGAGTACAACGAGCAGTTAGCAAGGCATTTCACCGTTGTGAAGATGATTTTGGGGAGTTATCTTGTTTAAGGAGAAATTTGCATCTTTGAGACTTTTTCATACATAAGTAGTGAATGTGTTTCATAATGAGTTTATTTTTGAAGACATTAAGGGAGTTGAATTTTGAGGAGCCTATTAGAGATATGGGTTCTGCCTTTGATAATATAGGTTGTGATGACAATTCAGGCTAGTGGAAATACCTTTATGACATTTTGGTGCACCTAAGAGATGGGATAATTTTTTTTTGTATTTTAGTAAAATATTAGGATTATAATAATGAGTATATGTGTAGTTGTTTCCCATCAGAGAGTAGGATTTGTGTTACGCTCATAACTGAATCAGGGTTATTTGTGTTGTTAAAACCTGTTTGTGATTAAGGGTGATAGTGATGTCAGAACATTGGACCTAGGAGTAGGATTACCGTATAGTTACGGAATATGAGTTGGAGACATGTTAAAAAAGATTATTATTACACCTGAGTGGGTGGAAACTTTAGAGAGAGGATCAATTTTCATGTTTTTTGAGTTGAGACGACTCAGTTAGATATTTTTGTGAGAACAAGTATGCTTACGTGTTATGGGAATATTGTTGATGCCTACATTATGCAACAGGTTAAGGAATGAGTAAGTTCCAAAGGGGCTCGAGGGGAGAGCATATGTCGATTAAGGATCATGATTATGAATGTGACTCTAAAAGTACCCCTATTAGAGATAGTTGGGTAAATGAAAGAGGATGTTATGAGATAATAAGATGAGCTAAAAAGGGGTAGCTCCTAAGTTGGATGGCGATTTCCATTTTATAACGTATAGTGCATGTCCATTTGACTCGCTGTGATAACTCGCCTATTTTAATACTGGGTGAACAATCCTCTAGTAAAATATAATATACATCCTCAAAATATCCTTCAACATCTTGTTCACCCTTCCCATCTACCCCTTCATTTTCGGGTCAAACGCAACTTCGTACCCATCATTTATGAAAATTTTACTAGAGGTTTTGACAAAAATATAATATCCTGATCTAAAACAATGTTTAGATGTATCCCGTGCAATTTCACTATCTTTGCAATGAAAACTTAGGCATGGAGCTCTGTCGTGTAATCCACTCAAACTAGTAAGAACGGTTCCCCCCCTTGGTTAATCGACCCCCTTAACTCAGATGGAATCGTGACCCCTTTTTATGACATTGAAAAGGTTAAAATAAAATCCATCGATGTACAATCTCATTCCCATACTGGAATCTCCAATGGCTTCCAAAATCCTAGGTTTTCACCTATGGTCATCCTTCACCATCGGACGAGTGGTGAACCGGAGACAAACTTTACAATGTCTCGCTTCACAACGGCCAACCAATACAGTCACCTTACATCTCATACATCTTAACCCCTATTGGATATACCAAAAACTATGACCCATGCATCTCCTTCATAACTTCACATTATAGGTCCTTATTGTCTGGGACTATCAACCTTCCATTGAGGAGTAATCCACCCTCAGAACGACCTGAATAAGAATCTGCTCCACTAAATAATCACTGTTGAAACCTCTCCTGATAAGACGTATCCCCAGCCTATGCCTTCATAACCCTCAATCATTTTTGGATGTGATGGCCATCATTGATATAAATGCTCTGACTATCTCCATTTCTTAACGAAGCTCAATTCACTTTGCCTTCCAAAACTACTACCAAGTGCCTTACAGGCATACATCTCAATGAATTACAACTACATTAGCTTTTACCGAATGATACTGAATATCATACTGACTAGGGAGACCACACACCCTATACTACGTGCCTATACGCATAAATACCATAATTGCAACCCATATACATAAAAACCAACCACATTTTCCTTGCATGATCTTACAGTAAAGGTATACTCGATCACCCTACTAATTGCGGCTCAATTCTCCTTGAGATTACCCCACTTATCAATTTGTGGTACAAACGTTCCCTAGTACTCTCTACATAGCACTACTTGGCCCCACTAGTTTTAAATCATATAATACCTCTCTACTAAAATCTATGCACATGTAATGCCTAATGTAATAAAACCAATGTTTTTTATTTCTATGCACTTACTAAGCCTCATGTGTGGGACATTTCGCAAGCGAAATTCAAATAAGGAACCCTCCCAATACACTACCGCCTAACTCTGTCAGTTATCGAGATTTATTTGCCCAATACACAGTATTGGGGAACCCAAGGTGATGTACTCCTATGGATAAAACCCTGCCCCAATTGCTGATAACTATGAACTCTCAACCCCTCCATCTCTAAAGGAGCCATACCATATGGCGCTCGCATCATCACCTAGTCCCCAGTGCTAAGTCGATGACCTGACTCGGAAGTAACACTAGTATCCCCTCAATCACATCAGTAAGGTCCCTAAACACATGGTTCGAATCAAACAAGATAATAATACTCTCCAAAGTCTCCTCCTCGATATAATATAAATGTGTGATCGAACCTCTATGCGGGTGAGGCATCGTCAAAATAAACCTATACTGCCCTAGAATAGCAACCATGATAGTTCTTACTACAATAATCCCCCATCACTCACCAATCCATACCCCGGATAGCATCATACTCGTACATAACTAAAATGAGCATATCCTCTAAAAACATAACCTCCCAATATCCACACATGCTCCTTTGAAGTTAGAACGAATGATATCCCCATTATTTAACGATATATATATATATATACAATCGTAATCAAATTTCAAGTTGTATCCACTAGCCCCGTCTCACATGCGAATCTTAGTGCTAACTAATAGAATGGCATGCACCTATGTCACACAATACTTACCCCAAATGCCCATAAAAATAAAACATACTCTCAATCATAAATAATGGTGTCAATAAAAATTGGTCCATAAACGTGATATACATATCCAAACTGCTCCTGCCCATGTGGAGGCGGTAACGTTGGAACTACTGGTGAGATTGAAAGCTGCGATAACTGCTGCCCTGGTTGAGCATCCTGCTATTGACCCCTATACCTAATCGGGCATATACGCCGCATGTGGACCTTCTCCCCACACACATAATATTTTCTTGGGAAATCGTTCAGTCTCTAGCGCTAACGAGGCCATCCCTATCTCTGGCCCAAGTATCCATTACCCTGCAGGCCTCCCATCTATTTCCCCTAGACCCGAGGGGTATACTATTGGCCCAAATGGCCGTGCCTGAAGTTTTTGTTACCCATACTAAATCTCTTTGCATAGTACCCCTATTGGTAATCCCGTTCACGGTGCCTCTATTGCTACCGTGGTGCCTCTTTGGCACCATTGCCCCCAGTATTACCCTGCTGTCTCAAATCTATTATCCTCTTTAATCCCTTCTGATGAATGTGATGATTCTGATAGTAAATCAATGCTTTATTCATGGCAGCACTAATCGACTGAGATACAATGGTTACGACCTATGTATAGGTCATAGTCCCCTGAGTGGCCTACGACTTTGGTTGAGCCTCCTCATCTGCAGCCCTCCTAGAGGTATGTGATGGTCTACCTCTCCTTGCGTTTGGCATCTAAAACCAAACCAAAGTTGTGTGAGATTCACTTCAATCATAAATAAAATCATAAGAACGTAAATCTGCAATATGAATTAGTCCTAATCCTAGGGTTCTACATAAAAGTAAACCCAACACTGACGATTTATCAAGTCCGAACAGAGCCTACGGACACTAGAACTTGATGCTCTAATACTAACTATGACAACCCGCCTATTTTAGTGTCATGTGACCAATCCTATACTAAAATCTAACAGCAATATCAGTTTGGATATAATATAATATAACATAACTAATAGAAACAATTTATACATTCACAAAAAATGAAATAACCATTAGCATAAATAGTAATAAGGGTGAACCGAATAAACCATCGGTCACCAAATAACATTCACAGTAAAAATCGAATAATAACTAGATATGTAAGAGTAAATGTCTGACAATATATAAAAGTCTGTAGTAAGATAAAAGCCTATCATCTATGGGCAACACACCCAACTGTGAATGGAAATAACTAACCATATCTAGATAAGAATCGATGGAAGCATCTAAGAACGGATGTAACATCCACAACTACTGCACGGTAAGAGTTGATCTATCCTTGCTATCCCGGTTACTTCTGTTTCACACCTGGGGTGTAAAAAGGAAAAACAAGTAAAGACAAAAACCTGCGGGTTAAAACCTGAAGAGTAGAAAATATTTTCACAAGTAAATAATTATTTTAAATCGTTTAAAACAAAAGTGTATTACTTTCATGATTAACTGGTCGGACTCATTTGAGATCAATCTCACCTCTCAAGTATAGTTCTCACCTAACGTATTCATTTCATTAATCCTAATTAAACTACCCGGTATATCTAGGAAATATAACCTCCATTTAAACCCAATATTGCTAATACTTTCTATTAGCCAAGTCTAACTACCTTTCCTAGGTGTACATTTATAACTAGTATTTTAGCGCCACACTTGCTATAGCTAAATAATCACGTGATAAACATACATAGTTACACCATTGTTATAAATAGATATAAACACTATATCAAATAAGTATACATATATATCACTCACTATATATATATAATCATATCCCCAGATCTTGGACCTCTCAGATACATTCCTCGTGTGCTATCCGAATCTGGGCATTACGCCTGACACCAAGCCGTCGAGTCGAAATCTCACCATTGATCCCAAACGAAAAAACATAAAATGGAGGCGGTCATAGACACACTCGGGGGATCAAGAATATACCATATCGCACCTTTTCGGTATCCAAACCAACACTCATACTCACACCCGGATAGTGGCCATGTAATAGTACTATGACGTGCGGAACCAATCCAACACATGCTGGTCAACGAGAGGTAAGAAACCATTTTGCCTAATATCATCTGATAGCACTACCGAGTAGATATGTTCAAATAAAACAAGTAGCACACACACACACACACACATACATATATATATATATATATATATATATATATATGTCTGTTTAATATGTACATATAATAAGTACCGAACTCATACGCATATCCCACCGTGCATGGTTCAACCAAATCCTGAAGTTCATCCCAACTTCCCAATTTATTTATTTAACTAGTCCCTTACATGAACACCTGCGAAATTATTAACTTCCCATTAATAAATAGCTACACAAAATTATTTTTAATTAAATATCCACTCACTTGGATACCCTCCCATATACTCGTTTGAGTTCATAAAAATATTCAGAATTGTAGACACCCCATCTTAGGACCCCCCTATGCACCTCCTTAGGTCCCTAACACTCATCTATTCACCATAAAACCAAGGCCATACTCCGAGTATTGATTTGGAGGCCATTGATACTCTTGAGATCCATTTGACTCCGATCAACACCCCAATCTGAGCAAGGCTTAATGAATCCTCAAAGGGCTATGAATACCTTTTCCAATGGTTCGTACCATGTGCGAATCGACCTCATGGTCCACACGAATGACCCATTCCACTCTGAGCACTGATCTGGAGGCCACTGGGTTCTCTAGGGCCCCATTTTAACTATGCTTTACTCTCCAACCTGATTGATTCTCAATGAGTCCTCGATGGTATCTGAATCCCCTTTCCAACGGTCCATCTAGTGCCCGAATTGGCTTCACGAATCAGAAAAATGATTCGTTTTACTTCGAAGGGTCACCAAATTCTTTTGAGTCCCGTTTGACCTCAGTCAACACTCTGACCAGAGCAAAGCTCAATGTAATCTTGAAGGGCACTGAATTCCCTTTCCAAGGGTCCATCCCATGTGTGAATAGAACTTACAGTTTGAACAAACGATTCATTTTCCTCTAAAATCCTCTTGTCGGGTGCTTCTGAATTCCCTTTGACTTCGATCACGGGATGGACCAGGGAGTGGATTAGTGGATTCTTAAAGATATTTGAATTCCTTTTCAAATGGTTGATCCCATGCATGATTCGGACTTACGGTTTGCATTTTATGATCATTTTTTTGAAAAACTCATTCCGGGCTGCCTATCGACAGGGTGTACTTTTTCTTGCCCAGTAAGGCTGGCCCTATGATGATAGGCATGCCAGGGGCCATGCCGATCGACACCCCCTTGACCTTATAAAAATTCTATGACCTCACCCTACCAGAAGACCTGAGAACCCTCCCAGCAATCAGAAAACGTTTGCCATGTAATCAGAGCCTTTCCCTTTCATAAAAAATCCATTTTCTAATATTATCTTACCTCACCTCCTTACCCCACTTGGTAATTCATCTCACCTATCTATAACATTTTCATATCACTTCAAAATTAGAGCACTTGCATTTCAAATTTAGCAATAAGCATCCATATGGAGATCTATTTCTCACCCCTTTTTCTAATTTATCCATTTTAGTATTATTCATCTTATTTATATTTTGTTCTTTTGTTTTATTATATCATATCCACTAAACTCTACTCTTTATTAGTAGTGCACATAAACCTATTTTTATATATAAAAAAAGGCAAAAAGAGGGTTTATCCATAAATTCTTTAAACGGGATTTCCATTTCAAATGTTCACACTTAAAACACATTTTCCTCACATACACATAAGAGAAGTCCCTCATGTGGATTTATGTCTTGAAACCCACCCCCATGCTACTTTCCAACTATGTAGACTTTAATTACCCTAGGTCTACATATGCATCTTAGGATAATCTCTAGATTCGAGTCCTTAACATATCCTCCAACATCTGATTCGCAGCTCACATCTGCCCATCGGTCTGCGGGTGATACGCCATTCTCAAATGCAACTTCGTACCCATAGTTTCTAAAAATTCAACCAGAGGTGGGACACAAAGATCTAATCCCAATCCGAAATGATGTTTCGATGCACCCTATGTAATTTCACTATCTCTGCAATGAAAACTTAGGCATACTGCTCTGTCGTGTAATTTACCCAAATAGGTAAGAACGACTCTCCCCTTGGTTAACCGATACTAATAACCCAGATGGAATCATGACTTATTTTTACGACATCATGAATTTTAAAATAAAATCCATTGGTATACACTCTCATTTCCAGACTGGAATCTCTAATGGCTTCCAAAATCTTGGCTTGTCACCTATGGTCAGGCTTCACCATCTGACGAGTGGTGCACATGTGATAAACTTTACTATGTCTCACTTTACACCGACCCACCAATACGATCACCTTACATCTCATACATCTTATCCCCCTTTGGGATATACCGAAAACTGCGACCCATGCATCTCCTTAATAACTGCGCATCGTAGGTCCTCATTATCTAGGACAATCAACCTTCCATTGAAGCATAAACCACCCTCAAAACTTCCTGAGTAAGACTCTGCTCCACCTAATAACCACGGCTGAACCCTCTTTTAAGAAGACGAATCCCTGACATGTGAATTTACAACCCTCACCTGTTCTTGGGTGTGATGTCCATCACTGTTATAAATGCCTAAACTATCTTCCTTTCCTAATAAAGCTGGGTCCACATCACCTTCCAAAATTATTGTCAACTGCCCTACAGGGATACGACTCAATGCACTACCACCATGTTAGCCTTTAACTGATGAAAATGAATATTGGACTAATTAGGGAGCCCATACACCCTTTACTAAGTGCTATATGCAAAGAATGACACAGATGCAACCTACATACATTAAAACCAAGCACATATTCCCTTCATGATCCTACAGTAAAGGTATACTTGATTACCCTACTAATCGTGGCTCAATTATCCTTCAGATTGTCCCACTTATCAATTTTTGGTATAGACGTTCCCTAGTGACCTCTATATAACACTACTTGGCTCCGCTAGTTTTAAATTATATAATATCTCTCTACTCAAAGGGTTATATCTACGCACGTGTAATGCCTTATGTAATAAAATCAATGTCCTAGATCCCCATATCTTTTAACTCCAGACACTTACTAAGCCTCATGTCTGGGACATCTCGCAGGAGAAATCCAAACAATGAACCCTCCCGATACATTACTACGAAACTCTATTAGTTATTAAGATTTGTTGGCCCAAGATATATTATAAGGTAACCCAAGGTGATGTACCCCTACAGACAAAACCCTACCCCAAAAGATGCTAAATCTGAACTCTCGACCCCTGCATCTCTAAAGGAGTCATACCATAGGGCCTCCTCGAAGCTAAGTCGATCACCTGACACGACGAGAACCCCAATCTCGCCTGAATCACATCATTAAGGTACCTAAACACAGGGATCGAATCTAATGAGGCAACTATAATCTTCGAAGTCTCATCCTCGATATAATATAAATGCTTGATCGACCCTCTTTCCGAGCGAGGCATCGTAACAAAAAACATATCATGCCCTATAATCGCAACCATAATAGTTCTTACTATAAAAATCCCCCTTCGCTCTAATCGTCACTAACCAATCCATATCTAGGATACCATCATACTCGTGCATCACAAAAACAAGCAGATCCACTAAAAACATAATCTCCCAATGTCCACACCTGCTCCCCTGCAGTTGGAATGAATAAGAGCCCCATTATCCAACGGTATATATACGACTATAATCATATTAAAAGATGTATCCACTAAACCATTCTGACCTGTGAATCTTAGTACTAAACAAAAGAATGTGATGTACCCGTGTCAGAAAATACCCTCCCCAAGAACCCAACGTACCCTCAATCGTAAGCGGCGCTGTCGGTAAAAACTGGGCCACACACTTAATGTACACGCCCAAACTTCTTCTGCACTCGCGGAGGTAGTAACACTAATACTACTGGTGGGACTGAAAGATGCGAAAACTGTGCCCCCCGATTGGGTTTCTTACTACTGACCCCTAGCCCTAATAGGGAATGTACACCGCACGTTACCCTACCCCCCCCACACGAAACATTTTACAAAAAATGACTATCCTCGGACCCTTATGAGGTCGTTCCTGTCTCTGGCCCTACTAGCCTCCAAGCTATTTCCCCTGTCCCTGAGGGGTATGAAGCTGATCTGATGGCCCTGCCTGAAGTTTTCACTACCCATCCTGAATCTCTTTATAAAGTCCCCATATTGGGAACCCCACTCATGTTGCCTCTACTGCTATTGCGGTGCCTTACTGGCATCATTCCCCCAAGTTTTACCCTACTGGATCGACTCTCCTATCCTCTTCGCTCCCTCAGATAGAAGTGACAATTTTGGCAGTGAAGGAACACGACATTCATAGTGTCATCAACTACCGGTGCTACAATGGTTGCGACCTCCACAACGGTCACAATCCCCTAATCGACCTGCGACTCCGGTTGAGCCTCCTCCTCTATAGCCCTCCCAGCGGCACGTGTTGGCCTACTTCTCCTTACAATTGGCATTTGAAATCAAATCGTGGTTGTATGAGATGAAATTTAATAATAACTAAAAGCAGAAGAATGCAAATCCATAATTTGAAACAATGGTCCAAATCCTAGGGCTCTACATTAAATAGTCTGCACATATCTTATGGACACTAGAACCTGATGCTCTTATACCAACTATGATAACATGAGTATTTTAATATTGGGTGGCCAATACTCTACTAAAATATAATAGGAATCTCAGTATGGATCATTCTCAGCAGCACTGTTGCAATAATATAATATAACTTAACTAATAGAAACAATCCATACATTCACAATAAATGAAATAGCCATCAATATAAATAGTAATAAGGGAGAACTGAATAAACCATTGTAGAGGGGCTTGAAGGTAATCTCCGAATTAGAGAAAGCTTCTCCAATTAATATAAGAGACTCAATAGAAGGAAGCAGTGTTTAGAGGATATGGCAGCTCAGCGAGGTAGCTCAGCGAGGACGCCTAACTAGGAAACTGGACGAGAGAGCTCCTCTTCATCTTCCTTTTTTACTTGGTCAAATTGTTACTTTTAAATACGTTGATTGTAATACTATAACTATTGTAATATTGAGTGTGAAGTCAAATGGTACACACGAGAGACCAATCCTAGCATGGATTCCGAGAGCTTACATTCTCTGTTGAATGACCTCACCGTGGGAACTTCACAGGGACTTGGTTTGGAAGATTGAGAAGTGAGGCAGTATTAAGGATTGTCTTGACCATCTTAGATACACCTTGTAAAACACCGAGAGATCTTTCGTCTTGGAAACTTGTGCAAAGTAACCTTGAGTTCCATTGTATATTGATCTTTGAGCCAAACAGTCCCCTTCCAAAGTCACATCTACTTTAGGTGATGTCAGTAGACATCTAAACACTCTCCAATCCTTACTTGAGTAAACCACTGTGGTATGGGGGTTTTTAGATAGTTTGGTAAGCCACCTCTATTGTGATAGTCCTCCGACGCACAGTGGTTGGGCAAAAGAAATGTCTTGGCATTTAATGTTTATGAAATTGGACTAGATGGCCCATCTTGCATTTAATGTTTGTGAGGTAAAGTATGAGGGGATGTCTTTCACAACCATGAAGGACTGAGGCATCTCAAGAAGGGTGTTGGGTTATTTATTGGCCCCATCCACTTCAGAGAAGGGGGGTTCTTTCTAGAGTTTTTTTTATTGCTAGAGAGATAATATATCAGAGATAAGTTAATACAAACTAAAGAGTTTACTCACCTGCCATTGTCATTTATTGTGAAGCTTTTAATATCTAACTAGAGATCCCTCAGAGGTTGTTGGTGTGTTGGCTGCCTACCAAGGTGTATCTAGGGTGCGTACTTCTCTCTCCCTTTGAATGGGTTACTTATGAGTTTTCCTTTATTATCATTTGAGTTATAAATGAGCGATTTTTGAGTTCAAACTGAGTGTTGATTGTATACAATATCGTGTGTTCATTTATCTCCTAAAAAAGTACTTGAATTATCATTTATCACCATATCTATAGGGGTTACGCCTCAACTGGTGTTTCTGTACTCCAAGGTTTCAAGGCGACTACCCTTTTACATTTGGAGACCCTACTGGGGAGGTATTCTTCTAGAAGTATGTCACATAGTAACATTAATTATACCATTGATTTTGATGCTATCCATCGTAATGAGGAAAAAATGGCAAGGGAGCTTGTGGATTCCAGGGATGGGGTTCCTCGGGTAGACTTACCCCCAGTTCAAATGGCAATAAGAATCCCATAGACGATACAATCTTCTAGTAGTGTCGTGATGGGGAAGGAACAAATGGACCTTCTCATAGTCATATTCCTTAAGTTCTTACAAACTTCTATAGCAGCAATGACTTTTGGAGGATACGACCCTATCTCCTTTGTAACACCAACGACGACTTCAATGGCCCCATCGAGTGCAGCTCCAATGATACCTGTCCAATGAGCATTGTTCCCACCCCTATCCCAATGATGGTTACCTCAGGTGTGGAAATTATTCCACCTGTTGTCCCTCAACCCATTTCTCCAACAGTTAAGAAAACCCCTGCATCCTCCTTGGAAGAATTAAGGAAGGAGATGATAAAAATAATAGTAGCTTCTTCACAGTCCGCCATCGACGTAGCATCGGTGTATGGGGATTTTTATACTCCCTATCTTGAGGTGTACAATGAGGAACCTTACCCGAAGGAGTACATTCCTCCTATCTTTGAGAAATATACAGGAAAGGGGGGAGCCTGAAGGAGCACATCAAGCGCTTCATTGAGCATATGGGAGATCATTGTAAAAATAAGAAGCTAAGGTTTAGAGAGATTTCCAAATCCCTCACTGATAAGGCTTATAACTGGTACTCTCACTTGGCACCGAAGAGTGTCTCAACGTGGGTGGAAATGCACGTTCTATTTGTCCAGAAGTTCTTTCAGGAAGAAGATATGTTCACATTGACACAACTAGGCAGGGAGAAGTAATGGCCAGGGGAAGAAGTGATGGAATACGTCCAAAGGTTCAGCAAAAGGTCCCACGAAGTGATGGAGGAGACTAAGGAGTCCAAAATGAATCAGATTTGCACTGAAGGTTTGCTCCTAGAGTACATCTGGTACCTCATCAATAAAACATGCGAAGAAACTTTTACGGCATTTTTTAAGGCAATAAGGAACATATCGTTGGTCGTACGACCAAACCCGATCATAATACTTGTGATGTTAAGACAACCAATATAACCCGTTATGGGACGTGGACAACTCCCATGAGTGGGATGCACCGATGGAGGAGAGGGGGCCAAACATTTGAAGAAGTTCAATAAAATAAGGGTCGATAGAAATAGAGAGGATCTACCACCATTGCCTTGTACTATTGAAGAGGATGTTAGTTTCTATAATGCCATGGTACAAGGGTGATAATATATGAGCCCAAGGATACCCTAACGATGGATCCAGATTTAGAGACAAGAGCCAATCCCAAATACTTCCAAATCTATTAAAAGATATGTCATCTAACTGCAACTTTCTTTACACTGAGGAAGATCATAAGCAAGCACATGAAGGGTGTGGATGCACATCTGTGAGGCAAGATATGTCATCTAACTGCATCCTATATCTGCGAGGCAAGGTTGATACCAATACCTTTAGTGATCTCTATTTATGACAACCAGTCATCCAAGTCGATTGGGTATGTGAACGTTGGGATTATAATGGGGAATCTCACCTCACACATTAAATTTCATGTGATTAAGAGTGCTACTTTTTACCACCTTCTAATGGAAAGGGTGTAGATGCACAATCAGACTTTAGTCCCTTCGACTTATCACTAATGCACAAAGGCAAACGTATAGGGGATTGCAATCATTATACGTGCGATGAAAAAGCCATTTGTAATAAAAAAATCTCACCTGGTGGATGCAGCATTCTACACAGAGCCGACAAAGGACACAAGGGTCCTAATGAGAAGAATGGAGGGAGCCAGAGTTCCCTCTATCAGAGAAAATATGGTGCCTATGAATGGTCAGAGAAAAGAGGGGGAAAGAAGAAGAGAAGTAGTTGAGGAGGTAAATCATGCTGATCCCAAAACCTAGAAAATCTCTAAGAAACTGAGAGATAGAATGAGGCCTAGGATGGACCTGATGGGGCATGAGGCCCAACGATAGAGTGTTCTCAGTAGGTTTTCAAGAAATAGGTTTGCTGAAGATTCAAGATAGAGGAAACAAAAGGCAGATACAACGACTAATAGGCAGTGAATAAAGATGATAACAGAGGACAAAATGGTGATTTACTCCTATAAAGGTATGAGTAGGTGGTCGAAGGAGATATTTTAGAGGCTGATGAAGAGGCTAACTCGGTGTATGAGTATTTTTCGATAGACCAGCAGAGGCAGTACACGGTCGTAGTCAGCTGAAACATACATAAGTTTGTAGGAGAAGTAGAAGAATAACTATATTACATAATGGATCCCCAAAGCCACAAGTGCGGGACTAAGTAAAGAGAAAAAAAAGGGCCTTGGTTGACCTGATTCCATAGTATAGAGACATATTTGCTTGTATGTACACAAAAATAGAGGGGATAGATGAAGAAGTAAGTTACCACAAGCTGAATGTTATGTCTTCAGCCATACTGGTGAAGCAGGCCACAAGAACTTATAATCTAGAGTTGAACCTGCACATTAAGAAGGAGGTTCAACGATTATTAACAGCAGGGTTCATCAAACTGATAAAATACCAACTTTGGTTATCAAGTATTGTCCCAGAGGGAAAGAAGGTTAATAATTAGATAAGGATTTGTGTGGACTTCAGGGACTTGAACAGATCTTTGACATAAGGGTGAGCTCCCTTTGCCCATCATTGATAGCTTGATTAATGCAACTGATGGGCATAAAATGTACAAATTCATGGATAGGTATGTGGGATACAACCAAATCAATATGGATACGATAGATGTAGAGAAAATAACATTCAGAACCCCGTTAGGAAATTTCATGTACAAAGTAATTCCTTTTGGGTTGAAGAATGCTAGAGAAACATATCAGAGAAAGATGATGGCCATTTTTCATGACTTATTTCTTAAGTTTTTTAAATTTTAAGTGGATTATATTGTCATCAAGTAAAAGAAGGAGGATTTCCATCTGGCCAATTTGAGGAAGGTGTTCATTCAGAGCAGTTAATACAAGCTGAAGATGAACCCGCTGAAACGTGCCTTTAGAGTTACAAGTGGAAAGTTCCTGGGTTTTGTGGTGAATTGGAAGGGAGTGAAGATGGACCATGACAAGTAATGAGTGATCTTAGAGATTCCTTGTCTAAGAAAAATGAAGGATCTTAAGAGTTTCCTCGATAAAGTCTCCTACCTTAGGAGATTTCTGTCGGGGCTAGTCGAGATAACTCATCCACTGATATAGCTATTGTGAAAGGGCAAAAAGTTCAAATGGGAGGTAGCTCACCAAGAATCACTCACCAAGTTAAACAAGGTGCTCACTTCTTCATAAATGATAATTCCTCCAAGGGCAGGGATACCATTGGTGCTCTACCTCAAATCCATAACAAGGTCCGTTGGACATCTCTTAGCACAGGAAATTAATGGGAAGGAAATGACAGTCTATTACTTAAGAAGGATCATAAATGGACAAGAGGTAAGGTACATAAGTGCATAAATACGTTTGTATCACAAAAACTTAGACATTATATGCTATTTTTCGCAATTCATATTATGACAAGATGTGATCCCATCAAGTTTTTATTGGAGAGAACTGTCTTGATTAGAAGATCAGCTAGGTGGTTCCTCATCCTCTTTGAATATGATTTAAAGTGTGTGGTCCCTCTCGCAATCAAGATCCAGACATAAGCAAATTTATTGGTAATTTTCCCTTCTGGGATATTTTAGCCACCTCGTGAGAACATTCCTAGAGATGACTTGCAGGCCAGAGTTTTAGATGTAAACCTTGAAGAGTGGACTATGTAGTTTGATAGTTATTCGATAAAGAAAAAGGGAGGAACAAGGGTTATCCTTTCTAGAGGGAAGGAGGAATTTTGCCTTTCCTACAAGTTAGATTTCCCTTGTTCTAAAAATAAGGCAGAGTATGAGGCATTAGTACTGGGATTATTGGAGGCCCTTCGGAGGCACATCCGTTCATTATGTATCAAAGGAGATTCGAACTTGGTGGTCCAGTAAGTGAACGAGGAATATGAGTTGATGCATCTCAGACTTTCACCCTATAGAAGAATCATCCAACGACTGATCAACCAATTCCATCAAGTCAAGATAAATAGGCTTTCTAGAACGATTAATAGGCATGCTGATGCTTATGCCGCCATTGCTCAGAAAGAGGCTATGAAAAGTGACACAACTACTATGGTGGAAGAAGATTCATATTGGAGAGGCGACATGAGGAAACTGTTGGAGTATGAAGAAGGCAAGATGGAACCTAGAGATCTAGCATAGTATTTTGCAAGCCAAGGAAGTCTTTATTTCAGGAATGTGGAGGATGGTTACTAAGGTGCATCAAACCAGAGGAAACATAGCAAAAGTTGAAGAAGACAAATGGCTAACATTGCAAAACAACTGAGATCCCTCTATACAGAAGAATCCGGAGAGAGGGATACTTCTGGCCAACGATGAATCATGATGCATCATGGTTACAATAAAGGTGTGATAAATGTTAAATTTTCTTTCAGGCAGTTGAATGCAACTTTTATAAAACTCAGCCGAATTGGAGGCAACCTTATATTGATTTTATTAAGGACAAAATTGTTCCTATTGAGAAAATTGATGCGATAAGACTCAAGCGAAGAGTCCCACGTTTCTACATCTAAGAGGAGCAGCTCTATAATAGGGGATACTTTAACAGACCACTACGATGCATTACAAAGGAGGAGGCAACATCAGTCTTGAATCAAGTTCACGAACCAGCTCACATTAGAGGGGCAAATTTGTAGACCAATTAATGAATTTGGGTTATTATTGGCCAACTATGGAGAAAGATTCTACTGAGTTCATTCGAAATTCCAAGGTAGTCCAGTTGCACGGAAACATGATCCATGCTCCTTTGGTGGACCTACACTCTTTAGCCACTCCTTACCTATTTCACACTTGGGCATTTGACCTGATAGGGGCAATATATCCATCTTCGAGAGGAAAGATTTGGATATTAGTGGCAAAATAGTTCTTTACAAAGTGGGTTGATGCAATACCACTAAAGAGAGAAATAAAAGGTGTGGTGGCCAACTTTATTAGAGAGTATATAATTTGTCAATTTTGGATCCCCAATATTATTCTCTCTGATCACAAGACCCCATTTATCAACAAAGAAGTAACGATGCTCATAGACAAGCACTCCATCAGCCATCAAACCTCAACGGTGGCATATCCCAAAGGTGATAGTCAAGCCAAAGCAAATAACAATCCCCTAGTCAATATCCTGGACAAGGCGATGGAAGACTTCTCAGGTTTATGGGATGATAAGATTCCTGCAGTTTTATGGGTTTATCAAACGATAAAGAGGAAACCCAAGTCTATATTTCATTTTCCCTTGTGTTTGGAGCTAAAGCAATTCTACCAGTAGATTGGAAGTTCCCTCGGCTCGATACGCCTTACGAAGTAGCATGCTCCTTCAGAGTAGACACGTATAGTTGGAAGCACAGGATG
This sequence comes from Sambucus nigra, assembly GCA_949130495.1. Classification (NCBI taxonomy): domain Eukaryota; kingdom Viridiplantae; phylum Streptophyta; class Magnoliopsida; order Dipsacales; family Adoxaceae; genus Sambucus; species Sambucus nigra. The sequence goes on along the minus strand of OX422211.1, from coordinate 14,263,082 downwards.
AACAGAGGGACAATGCGATGCAACACTTCTAAATGTACACAAAGCAACTCTCAAGGGTATACAACAACCTAGTGAGGCCAAGAAAGTTCGTATAGGGAGACCTAGCTCTAAAGGTAGCTATAAAGAACACAAGGGGGGCTATAATTGCCTAAATTTACTGAAAATTGGGAGGGACCTTTTATTATGAAGGAGGCTCACGATTCTGGTTACTACGTAATCTCTAAGATGGAAGAGGATAAACCTTTCAAGATTAATAACAAGTGGCTAAAGGTCTATTACATTTAAGTGAGTAACCTCAGTTAGCGATTTATTTTTAGGTCAAAGCTATGTTGTAATTCATTATGAGTTATTTCTTTTTTTTTGTATTCTTCTCATGAATTAAGAAGATAGAGTTTCCTTGTAAAGTGTAAAAGTTTAATCTTTGCAATAAATAGAAGAAAGTTGTAACGAAATGACAAAGTATAATTTGGTACAATAACTTTTTTTTCATTCATATACTCAAAGGGGTTACAAAATTGGGAACTATCACCCAAGAATTACATATGAGGAAATGAAAAAAAAGAATTAATTATAAAAGCAACAAAAGAAGCAACTTCAACCCAGAAGAAACCACAAGTTAGGATAGGAGAAGAAGTCCCCAAGTAAGCCCGAAGAAGCCTCCAATCATGTTCTTTGAGTCGTAATATAGCCTTCAAGTCTAGTCTGGACTTGGGCCCGTTCGATTAACAAGGCATCACGTTCTTGCTTGTCCTTTAGTAGAGCTTCTTCAGCAGCCTTAACTTTGTCATCAGCTTCTCCCAACAGAGGGGATAACTCTAACAACCTGGCCTCCTTAAACCGTTGGGCCTCTACATGTTTTAGATAAATCTCCCTCTGGCTCTCCAATTGTTGTATCTTTAAAAGTTTTAATTTGCAATTTAGCCAGTTTAGTTGGAAACCATCCTTTCCCATCTCCCTCAGGCTGCCTAGGAACCGATTGATGAGAGTCCTAGTAAGGATGGACATTTGAGTAATGACCACCTCAACAATAATGGATTCCAGACCCTAGAGACTATAGATCATTACCAAGGTGTTCGAACTAAGACAATCTATAGTGAAGGTTTGAGGATGGTGAGTGGCAATCTGCTCAATAATAAAATGATTAATTGTAGATACTTGGGAAGATTGGCGAAAGATCATAAGTCAAAACTCATGAGGAGACATATTGGGTAGAGGAACCTCACAACCGGACTCACTATCAGCTGGCAGATCTGTAGTGGAACCACAATCATTGGGACTGGTTTCCTCTAAAGAGACTGACTCTTGATCAGCACAGGTAACAGTCGAGGGACCACCCTGAATTAGATCTTTGACAATAGATGACTCTCTCAAACCGTACAATGTGGGAAAGAGGAATTAGTTGGAGAAAATTCTTAATAAGTGTGTTTTTATTGTTAAGTCACCATTATAGGTGGAATTTGCAAAAATCTTAACAAGTGTGTTTTCATTGTTAAGTCACCGTTATAGGTGGAGTTGGCAAAAAATCTTAACAAGTGTGTTTTCATTGTTAAGTCACCATTATAGGTGGAGTTTGTGAAAAATCTTAACAAGTGTGTTTTTATTGTTAAGTCACCCTTACAGGTGGAGTTTGCAAAAAATCTTAATAAGTGTGTTTTCATTATTAAGTCACTGTTATAGGCAGAGTTGGCGAAAAATCTTAACAAGTGTGGTTTCATCTTTAAGTCACCATTATAAGTGGAGTTTGAGAAAAATCTTAACAAGTGTGTTTTCATTGTTAAGTTACCGTTATAGGGGGAGTTTGAGAAAAATCTAAAGAAGTGGTTTACATTATTAAGTCACCGTTATAGGTTGAGTTTGAGAAAAATTTTAACAAGTGGTTTTCATTATAAAGTCACCGTTATAGATGTAGTTTCAGAAAAAATATTTACAAGTTGTTTTCATTATTAAGTCACCATTATAGGTGGAGTTTGAGAAGAACCTTAACAAGTGCGTTTTCATTGTTAAGTCACAGCATAACGATAAAACTTGTCCAAAAAAGAGGGAATAAAGTAAATACTTCGGTCACAAATACAAGAGTAACAAGTATATGAGTAACGACTTTAGGGGTAGTAACTACAGGGATAACTCAAACATCCTTATGAAGCTCAGCTGAACCCTCATAAAGGGAACCTCAGCCCTTGGCTATGCACCTTCCTCGCGAAAAGGCACAAGTGCCAAGATTGGGGAAGGTTCCATTGACATCATTTGACCTACAGATGATACATTAACCCCCATAGGGGCCGAAGGGACCCCTGGACGAGAAGATGAACCAACGGTAGCCTGAGGAACCTGGGGAGTCTTAGAATGAGAGGGAGGATCCAGACCCGGAGAAAGATGCAAATAATATTTAAGTGTTAGACACAATAAACACAACATAGAAGGGAGGCAAAGGCACAAGGAGTGAGATTACCATAGTGATGTTAGTGAAAGGGGCAAACACAACGACAAGCCTTACCAGAGGGAACTGAATAATCGACCTCGCAAGAGATGTGGTTAGGTCAGAAGCGGTAACAACCTGAAAGCCAAGAAAATTCTAAGTATAGAATATCGCTAAGGGGAAAATATGGACAAAAGAGATTTTTCTTTTACATCTGGAGGACTGGAAGATACTGGAACAACGTCCAGAGGAACCATATGGAGGGGATATGAGTTAGAATAAGCCAAAGGAGTCTCCTCTAGATGAGGGGAAGTGCTAAAGGATTCCACAGAGGCAGTAGCTCTCCTAGAATCCTTCTCGAAACACCGAGAGACAGATCAGTGAGAATAAGCCAACCCATACATGAGATAATGGGGAGGAGATGCATTGGCCTCAGAATTATCAAGGCGTCCTTCCATGAAAAGGCTCAAAGGGGGATAAGTCCTATCTTTTTCAACCTCCTGCATAGACAAAAGATATTTGCACAAGTGCTAAATAATATACCTCACTATGTTTAAAATGGCTAAGTGTGGGAAAACATACCTCTTGCTCTCGAGAAGAGTGGAACGAAATGACCATGGGGAAAATTGGAGGCGAAGGAAGGGGAGAAACCTTCTCAGTGGTACCATGCTTAACTTTAGGACTATCGTCAAGGGTAATGGAATCAATGGGAGATAATGGAGGCAGAAGGTGGTGGTATTACTTCGTATGCACATTTCTTCTGGGTCTTTGTACCCAGAGTTTCTTCCTGGTACCAGAGCCACTAGAAGCAGAGGGGGATCTTGAACTTTTTCTACTTAACGCAGATGCTTTAGTGGGATCTACCAGTATTATAAGAATTGCATCAGGTGGAGGAACAATAGGAGTATGCCATTGAAACTCATGAATCACTCGTTCAAGCTCTGCTTGGCACTTCGCTCGAATCTCCCCACTCAGATCTGCAGACATTACAGGAGGAACAAAGGCAATAGGAAATGCATCCACAGGAACTTGGGACTTAGTCTAGTATTTGGACTTTGAATAAGTCCCACTCTTGAAGGCCCTATCTTTCTTAGCGGGAGGTTTTGAAAGCCCCTCGCTGGGAGCTACATCGGTAGAAGAACCTTTGACAGTTTGTTTGGGTCTTGTCCCTTGTTGCAGTAGTGGGGATCATAGGAAGTACGGGGGTAGCTCGCTAGGAAGGCCTTTGGGAGTACGTCTTAGAAGGAACTCAACCCCTAGATGGAATTGCCTTTGAGTCCTAGCTCCAAGGGTGGAAAAGTCTGAACTACGAGGTAAATTAGGGGACTTTAGATTAACTCTTCACTCTTAGATAGCTGTGATAGCCAATACTACAATACAAAATCCGAAGTAACATCTCCCTTCCCAGTGAAGGCAGGGATAGTAACTTGGATGATGGATTCTAAGAAGATAGTGGAAACCACTGAGATAGTGCAGAAGTCAAAGGCCTAAAAATAAATAGCTCTAGCGTGAGACTCTTGAAATACTGGCCGAGGAACCCCCTAGTCATAGACAAACTAATGAATGCAGTGGTTGGGGTTGTAATGTTTTGAGGTGTATCCCCATTCAGTATAGGAGGGAAGGTAGCTTGGAGTCAAAGCTAAAACTATGGACAACGAAGGTTCCTCTATGATGAGATCCTTAGAAGTGGGTTACACCACCCTGGATGTATGACTAAAGAAATTCCAAGTGTGGGAAAAGAAATCCTCAGTATAAGGCATCATAATGAAGCAACTCGTTTTGTCAAAGATGCCTAGGGTTTCCTCGCGGATTTATTTTTTGTGGAAATAAAAAAGGAGATGGGGCTTGATGGTTTGTCCAGTTGGGAGAGGGACTGTGTTGGCTGATATTTTGAGAAAATGGTAATACAGGAAGCCTATGAAAACTATGGCATTGACAAAATTGAGCTAGTTATATCGGCCCAAAGATCGCTCCATATCCAGGAGGGTCCTATTTAACCAAGAGTAAAGTGATCCTAAAGTCATGGATGCCAGAGGGATCTTGTAACCCCTGGCCAAACGGATGGAGAGATTGATAAGATCCCTACGAGGTTAGTCATTGGTCTTATCAAAAAAGATAAAATGGGATAGAATCACAAGTATATATGTTGGAATCTCAAGGGGTGTACCTTTTCCTGGTCCAAACTCAGTAGAGGCAGAATCACAGTAGAAATATCTAATGAGAGGGGTGAAGGTAGCTTTATTGGAAGTACCGATACATCTCCTGCAACTCTAATCCAAGTCTTCTCGGGCCTTTATTTCTTCGGCATCTAAGTCCTCATCAAGGTAGGGCGAAGTAGTCGCGGGCTCAAGCCCATGTATCTCACAAATATCCTCAAGGGTAACGGGGAACTCTTCCCATGAGGCAACGAATGTGTGGGTTGTGGTGTTATAACGAGAAACCAATACTTGTAAGGCGGCGTTGTGTTTGGAGAGAGTGAACTCAGCAAACTAGTGTCATACTGAATACCAACTTTGGTGAGGGAATAAACATATATGGACTGTATGAATGAGTTCCAATCAATAAATAGGGAAGGGGAAACACCAGGTTCTTCAAAATCACTGTGGAAATGGGGGAAGTCACCTCGGTTGATTTGGAACCTCATAGTTCCCTCTGGGGGAAAGAAACCCCAAATAACAGAGTCTTCATCTTCATCACCCAAGAGAAAAGGGTCACAATTGGAACTGCAAGTGCAAGTCTTACAAGCATGTAAGAAATCATCACCCTTTCCAAAGATAGGAAAGTGGTGACAAAAGTGGAGTTGCTCTTGATTAGCTTCCATAAGGGCAGTGGCATCCAAAGCAGGGGCAGGAGTAGTGGTGGTGGTCAGTAGAGCAGCAATGGTGGGGACAAATAGTAAATCTGGTGCACTGGAAGAAGACGTCGTGGGAGAGGTATAGGATGAAAAACTTGAAAGAAGAGAGAGTGGATTGAAAATAATGGAGTAACAAAGGTTGAAGGAGACAAAGGGAGACAGAAACAAAATAAAAGCTTGAGCAACAATTGGAGGATAATGTAACAACCCGTCTAATTAATACCGGGTAGCTACTCCTTTATTAATTTAATACAGAATATCCAGTTGGTCCAGTCTTAGCATCACTGTGGAAAAACTTTTCATTTATTTCTATCCACCTAATATTTAAAAAGAGAGATGTCAAATTTTATTAATTAAGCCAACACTTAAACAAGAATTTATTTAATAAACCATCAATCGCATAACCAATCTCTTATAATTTCTCAACGAAATGAAATTAACCAAGTCTCGAGTAAACACTCCGATAATAAAGATGCCAGAGTAAATAATATCCCAATACAAGAGTCTAATTAAATAATAAACCAAAAACTGAAATAACGAAAGTCTGCAACTATAACCTCTAACTAAGAATGGGAAACATGCCCTAATTGATACAATTGACTCTGAAGGAATCAAGAATAAAATGAGAGCGTCTACTACCAATATCTTGTAACTTCCACAGCAGCTACAGCACGTCATCCGAATGGAACTCCTATGCTTAGCGTCCCTGTGACATGGCACCAAAAAGGTTTTTACAAATAAAAAATAGATTGGGAGGAAAATGAGTCAAAGCCCGATGTTAAAACAATTTAAAAGCTCAGCAAGTTACTTAAATTACAATTAAACATCACATATTATAAACACGTTAGTTGCGTACTCTCACATGAGTTTCTTACCTCTCCACTACTGTGCACACCTAACTTATGCCTTTAACCCATCCTAGTTATGCCACTATCTAACTAGTTTGTTCCACTCTTGCCTTCACATTCTAACATAGAATACCTACACGTAACCCCCAACTAAGCCATATTTATAAACCATGTTAACATTCATTAAATTACTTATCTCAAGCATTAATTAAATTCTCATACTTAAACCATTCAAGTATCTTAGGTATTCACATATGCTAAGCAACAATGAACCAGTCACAAGTATATAAGTATATCACTCTCAGTACCCATATACAAATATGGCACCCCTAGGCTAAGCTGCGGTGCTCGCATACCCTGCTATAAAATCCATGTACATCACATACGTAAGGATCACGTGTTTCGAATCACTCAGGAACCGTCTAAATACAAATCACACATATTGGAGGTGAACATAGTTCACATACCCATGGGTCACGCACATACATACACTCCCATGGTCAGTTGACTTATCAACTCACAAATAAGTCATTCACAGTACTATGTCCTTAAGGTACCGGTCTAAATCCCCTCGAAGGCACACAAGGATAATAGGGTCATTTTCCATAATAAAACTGACCTCCCGTGATAGCAAGTATGGTAGGTATGTCATACACATAAGAAATCCATACACTAGGCATTCACACAAATTAAGTAATCATATAACAATATAGATGTTCACACATTTCATCTAGTAAATCTCATACATAGCAAGTATACCCCGAACATTACATAATATATTTTTCATTTGTTAACTCTCTCGTCGTATCAATTTGAGTACTTAAACCCACATCAAAAGATTACTAGATCTCTTTTTGGTTTCTAATGTCATATCAGTACTTGAAACCCCTCTGTTGCTGCCTGTAATCTTATATCATCATTAATTATCGTTATAATTTTAATTTTGGTGATTTATAATCGTACCCCATTCGGTAGACCCTCGTAAGAAACGTCATTCAATCCCATAAGTTATAGTATTCTCCGATAATAACTAAGGCCCTACTGACTTTATCTAAGTCCCACAAGATTATATTGCTCACCCTAATAATCAACATTGGCTTTGGAATAATCCTTAAACCTTAAAGATAAACAATTGCCAAAAATCAGCATGGGTCGATCGATCGAAGAAAAAGGGTCGATCGATCGATGGTTCGACCGATCGACATTCTTGAGTCGATCGATCGATCAAATTGGTATTATCCAAGAAATCCTTAATAGTTACGGGTTTTCAACTTTTTACACCTCTAAATCTTTATTCTAACGTCCCAACACTCACAATTCAATATACTAATCATCCTACTATCATGTTTACATCATTCCCCATGTTTTAGATTCATCAAATCATCCTACAACATTAATTAGTTAAATCAAAATACCCAATTATCATATAAAAATCTAGTTTTCCTATTTCTTCAAGAACATCACATAATTCAATCAAATTTCATAATTCTCTACCCATAAATCATAAATTCGTGGTTATTATCATCTCCAATATTTACTACATGCAAGTCCTATCCCGATTATGATTTAAAACCTTTCAAATCCATTCAATTTCCATTTTTCATGATAAATCTTCAAATCTATAAAAAAATGTAAACTATATGCTTTGAATCTTTGCAGGATAAACCACTTGCCTGTAAATCTGATGTTCTGATCCATTGTGGTTGTTCAAGGGTTGGTCCTCTCCTCCTTCCGGTCACAATTTCGTCCAAATTGATGGTGGTGGATGGTGGTTTTGGTTTGGGGATTTTTTGTAACCTCTCCTCTAACTCACGTAGCCCACCTCTATGTTTTTGAATGATAATGGACCTAATGGACTTTCTAATAATATATAAATAAACTCTAAAATTCGTCACTCTTTATTCCTTAATTTTTAAAATGACCGAAATACCCTTCCAGGTTGCCGGTTAGGCCTAAAAATGGCCCGGGACCCAAACTAAACCCCCGTCTAGTGTTTTCTGACTATCTCGAACCTTCCGGACACTTTCACACACTCAAAAAGCTCATATGGATGACATAAAAATAAAATACTTTTAAATACATTAAATTGGGTCCTGACACGACTGGCACGCGCACCCCAACTAAATTACCGAAACTGCCGTATTTTCAACTCACGACAATTTTAATAAATTCAATGATCACATATTACCATAATCACTGAGTAATATTCAACATCATAATAATAACCAAATACTAACTCTCGTCTCGCTAGCATTTATATCCAAGTTAATTTTCCAATTAATTATCCTAAATTAATTTTTAATAAATCCCATAATTAAAAGCGATTCCATTTAATTGACCTCATAATTAAAAGCCATAAAAATACCGGGCATTACATACTCCCCCCCTAATAACGGAATTTTGTCCCGAAATTCGAAAAAGTAAGGCATACCTGGAAAAATTAGGTATCCTCCAGTACTCAAAACAAAATATATAGAATGGCCCAATCACTAAAGCCCTCGCTTCGCAACAAGCTTGTTTAACAGTTTTGATACTTTATCAGACTACACTTCAATAAATGCATATCACGTTGTGATCTTACCAAACAATATTCGAATAAAAATATCCTATACATCATTGGCCGCATTATCTCAATATTATTGTGCGTCTGCACCTCACTACGCATTAACTCCCACTTTTAACAACACACCAAACTCCCATCCTGGAAGAAATCAATTACACATTTGACTACTCTTTTCCATTCTTTGAATCTATTTTCCCAGCGTTGTGACTTTTACACAAGGTAAAGCCACTTCAACCGGTTGGTGTTAAACAAAACATTTGTAGGCACCTTGTCCACTATAAATAGATACGGGTGCTTTCATCCAATTCTACCATTAGGTAATATCTTCTCGCCATTACCACAATATGCCTCACTTACAAGTTATACCCCATTTTAAATTGAAAAGATCGCAATGAATCTAAAATTTCTTTCATACCATCCACCAGTCGTCAATAACCTTACGCCTACACCTTGGCTATGGGCGATACAACCCTCAGAACGAAGCATTATTTCTACTACTTCTTGCTACCCCACCTTGAAGGTGGATTTCTGGGATCTCCTATTGGTTCTGAATAATATTGCGTAGGACCATGTACCGGCGTGTTCACTATCTAATAGTGTAAGTCACCCAATATAGCCATTTCTCTCCTTCAGGACAACCTGTTACTTATTTATAAGTTAGAAACCCATTAAGGAAAGTTACCAACTTGACTCTTCCATCCCTGGAATCCTCGGCTTGATACAAAATTATAGGGTTGATCATCTAACCCCAACCGTTCTACTACTTACTACGCTCCTTTTAATGCCGACTTTCACGTATAATTCTTCCCGTTAAGTGATACTTAATGATCTTCTTCTCTCGGTCTATACCAAAAGTTTCGACCCTTACACTTTTCACCACTTTGTGTACATCTGGAATCTTTATACTTTATTGACATCCTCATTCTATTTACTCTTGACCCTAAACATTCGATTGATCGGAAATCTACTCCAAATTGTCCATAATAGTCAAATATATGCCTTCTCAAGAAATACCCTCTTATTAAATGGCTTTCCACTGACTTTTCACCAAATTCGAACGTGCTACACTGATTACACATGAGTGTAATCATTAACACCTTCTCTTACGGTGCTTAATCCCATAAGTAATAATTGCACCCATCTATATCCCTTCTTCCGCCGTTTACTACATTAGTAAACCAAGATGTCTACACCCCTTTATAACCCAATCATACGTTTTTTTAAACATTATGTACACTTCATATGTATTCCAAACTCTTTATCGCTGCTACATTTACAACGTGGCTATACCACTTGAGCATTCTCAGTCACCTCTGAATTTGAAATTCTAAATCCTTCTTAACCTCAATGCGTCCTTGAATCCGAATAAAAACCAAAATTATCAGTACTTCTTCACTAACAATTGGCTCTTCTGGTCTTATATCGTAAATTTACCCCTTGTTAACTTCCAGTTATAACTACTTACTTCCATAACGATTGAGGTATCCAATTTATGGTTGAATGGTCAAACATCTCCCTACTACCAACCTTATGCTAAGTTTCATATGTGGGATGTCTCGCAAAGCGAAATCCAAATAAGGAACCCCCCCGATACACTACTACCTAATATTATCGGTCATCGGGATCTGTTACACCCTCAGTCCATAACATGTACCCCTATATTCCCGTCTCTTAAAAACAAAGTTACATCTCCTTCCACAATGACACTTAAACAAAGAACTCCTTCCGAAAGACACTCTCTCTTGACATTGATAGTAATCACATTTCATATGCATCACGCAAATATAATTGGGATTCTCAAAATCCCGTCCCCAGACACACAACTATGAGTTTAAACTCCCAAATCTCTAACTAGTGATAAAACAATTCACTCTTCTTATTATGACATCCTGTGCATTATTATAATAACCAGCTAAGCCTTTACTGGCTAGTAAACCAATTACATATGAATCATATCAATTGAATCCCTACTCATACTAGGATCAAATATCCGAGATCGTTATACCTTTTTGAAATCACAATAATAAATATATATATATACAAAAATACAATTACAAGCCCGACCCTCTCACAGATGGGACCTCGCCAGAATCAAAACATTCTACCCCAAGGTAGTAACTTCGATAAACTTGCAATACCAGTACACTATCGGTATAATCATATTATAAAACCATAATTAGGATAATATCATACTCGTATAACACAACATTAAAATGAGTAATTTCAATAAAGTATATACCACTATCAATATACTCATTCATCCTCCGCGGATAAAAATAAATATAACCCCACACTATCAGGGAAAAATATCCACATAAATAAATGAAATTGCCGATACTCACTAAACTCGACTCTCAAGCAAAAATATAACAATAATAACAATTGTAGCAACTCGTTCATGACACAAACAACATGCAACATCATCTGAGGATATAACTCCTGCTTCTATCCTGAAAATCGTCCTGCTGCTCCAATGGTTCCTAGACTTGACACACCTGTCCGTACCAAACCGAATATTCTAATAACTGTTGCCCTTACCAGGCACAATACCTTTATCCCTACACTTGCTTCGGGAAACATATATAACGCATGGGTTTCACTTCCCACAAAATACCTCTACACCTACTCCACTTATCTTCACTCACACTGACCATGTTAAGGTGGTCCTTCTCTCGGAGGTTGGTAGTCTCGACTCTGATGACTACTTCCATTGTTCCCTTAGCTTGATGGAACTAAGGAACACTCTACTAATTTCCACACCTCTTACTAAAATCACCATCGCTCGGTAATATTTCAGCCGTACCAATCATTTTAACAGGTCCTCCATTGGGTCTTCCCCTTGTAGTGCTTCTATAACACCATTTCTCCCAGTCTTACTATATAAATTCCTTGATTCTTGCATCTCCCCACCCAAGGAAACGCTTACCTCCAAATTAGCACTACGCGACATTACTATCTGCATTGACCGTCCAAGTAGAATTTCCCAAAAGGTCTAATAATTCTTCTTATATGTAAATTTTCCCTTTAATGCCCTCTTCTCCATTTCACCTACTTCAGCTGGTGTAAGGTTCGCTACATAATTAAATTTATCCTCACAAAGTGACCTCTATTCAGCCCTCTTGTGTAAGGTCAGAATCACATTCACCTTTCACCCTAAACATCTTATGAAGGAACTTATGGTTATACCATACGTGTACGCCTTCTCTCGGCGTCACATTCCAATTCTAAGTGTGGTGATTGTGTCTCACCATTGAAACTCCTCTCTTATGAGCCAAGAAAAATTTTCAATTTTCAATCTAGAATGGCCATACCTCGACATATGACCAAGCCGTTGGATATATTACGTTCGTTTGGCTAGTACACGCCATCTACGCATTTCAGGTATTTCCATTGTTGGTTCTCTTTAATGTTTCACCTAACTCTTTTTCTCCCATTCCAACTTTGTTGGGTGAGTCTAATTTGACCCCACTTCTATTATAGTTGTACCTGTAAGTCACAAGTCGTGCCTTAGCCGTCTTTGTCATCCTGGACTTTCATGCCATAATGTGGGTGACTTCAACTACGATCATCCTTTTTTAACAAATTTAATAACCTCAACTGATCCTTGCCTCTTGCTGTTCGCCCCACTGCCTTCACCTGGCGTACCACATTGTTTGGTGCACGAATACACCCGATTGCAAATAAGACATATATATATTGAAGCAGGAGAACGAAATATTACCAAATAAATCAACTATCCTAAACATAGGGTTCTACATCAAAGAAAGCTACGCTGGAAGCATAATAAGCCGCACAGATCCTAAAGGACACTAGAACCTGATGCTCTGATACCACCTGTAACACCCTGTCTAATTAAATACCAGGTAGCTACTCCTTTATTAAATTAATACATAATATCCATTAGGTTCAGTCTTAGCATCACTGTCGAAAAACTTTTAATTTATTTCTAGCCACCTAATATTTAAAAAGAGAGATGTTAAATTTTATTAATTAAGCCAACACTTAAACAAGAATTTATTTGATAAACCATCAATCGCATAACAAATCTCATATAAATTCTCAACGAGATAAAATAAAATAAGTCTGGAGTAAACACTCCGATAATAAAGATGCCATAGTAAATAATGTCCCAATACAAGTGTCTGATTAAATAATACACCAAAAACTGCAATAATGAAATTCTGAAACTACAACCTCTAAGTAAGAATGGACAACATGCCCTAACTGATACAATTAACTCTGAAGGAATCAAGAATAAAATGAGAGCATCTACAACCAAGATCCTGTAACTTCCACAGCAGCTACAGCACGTCATCATAATGGAACTCCTATGCTTGGCGTCCCTTTGGCTAGGCACCTAAAAGGTTTTTACAAAAAAATAAAAATATATTTTGGAGGAAAACGGGTCAGAGCCCGATGTGAAAACAACTTAAAAGTTTAACAAGTGATTTAAATTACAATTAAACATCACATATTATAAACAAGTTAGTTGCGTACTCTCACATGAGTTTCTTACCTCTCCACTACTGTACATGCCTAACGTATGCCTTTAACCCATCCTAGTTATGCCACTATCTAACTTGTTTGTACCACTCCTGCCTTTGCATTCTAACATAGAATACCTACACGTAACCCCCAACTAAGCCATATTTATAACCCATGTCCACATTCATTAAATTAATTATCTCTAGCATTAATTAAATTCTCATACTTAACCCATTCAAGTATCTTCGTTATTCACATATACTAAGCAATAATGAACCAGTCACAAGTATATAATTATATCACTTTCAGTACATATATACAACTAGGGCACCCCTAGGCTAAGCTGCGGTGCTCGCATACCCTGCTATTAAATCCATGTACATCACGTACGTAGGATCACGTGTTCCGAATCACTGAGGAACTGTCTAAATACAAATCACACATATTGGAGGGGAACATAGTTCACATACCCATGGGTCACGTACATACCTATGCTCCCATGGTCAGCTGACTTATCAACTCATAAATAAGTCATTCAGAGTACTATGTCCTTAAGGTACCAGTCTAAATCCCCCCGAAGGCACACAAGGATAAGAGGGTCCTTTCACATAATAAAACTGACCTCCCGTGATAGCAAGTATGGTAGGTATGTCATACACATAAGAAATCCGTACACTAGGCATTCACACAACCTAAGTAATCATATAACAATATAGATGTTCACACATTTCATCTAGTAAATCTCATACATAGCAAGTATACCCCAAGCATTACATAATATATTTTTCGTTTGTTAACTCTCTCGTCGTATCAATTTGAGTACTTAAACCCATCTCAAAAGGTTACTAGATCTCTTATTGGTTTCTAATGTCATCTCAGTACTTGAAACCCTTCTGTTGCTGCCCGTAATCTTATATCATCATTAATTCTTGTTATAGTTTCAATTTGAGTGATTTCAAATCGTACCCCACTCGGTAGACCCTCGTAAGAAATTACATTCAATCCCATATATATTTTGTTTTGAGTACTGGAGGATACCTAATTTTTCAAGGTATGCCTTACTTTTCCGAATTTCGGAATGAAATTTCGTTATTAGGGGGGGAAAATGTAATACCCAGTATTTTTTTGGCTTTTAATTATGAGGTTAATTAAGTGGAATCACTTTTAATTATGGGATTTATTAAGAATTAATTTGGGATAATTAATTGGAAAATTAACTCGGATTTAAATTCTAGCGAGACGAGAGTTAGTATTTGGTTATTATTATGATGTTGAATATTACTGAGTGATTATGGTAATATGTGATCATTGAATTTATTAAAATTGTCGTGAGTTGAAAATATGACAGTTTCAATAATTTAGTTGGGGTGCGCGTGCCAGTCGTGTCAGGACCCAATTTATGGATTTAAAAGTATTTTATTTTTATGTCATCTATATGAGCTTTTTGAGTGCGTCAAAGTGTCCGAAAGGTTTGAGATAGTCAGAAAACACTAACCGGGGGTTTAGTTTGGGTCCCGGGGCATTTTTAGGCCCAATCGGCAACCCGGAAGGGTATTTCGATCATGTTAAAAATTAAGGAATTAAGAGCAACAAATTTTAGAGTTTATTTATATATTATTAGAAAGGCAAATAGGGCCATTATCAACAGAAAACAAAGAGGTGCGCTACATGAGTTAGAGGAGAGGTTACAAAAAGTTCCCAAACCAAAACCACCATCCACCACCACCAATTTGGACGGAATTGTGACCGAAAGGAAGAGAGGACCAAGACTTGAACAACAACAACGGATCAGAACATCAGATTTACAGGCTAGTGGTTTATCTTGCAAAGATTCAAAGCATATAGTTTACATGTTTTTATAGATTTGAAGATTTATCATGAAAAATGGAAATTGAATGGATTTGAAAGGTTTAAAATCATAATCGGGATAGGACTTGCATGTAGTAAATTATGCAGATTATAATAACCACGAATTTATGATTTATGGGTAGAGAATTATGAAATTTGATTGAATTATGTGATGTTCTTGAAGAAATAGGAAAACTAGTTTTTTATATGATAATTGGGTATTTTGATTTAAGTAATTGATGTTGTAGGTTGATTTGATGAATCTAAAACGCGGGGAATGATGTAAACATGATAGTGGGATGATTAGTATATTGAATTGTGAGTTTTGGGACATCAGGATAAAGATTTAGAGCTGTAAAAAGTTGATAACCTGTAACTGTTAAGGATTTCTGGGATGATACCTATTTGATCGATCGATCGACTCAATAATATCGATCGATCGACTCAGGAATGTTGATCGATCGAACCATCGATCGATCGACCCTTTTTCTTCGATCGATCGACCCATGCTGATTTTTGGCAGTTGTTTCTGTTTAAGGTTTTAGGATTATTCCAAAGCCAATGCTGATTATTAGGGTGAGTAATATAACCTTGTGGGACTTAGATAAAATCAGTAGGGCCTTAATTATTATCGAAGTATACTATAACTTATGGGATTGAATGACGTTTCTTACGAGGGTCTACCAAGTGGGGTATGATTAGAAATCTCTCGAATTGAAACTATAACGAGAATTAATGATGATATAAGATTTCGGGCAGCAACGGAGGGGTTTCAACTGCTGAGATGACATGAGAAACCAATAAGAGATCTAGTAACCTTTTGAGATGGGTTTAAGTACTCAATTTGATACGACGAGAGAGTTAACAAACGGAAAATATATTATGTAATGTTCAGGGTATACTTGCTATGTATGAGATTTACTAGATGAAATGTGTGAACACCTATATTATTATATGATTACTTAGGTTGTGTGAATGCCTAGTGTATGGATTTCTTATGTGTATGACATACCTACCATACTTGCTATCACGGGAGGTCAGTTTTATTATGGAAAAGGACCCTCTTATCCTTGTGTGCCTTGGGGGGAGATTTAGACTGGTACCTTAAGGACATAGTACTGTGAATGACTTATTTGTGAGTTGATAAGTCAGCTGACCATGGGAGCGGAGGTATGTGCGTGACCCATGGGTATGTGAACTATGTTCGCCTCCAATATGTGTGATTTGTATTTAGACGGTTCCTGAGTGATTCGAAACACGTGATCCTCACGTACGTGATGTACATGGATTTGATAACAGGGTATGCGAGCACCGCAACTTAGCCTAGGGGTGCCATATTTGTATATATGTACTGAGAGTGATATACTTATATACTTGTGTCTGGTTCATTGTTTCTTAGTAAATGTGAATAACTAAGATACTTGAATGGGTTAAGTATGAGAATTTAATTAATGCTTGAGATAAGTAATTTAATGAATGTGAACATGGGTTATAAATATGTCTTAGTTGGGGGTTACATGTTGGTATTCTATGTTAGAATACGAAGGCAGGAGTGGTACAAATGACGCGACTGAGTATTTGTCTCAAAAGTGCGTTTTTCTCTAGGCTCAAGTGCAAGCCTTGTCGCTCAAGTAATAACCCGGTAAGTCGGGATCGTCTCCACAGGGATCGAGATTGCCTAATAGTAATAAGAAAAATTATTAAATCTTGAAATGATTCCTTGAAAGAAATAAAAAGATGATTAGTGATTGGGAAAATTTCTTATGAAATAAAAACTTTACTTAAGGAAAACAAATTGAAACTTGCAAAAATACTTAGATCTGACAAATGGGAGAAAATAGGGTAGGGTACAATCCCTCAATCCTTAACAAATTATCCTATAGAATATTAGAATTGTAAATTAAAATTCTTGACTAAATCAAGTCTTTATATATATACTAAGCATTACGTATATGAGGTTCAAGCCCGCATCATACAAAATCAAAGATAGATATAAAGCGGTGAATGATAAATTATTCTCGCAAAGCGCTCTTAAACATCTCAAGTACCTAGGGCAAGAGAGATTAAAAGATTGACAATGTTTGTATGATTTTCCTTCACGATTCAATCAATATTTTAATTTAACCTCTATTTTCTACAAAAATAATTTGCCTTGGATTGAGTTCATGTACCCCAACCCTTGAGAATTTAGCTACTCATGATTTGGTTCAAGAATAGAAACAAATTCACACATAAAATTATGAAGCTACAAGACATTGTAAAATATTTGCAAATAACAAAGTAAAAGAGAATAGAATGATATTACTTGAATTCAGCAACCAAAAACGAAATAGGAATTCAGAATTTCTTACAAACTAAGATTCATGCAACCTCTTGAAGAAATTGGAAACTTAACCCTAGAAATTTGACCTAAAGTTTAACCTAGAACTCTCTCTCCACCTAACTTCACTCTAACTCCATTCAAAAGATGTAGGGCATGGCTTTTATAGCACCTAGTATCGAAATTGACAGCCAATAGTGCTTGTGGCACAAGTTTCATCGGTTGCACACGCCAAAAATCTGCATAATTAATGCCAGAATTTCACATACCCGGACCGGTCCGGATCACCCGCGGATCGGTCCGATAGCCCTCGGATCGGTTCTTTTATTTATACCGGATCGGTCTGGTCCTAGGCGGATCGGTCCTATTTTCTTCTCCATCGTTTTGCTATCCATCCGGGGTATACTGGACTTGGCAAATTCGGATCGGTCGGCTATAACTTCTGATCTAGGAATCCGATTTGGGTGCCGTTTCTTCCTATGCTCTTGTGAACTCATGCTCTTCAACTTCACTTTTGATGTTGCTTTCGAATTCTGAATGGAATTTACGCTTTTGCCCTTTTACTTTTCTTCTGATTTTCTGCTTTTCCTTTCTTGCATTCCATTCCTGAAAACTTCATCACAATTACACAAAAACTAGGGAATACTGTTAGAAATAGACAGTAGAGTGATATGAAGTAAAAATGATTCAATTACCTTGTTCGAGATATTAAAATCACTAAATTAAGGGGCTACATTCAGAAGAATTTACGCTTGGTCAACAAACTAGTTAGATAGTGGCATAACTAGGATGGGTTAAAGGCATATGTTAGGCGTGCACAGTAGTGGAGAGGTAAGAAACTCATGTGAGAGTACGTAACTAACGTGTTTATAATATGTGATGTTTAATTGTAATTTAAGTCACTTTATAAACTTTTAAACAGTTTTCACATCGGTCTTTGACCCGTTTTCCTCCAAATGTTTTTTTCTGTAAAAACCTTTTAGGTGCCCAGCCACAGGGACGCCAAGCATAGGAGTTCCATTCTGATGACGTGCTGTAGATGCTGTGGAAGTTACAGGATCTTGGTAGTAGACGCTCTCATTTTATTCTTGATTCCTTCAGAGTCAATTGTATCAGTTAGGGCATGTTGCCCATTCTTACTTAGAGGTTGTAGTTGCAGACTTTCATTATTTCAGTTTTTGGTTTATTATTTAATCAGACTCTTGTATTGGGACATTATTTACTCTGACATCTTTATTATCGGAGTGTTTACTCCAGACTTATTTGATTTCATCTCGTTGAGAATTTATATGCATGAGATTGGTTATGCGATTGATGGTTTATTAAATAAATTCTTGTTTAAGTGTTGGCTTAATTAATAAAATTTGACATCTCTCTTTTTAAATATTAGGTGGCTAGAAATAAATTAAAAGTTTTTCGACAGTGATGCTAAGACTGAACCAACTGGATATTCTGTATTAATTTAATAAAGGAGTAGCTACCCGGTATTTAATTAGACGGAGTGTTATAGATAACACTTTATCTTTCTAAAATCGCTATAAGTATGGAGGAAAATATTGAGACGAAAGAGAAAAATGGCTAAGTGTTGAGTATGAGATGTTTGAAAATCAAGTCTACGTTTGAGTTTCCCACGGAGGCATGTGTCAAGCCGCCAAAATGATTACAAAAGGGACAAGTGTCACTTCGGGGAGTGCTCTGATAGTTAGAAAGATAACCCCACGTCATTAATGAGGTGATGTTTGGGAGAGAGAGGGTTGCTTTCAAGAGAAGTAATGATTTTTAGCTCCAAATTTTTTAAAATGGGTATTTAAAGCAAAAAGGGTCAATTAAAGCAAGTCCTCACACTGTAAGACTGAACGATGATATAATAGGTTGAAGATGCATCGGGGAGAATTTTTTACCTCCCAAGAAATGGAGGTTTCTCGCAGCATAGTTCCAAAGGAAATGATGTCCCCTCTCCATAAGTCCAAACGAAGTTTTTCGTGGAGACATTTCTAATTATCACAACAAATCTCTACATGAAGAGGCAAATGTAAGGATGCTTGAAGGTAATATTTGAATTAGATAAATCTTCCCCAATTAATTAAAGAGACTCAAAATAAGGAAACAACATTTAGACATCAAGGAAGCTCAGTGAAGCAGCTCAGGGAGGCAGCTAAGCGAGGATGCCCAGTGATGCAGCCTAGTGAGGAAACTAACCGAGAGAGATCGTCTTCATATTCCTTTCTTACTTATTCATATTGTATCGTTTAAATAAATCAACTGTAATACTGTAACGATTGTAATATTGAGTGTGAGGTCAAACAGTACTCGCAAAGACCAGGCTTGATAGGTCTTAGGAGAACTTACATGCTCTATTGAATGACCTCACCATGGGGACTTCAGAAGGACTTGATTTGGAGGATTGAGAAGTGATGCAACATTAAGGCTTGTCTTGACCATCTTAGATACACCCATGAAATACCTAGAGATCTTTCATCGTGGAAACTTGTGTAGAGAAACCTTGATTTCCATCGTATATTGAGATTTGAGCCAAACAGTTTTCTAGCAAATGTCACATCTATGTTAGGTGATGTGATTAGCCAAATAAACACTATCCAATCTGTACTTGAGTAAAACATTGTGGTATAGGTGCTGTTAGACTATTGGTGAGCCACCTCTGTTGTGATAGTCCTCTGACACACAGTGGTTGGAAAAAAGGTATGTTTTGGCATTTAATGTTTATGAAGTAGGACTGGCTATCCCATCATGCATTTAATGTTTATGACGTAAAGTATGAAGGGATGTATCGTGAAGGACTGAGGCATCTCAAGAATGGTACGGGGCTATTTATTAGCCTCAACCACTTCTGAGAAAAGGGGTTCTTTCTAGAGAGTTTTATTGCTAGAGAGGGAATATACTAAAGAGAAGTTATGGTACATCAGAGAGTTTACTAACCCAATATTGTCATTCATTATGAAGATTTTAATACCTAACCAGAGATCCCTCAGAGGTTGTTGGTGTGTTGGTGATCGAGGTGGAAAATTGAGTGTCCATGTAATACGCTAGTAGTTGTTATCGGCTTCTAACCTCAATACAAAAAACCTAAACTTTTAACTACACTCTTAAGGAGAATAGTGGCAAGTCTGGGTATCGAATCCACATGGAGTTAGCACGTGTGAACGTGACAATAAAGGTGAGGTAATTTAATCCTAAAGTTGATGTTAAAAGAAAAGAAAAGAAAAAGATGATTGATTTTTTAATTTTATCTATGAATTAACTAAATTCAATTAAATTAACCTACGCATGCAAAATTAACTAACTAAGAAGGAATTACTATGAATGAAGAAATGGGTTAAGAATACACTCCCCCAACCCCTAGTGTGCATGCGAGTATAAAATTAGTCATAAATTAGATAATTGATCACACCCAATCTTTAGTACTCCAAAGCATTACATATATGAGGTTTAAGCCCGCATCATACATAATCAAAGTATAAGTAAACCAGTGTTGCAATAGTTCACGCCCGTTGGATCCTTAAGAGCCCCGGTTACCTAGGGCAAACGAGGTCAAAAGGTCTACAATGGTTGTGAAACTATACAACACGATCTAATCACTTATTTAATTTAGAGGACAAATTTTATATCAATTCATGCCACATCGGGTTGGGTTCATGCATCCCCACCCTTAAAAACTTAGCTTAACATGATTAAAATAAAAGAAAACTTAAAACTGAAAGTGTAGGAATTCGCAAATAAATCTAAAAAATTGAGAACATGACTTGAATTGGGATTGGAAAACTAGAGAGCAACAATTAATTAAACTAACTATGAAAGGAGTAAAAAAAATAAATTAAAATTACTTGCAATGGATGAATGACGAATCTTGAATAGATCTTTGAATCTTAAATAGTAGCCAAACTTCAAAACAAGGGTTCTTGAATACAAGAATCCTTTAAAAACTAACTACAAAGAAACCCTAACTACTAGCCATCTACAACTTGAAGTAAAAAGACTCCGTTTTCTTCCTACTAGGGTTTCTATATCCTAAGAAAATATGAAATTATATGCCAAAAGGAACTCTCTCTCTTCTTTTCTTCGTTACTCTAGGGCTTGGCTTTTTATAATACCCAAATATGATTTTTCCAATGCCTCTTCATATTTTAAAACTAATAAAAAGGAATTATACAAGAAATTTCAAGAGTTGAAACTCTTCAGCTTCCAGAATTAATTTCAGCTTTGACTTTCTTTCTCCAACTTCGACTTGCTATATCTTTTGATCCAGAGATCAGATTTGACGGACATTTCTTCTTGTGTTCTTATAATTTAGATCTCTTCAAGTTTCTAGTTTTCCCCTCCTCCGGAATATGGCTGTAAAATTATGAAAATGCCCTTGAACTCCCATTTCTTGCTTTTTTTCACTATTTGGCGTTCCCTTTCGCACTAATTTGCATGAAATACTTGTAAAATACATAAAAGATACACAAACTATGAAACAAAAAGGGTTAGTATCATAAATATAAGACAAATCTGAGCTATTTTCAATGCACGGGATCATAAAAATACCGAAATTAAGGGGATAAATGTGAGCAATTTATGCTTAATCAGTTGGTTGCCTGCCAAGGTCTATCTAGGGTACTTACCTCTCTCTCCCTTTAACTGATTTACTTCTGAGTTTTCCTTTATTATCATTAGAGTTATACATGAGAGATTTGTGAGTTCAATCTGAGTGTTGATTGTATAAATTATTATGTCTTCATATACATTTACAAAGAGTATTTGGATTATCGTTTATCACCATATCTATAGGGGTTATGCCTCAACTGGTATTATTATACTCCTAGGCTTCAAGGGTACTACCCTTTTACAACCATCAATCACTATATAATATGCAGAGTAAAACTAAATAATAATTAGATACGTAAGAGTAAATGTCTGACAATATATCAAAGTCTATAATAAGATAAAATCCTATCATCTATGGGCGACATGCCCACTTGTAATTGAAAATAACTAACCATATCTAGATAAGAACCGATGGAAGTGTCTAATCAAGGATGTAGCATCCACAACTACTGCATGGTAAGAGCGGATTCATCCCAATTGTCCCGGATCCAGCTGCAGCACATCTAGGATGTAAAAAGGAAACATAATGAAAGAAAATTCCTAAGAGTAGAACATATTTTTGCAAGTAAATAATTGTTTTAAACCATTTAAAACAGTAGTGTATTACTTTGAAGATTAACCGTCCGCAGTCACTTCAGATTAATCTCACCACTCAACTATAGTGCGCACCTAACGTGTTCATTTTATTCATCCTAATTAAACTAATAAGTTTATCAAGGATACATAACCGCTATTCAAGCCAACCCTGCTAATACTCTCTATTAGCTAAGTTTAACTACCTTCACTAGATATACATTTACAACTAGTATTTTAGCGACTTGTTATAATTAAATAATCACGTGATAAACATACATAGTTACACCCGTGTTATAAATAGACATAAACACTATATCATATAAGCATACACATATATAATCACTATATACGTATAATCATATCCCTAGAGTATGGACCTCACCAATACATTCCTCATGCGCGATCCGGCTCCAGGCATCACTCCTCACATCGAGACACCGGGTCGGAATCTCACCACCGATCCCTAATGAAGACACATAATATGGAGGTTGTCATAGACATGCGTATGGGGAGCGACTATACTATATCGCACCTCACCGTCCTCCAAACCAACACTAATCCCCACACCCAGATAGTGACCATGTAACAGTACTATGACCTAGGGAACTAATCCAACACATGCTTGTCAACGCTAGGGAGGACTGCCATTGCTCGTATTATCCTATGATAGCATTACCGAGTAGGTATGTTCAAATGAAACAAGTATCATACACACATACATATATATACACGCCACGTTAATATGTACATAGAACAAGTACTGAACACTCACCCATATCTTACCGCGCACATTTCACCCAAATCCCGAAGTTCATTCCAATTTTCTGAATTATTTATTTAACTAGTCCCTTACCTAAGCACCCATGTTATTTTTTGGGTTAGGAGTATAGAAATACAAACTGAGGTGTAACCCCTATAGGTATGGTGATAAATAATAACCCAAATATCCTTGAAAAATCACGAATGAACACATAATATTATATATAACAACACTCAGATTGAACTCATAAGTCACTCGTGTATAACTCACACAGTAATAAAAGAACCTTAGAAAGTAACTCATTCAAAGGGAGAGAGAAGTAAGAACCCTAGATACACCTACTGCCAACACACTAACAACCTCTGATGTCTCTCTATTTTTCTAATAAAATGTTCACAAAAAATGTCAATGGTGGGAGGATAAAACTCCGTTTTGTAATTACTCTTCCTCTCTTAATGTGTTTCTCTCCCTAGAAAGAACTCAGGAAAATAACTCTCTCTTCTCAGAAGTGGTTAACGTTAATAAATAGCCCCACACCTTCTAAGATGTCTCAATCCTCAATAATGCACAAGACATTCCCCTCACTTTTTAAGTCACAAGCATTAAATGCCCGATGGGTTAGCATGCCCTAAGTCAGACTCATTAAATGCCAATACAGACATTTTGCCTAGAAATTATGCGTCAGAGGACTATCACCAAAGTGGTGGCTCACCAATCCGTCTGGCAGCCCCGATACCACAGTGGTTTAATCAAGTTTAGATTGGGCAGTGTGCAGTTGGCTAGTGACATCACCTAAAGTAGATTTGATGTTTAATAGAAGGCTATTTTGATCAAATCTCAATATACAATGGAACTCAAGGTTACTTTGCACAAGCTTCCACGCCAAAAGGTCTCACGGTGTTCCTAAAATGGTCAAGACAAGCCTTAACGTTGCCTCACTTATCAATCCTGGAAATCAAGTCCCTATAAAGTTCCTATGATGAGGTCATTCAATACAGCATGCAAGCTCTCCCATGCCCTTCTAGGCCTGGTCTATCGCGAGTACCGTTTGAACTCACACTCAATACTACAAACATTACAGCATTACAATCAATGTAATTTAAAATATACAACTAGACTAGGTAAAAATGGAAGATAAAGAAGATCTCTCTCGACAAGTTTCCTCGATGATCTCCATTACTGAGATGCCTCTCTGAGCTACATCGCTAAGCTGCCTTGCTGTCTTCATGCTACGTCCTTCTATTGGGTCTCTTATGTTAATTAGAGAAGCTCTCTCTAATTCAAAGATTACCTTTTATCACCCCCCACATTTTCCCCTTCATGTATAGATTTGTTGTAAGCCTAATAAATGTTTGCACGGAAACTTCTCAATCCGATATACCATCTTCAATTGCTAGCAAAAATTCTCCATTTTTCGCCTCCGTTGCGATTACAATTGTTGTTACTATTTGAAAAAAGTTAAATTCTCCCTTATGTACCTAAGCCAAAGATCTCCAATGCTTGGGCGTATGGCGAGGGTACATCATGAAATTTTTTCTTTGAGTAGCCTCCAATCATTCAGTCTGTTCATCTCTGTTGAAATTCTCCTTGAAGTATCTCTAAATTTGAGATGTCATCGTTCTAACTGCTCAAAAGGAAAATTCTTCCTGATGAACCCTAGCCAAAGTTACCAGCATTATGATAGTTCGAAAAGGAAAATTCTCCCCAATATACCTGAGCCAAAGTTATCAGCGTTCTTACTTATTGTGAGGGAACATCATGACCTTTTTAAACTTTGAGGAATAACTGGTGCCTAATTTTTGCGATTGACTTCCCTATGTATTCACACTTTTACTAAAACAAAATTCTCCCCAATGTACCTCAATCTGTTCTACTATCATCAGATCTTGTAGTGAGGGGACAATCCGTCGTTAGGCTTTTGAGATTATATCAAATTTGTAAAAATTGGAATCAAATCATTACTTCTTCTCAAAGCAATATTCCCTCTCCCCCAAGAATAACCTCATTAATGACATGAAGCTGTATTTTCAACCACAAGAATACTTCTCGAAGTGCCACGTGTTTATTTGTAATCATTATTTATGTCTAGCATATGTCTTCATGGTAAATTGAACTTCCCATTTGCATTTTAAGCGTCTATTATCACCAACACATAACACTTTTTCCTTTACGCTCCTTTATCATTTCTCTGATCTTTTAGAGAGAGAAAAGTATTTTCATCATTTTTGAATTCCATCCCAAGCTCTGATCTTTCCATCGTCATCTTCCTCTTATCTTTTCCACCATCAACAACCACTACTCCATTGCTTTCTAGCCTCATCCTTATTCTTACCAGGATTTACTTTCCTCTTTAGTGCAGAAAAAAACTTCGATAGCTTCAACTTTTGTCACCCCAGTTTCTTCAGCCATCGTTATTATCTTTACTAACACTGTTACTCCTACTTTCACCTTGGACGCCACCGCTCTAATGCCTGGACGCTAAGAGAAACTAAGTTTCTACCATCGTTCTCTTATTTTTAGCGAGGAAGACGTTTACTCTACTGCATGTAAGACGTGCATTTTAAACACTAAGTGTGTGGCATCGATATTTGGTGATAAAGATGACTCATAAGTTGACGCATGATGTTTATTATCCCCAGAGGGGACAATGCGCTTTCGTGTTGACCAAGGTGACTTCCTTTAATCCCATATTAACTTCAAAGGTCCAGGAGGTTACCCAACACACTTTGCTGCCTGGAACAGTTATATGAAGTCCACTTCCGCAGATGATCTTACCAAGGTTTGGCTTCATCAAGCAACCTAGTTCAGTGAGTTCACTCTATCCAAGCACACCGCTGCCCTCCAAGTGTCAGTGTCATGCTGTAATATTACAACCCATACCTTCATAGATGCATAGGGGGAATTCACTGTCATATTGGAGGATGCCTGTTAGTTTCTTGGGCTTGAGCTTACAGGTACCTCGACTTACTCTGATGAGACCTCAGACATCGCAAAAATTATTACTCGTACATCATTAGATCAGATCTGTCGAAGCTGCATGGGTTCTTTCAACAAAGTTACATTCACCCCCTTATGATCTATTTATTTTAAGACCCCTTTGAAAAGGGTGGTTCTTCTGGCTTTGGAAAAGGAAAAGTTACACCCTTAGAGTTACCGCTAACGCAATTTTTATCCTTTCTTATTTTGTACTATTTGGAAAACCCAATGACCAGCCCTGTTAGGATCTTATCAACAATTCTGTTCATTTATCCAGGGGTTGAATCTCCCTCTGGAAATAATGGCTTTGGGGTCCCTCTATACCTGGTTGGATATGACCCATTTAGACACGAAATGCTCCCTTAGACACTACAACTTGGATAATTTCTCCAACACTATAATCCTAACTTGTTTTCTCTACGAGCATTTTCCCAAAATAGCAACCAGCGAAAAACCCTATCCAGTTTGTCAAGCCCTCATCACCTATTTAATTTTCGTAAGAAGTAGACATGAAAGTACATCTTTCCTATCTTTGACAAGCCTAGTTTCTTTATTGTGACACCATATGGTGATGATTCCTTTGCCCAGGCTTCGTCATTCGTTAGTCATAAAGCTAGGATGGTTTAAGCCACATCTGTTGAGATTATTAACGAAGATCCTTCATTTGAAGTTATCCTTCTCTCGACTCTAGGTTATCTTCCTTCTTATACCGATTGGAGATATACTTCTGAGCACTACAACCCCAATCGTTGTTCTCACCAATTTAGCTACGACCAAGGGTCTCCTCACCCAGTTTTTTAGGAAGCCTATACTACAATTATTTTCTTTGAGGCCTACTTTTTCTATAACACATCGAATGCTTCATCTGTTTATTCGGCGATTGCCAGCTGAATCACTATCCCCAGGATAACATGGAAGGGATATGTCAATTCTTTTTTTGCCATAAAATATTGGCCGATGCAGCTAGAAAAGATTTGTTAGTTTATCAGAAGCCCACCTGTTTACCCCCTATTCTTAAGTTTCCACCTCTTGAGCTGGGTCTCAAAGGTAACTCAGTTTTAGGAGATGAGTTTCCTCTAAGTCTAATTCCTAATGATCCTCCCACTGAGTTACCTCATTATTGCCCTTTGGCCGTTACTATTGCTCTGAGGGCTAAGAAAGCTCCCATGCTAAAACAACTTGCCCCTACTGAAGGTGCTTCTACCAAAGGTGCTCCATGAGATGGGACTTCTTAACCCCCTATAAAAAGGAAAAATCTACCAAGAGTGGTACTTCATCTAATTTCAAGTCCAATTTTTAAGTTCCTATTTATGCTTTCCCCATTACCCCCACTCCACATGAATCTTTTGCAGAAATATAGGTGGAAATTCGAGCCAAATATTGTGAAAAGTTTGAATTAATTCAATAAGAGTTTTGATGACAAACTCCAGTTATTCCCCCTCTAATCACTTTTCCATCAATCCCCATAGTTCCCACAGAGGAAGTCACCATGCGACACAATAGTTCTCAGATAATAGCTGGCACTCGCGCTGGTGCTTCTTCAGGGAGGAAGAAAACATTAGACACAAAAACTCATAAGACATGGGCCTATATTGTTGAACCCATTGCTAGTCCTTTGATCCCTAGGACCTCTCCACCTCCATCAAGCATTGGTCTTATTAAGATTAAGGATAACAGTGAAGATGCCCTTGAAACTATTGGAGCTTCTTCTATAGTTCCCAAATTACCTTCTTCTCTAATCATTCTTTTTGCCCACTCGTCTCAAGATTATGAGGTAACTTTCTTCTTTATAATTTTTATGAAAGAATTTCAACACTTAGCAAATAAATAGTTTTTATCTTTGTAGGATTGTCCATTGTGTGGCATTTATCCTCCTCATTCTCCTCCTGTAAGTCAGTTCATGAAAGTATGGTTTGGTCTTTCTGAGAGTGTTGCACCTCCTCCCCGTTCTCCCATAACGGGACTTACATCATTAAGGCATAGTCTATCTAGACGTACAAAGGAATCTTCTCACAAGGAGGCGATGTCCCAAGAGTTCGTTGGGCCCTCCACTCAGGTAAATGAGACTCCCCTTACTTCTTCTCGGTCACCCCTAGTTGACACTTCCATTTATTTTGATTCCCATATCGTTAAGTCCCCCGTAAGTGACTCTTTATTCTTTTGAACATTCTTTCCTGTTGGATTTTTTATAACTAAGTGTTGTATTTAATTCTTTTGTG
This sequence comes from Sambucus nigra, assembly GCA_949130495.1. Lineage (NCBI taxonomy): Eukaryota > Viridiplantae > Streptophyta > Magnoliopsida > Dipsacales > Adoxaceae > Sambucus > Sambucus nigra. The sequence goes on along the minus strand of OX422211.1, from coordinate 14,234,612 downwards.
AGGCTGTTGTTTCGTGTATGGAAACTATGTTTATAGATTCGCTATTCCATGCCCCTATGGAGAGACTTGTATCGGGATTTGTCCCTTTATCTATTACTTCAAAGGTAATGCCCTTCTTATTGTATATTTTATTCCAACTATTATTGTGTCTTTGCATGTTTAAATTTTTTTGATTATTTGCAGCCTTCTCACGGAGTTCGTCCTTCTTCCATTCAAGAAGTACCTCGATGGTTTGAAGTTATTGTTGCTTCGTCTTCCCTCACTGAGGTTCCAGGGGTTGCTGAAACTACCATTGTGCTATCTGCCCATCCTGAGGTCCTTCGGTATCGTTGGTTGATACCTCTGAGGCTCAAGAGACTTTTCTGGATCCTTTTCCCATTTTGTCACTTGTGACTTTTCGTGGGGAAGCTGCTTCCCAAAGGAATGAGATTCCTCCGTGTGGAGATTCATCTGAAGCTCTTAGGGGCACTGGAGTTACCGCTCCTTTATCTTCTATTCCTATTGTTGAGGTAACTTCTTCCTTTTGATTAAAGTTTTTTTAAAAACTCCCACCTATGAGGTGACTTAACAATTAATAATGAAAACACACTTGTGAAGACTTTTTCACAAACTCACACCTTCAAGGTGACTTAACAATGAAAACACATTTTTTAAGGTTTTTCGTTAACTCACACTTACGAGGTGTCTTAAAAATGAAAATACACTTGTTGAGGTTTTTTACAAACTCACACCTGTGAGGTGACTTAACAATTCAAACACACCTGTAAATATTTTTCGCAAACTCACACCTATGAGGTGACTTAATAATGAAAACACACTTGTTAAGATTTTTCACAAACTCATTCTTCTGTATAGTATTTCAGGTCACGAGGGATCCCCCACTTGCCTAAGGGTAAGATCAACATGGTCCTTCACCTGTTGTCTCCACACATAAAGAATCGATATCTCCAGATGAGTCAAGTCACAATGATCGTGGTTCAACCGCTGACCTTCAAGTTAACAGTGAATCTGGTTGTGAGGTTCCTTTGCCTGACATGGTTCCTAACGAATTCTGCCTCATGGTCCTTCGATAGTATCCTTTATTCTCTGCCTACCCCAGATCTATCATCGAACAACTTGTCTCTTATCACCCATAAACTTTTACCCTTGACTGCCTTTGATCACCCAATGATAATGGGTTATATGCTCCAAAGTATGTCAACCGTTGTTGCTAAAGTTGTCAATACTCAAACCTCAAGTCTCTCTATGCCCCTCATTAATTAATGCCTGGACAACTTGAGGGTGTTAAGCAAAGATGGCTTCCAATTTAGCTAGTTAATCAATCACTTGATTCTTTTAAAGACCACTCAGTTAGTGAGTCACATGGAACACTATCAGAAGCATGTGGAGTCCCAACGATCTAAGGAGGCTATGTTAATGGAATTGGTGCCTTTGATGGAAGCAGATGATCAAAAGGTTAAAGTATTTGAAGAAGCTTTGGAAAAGGCTATGTAGGAACGTGGAGCTCTAATCGTTTATCATGAGAAAATCCAGACCAAACTTGAAGGTTCTATCATTGTATAATGAACATACTTGGAAGATTCTTCGGGCTTGCCCGGGAACTTCTTCTCCTCTTCAGACCTTTGGTTTCTCTTAGGTTGAAGTGTTATTGTGTTGTAAATTTTCATTTTCTCATATCTAGTTCTTGGGCGATAGTTCCTATACTTGTAACCTTTTTTGTATTTGAATGAAAAAAGAAATTCCCTTTTACTATATCATGTATTGTCATTCGTTACAACTCTCTTCTATTCATTGCAAAGACCAAACTCTAACAATTTTCAATCAAACTCTAATCAAAACAAAAGATATAACCCATAATGACTTGTAACATAATTTCAACAGTTTGAAATAAACTAAATATCTAAATGAGATTACTCTCTCAAATATTATAGAAATTTAACCACTTGTGATTAATCTTAAAAGGTCTATCATCTTCCATCTTTAAGATTAGCCAATAACCTGATCCGTGAGCCTCATTCACAATAAAAGGTCTCTCCTAATTCACAGCAAATTTAGGCAATGAAAGCCCTCGAATGTGCTTCACATCTGCCTTCAGAACTAAATCTCATTCCACAAATATCCTTGTCCTTACCAAGTTGTCATATGCTTTGGAGAGATATTTCATGTACATTTTAAAGTGTTACATTGCATTCTACCTTTTTTATCCAGTGCGTCCAACTGTACATGTCTACTCTGAGGGAGCATGCTACTTTGCAAGGCATATTGCGCAGAGGGCACTTCCAACTCAACTAGCAAAAATTACTTCAACTTGAAAGATAAGAGAGATATACATTGTTGTCTTCCTCTTTGTTGTTCTATAGGACCACAAAATAACTAGAATCTTCTCATTCAACAATCCTCGAAAGTCTTCCATCGTCTTAGCCAAAATATTTACCAAAGTCTTGTTAGTTGCTTCGGCCTGACCATTACCTTTGGGATTTGCCATCGTTGATGTATGATAAATGATGGAGTACTTATCTATAAGCATCGTCACTTTGTTTTTATTGATAAATGGGGTTCCGATATAAAAAAGGAAAACCTTTGGAATCACGAATCGACAAATTATCTACTCCCTAATGAAGTGTGACACCACACCTACTATTACTCTTTTCAAAGGTATTGCCTCATCCCACTTTGTAAAGCACCCCGTTTCCATTAATATCCAGATATTTCCTCTTGAAGAGGGATGAATTTCCCGTACCAGGTCAAACGCCCAAGTGTAGAAACGATAAGGAGTCGCCAAAGAGTGTAAGTCCACCAAGGGAGCATATATCATATTTCCATGTAATTAGCATGCTTTACACTTACGCACGAAAACCAACGAATCTTTCTCCATAGTTGGCCAGTAATAACCCAAGGTCATTAATTGGTTATATAGCTTGGACCCTCTAATGTGACCTGGTTCATGAGCTTGCTTCAAGACTTTTCCGCTTCCTCCCCTGTGATGCATTATAAAGGCCTGTTGAAGTATCCTTTGCAATAGAGTTTCTCCTTTTAAACGTAAAACTATGGGGTCCTTCACTTGGGTCCCATAACATCCATTTTCTCTGAAGGAACAACTCCATCTTTGATGAAATCAATATAAGGTTGCCTCCAATCCGCCTGAGCCTCAACGAAGTGACATTCTGTTGTCTGAAAAAAAGTTGACATTTATCGCACCTTCGTTGTAGCTCTACTATATCCTTCTTCATCATTGGCCAAAATTATCCCTCCCTCTGGATTATTCTGTATAGAGGGATCTCAATTGTCTTATAGTGTTCATTATGTGTCTTCTTTAGCTTGCGTTCTGCTTCCTTTGGCCCGATGCACCTTGATATCCATCCTCCCATGTTCTTAAAGTACAGACTTCCTTGGCTTACAAAGTACTACGCCAACTCATTGAGTTCCATCCTTCTTTTTTCGGACTCTAACTGCTTCCTTATCTCACCTCTTTAATCTAAATCATCTTCTATCAGTAAGATCGACTATACCACCGAGGGATATGTCCATCGTTGTATGATAACCGTAGTTGTGCCAATTTTTATGGTCACTTTCTGAGCAATGGTGGCATAAGCATCATCATGCTTGTTCATCATTCTAAGCTGCCTCCTTATCTTGACCTGATGGAGCTGGTTGATCATCCGTTGGATGATTTTTCTATAGGGGTCCAGGTTGATATGCTTCAATGTCTATTCTCCATTCACTTATTGGACCACCAAGTTCGAATCACCTTTGATGCATAGTGAACAGATTCCCCTTCAAAGGGCCTCTTACAATCCTAGCATTGACATCTCATACTCTACTTTATTATTAGAGGAAGGAAAATATAGTTTGTAGGAAAGACAAATCTCTTCCATCCCTTTTAAAAGAATAACTCATTATCCCCCTCTTCTATGTTGAAGAACTATCAGATTCCATAGTCCATTCCTCAATATTTACGTCCAAGAAATTAGCTTGCAAATCATCTCCTGGAATGCTCTCAAAAGGTGGCTCAAATACTCTCGACAGAAAGATCACCAATAAATCTACATATTCCTGACTCCTGATCAATAAAAACTTAATAGGATCACATCTTGTCATAATATGAATTGTGAAAGATAGGATATATTGTCTAAGTTTTTATGCTACAAATACCAAGGCCAAACAATGCCTCTCTACACAAGTGTACCTTACCTCAGGTATATGTTTGATACTACTCAGGTTATATACTTGCCTTTCTTTCCCATCCATTCCTGCGCAAAGAGAGCTCCGACAAACCTATTGGTAGAGGTGAGGTAGGGCTGTAACGGTATCCCTGCCTGGGAGTATCATTGCTTGTGGAAAGGTGAACAGTTTCTTCAACTTGTTGAGGAATTCTTAATGAGATTCCTCCCATTTGAAATTTATGCCCTTTCATAGTAGATCCATCAATGGATGAGTTATCTTGGCCAGTTCTTACATAAATCTCCTGAGATAGGAGACTTTGTAGAGGAAACTCTTAAGCTCTTTCATCGTACTTGGACATGGCATCTCTAGGATCGCTCGCTATTTGTCCTAGTCCATATGAACTCCTTATAGATCCACCACAAATCCTACAAACTTCCCACTTGTTACCCCAAAACATATTTCAATAGAGGCATTTTCATTTTACACTTCCTGCATCGAATGAACACCTTCCTCAAGTCATCCAAATGGTACTCCTCCTTCATCAACTTGATAACCAAATCATCCACATAAAATACCAAGAATTTATAAAATAAGTCATGAAAAATGGTCATCATCATTCTATGGTACGTCTCTCCATCATGCTTCAATCCGAAAGGCATCACTTAGTACATAAAATTGCCTAACTAATTTTTGAAAGCTATTTTCTCCGCATCAGTTGGGTTCATCTTGATTTGGTTATACCGACATACCCATCCATAAAGATATACATTTTATGCCCACTAGTTTCATCGAATAAGCTATCAATGGAGGGAAGACATAACTCATCCTTTGGGCAAACTCTGTTCGAATATCTTAAGTCCACGTAGATCTATATCTAGTGTTTGTCTTTCTTCCCCAATGAGATAATTCTAGATAACCAAAGCGGGTGTTAGATAGGTTTGATGAACCCTGCGGTTAATAACCGTTGAAGCTCCTCCTTGATCTTCAGATCCAACTCTAGGTTTTAAGTTCTTATGGCTTTCTTTATCGGTATGGATGGAGTCATAATGTTTAGCTTCTGATAATTTACCTCGTTATCCACCCCCATATTCGTGCACTTCCATACAAATAAGTCTCTGTATTCTCAAATCAGCTCAATCAAGGTCCTTATTTTCTCTACACTCAGATCTTTTGAAATGAAGATGGGACTTGGATCTTCTCCTTCTTTGGTTAGATCAAGGTCCTCCAGCTCTTATACCTGCGACTTTGGGTGATCCATTATGTATTCTGGCTCATCCTCCAGTTCATCCATAAATTTTAGGATGTTGGAGTTGTCTATGACCATGCATTATTGTCTACCAAAAAAGACTCATACATTGGGTTAGCCTCCATATCAGCCTCATTAATAGCTCCTTCGACTGCCCTTTTACACATTCAAAGGCAATAAATTACCTTTCCATCCTCTGTTAGCAACTTCTTACTGCCTTTCATTTTCTATCTCTCAAAGTTTCTGCTAACCTATCTCCTGAAAACCTGCTCAGAACACTTTGTCGTTTGACCTCATGCTCCATTGGATTAATACTGGTCCCAATCCTATATTTTAATTTCTTAGAGATATTTTAAGGTTTTGGGACTTTCATGATTGACCTCCTCAGCTACTTCGCTCCTGCTTGCTCCTCCATTGCTTTAACCATTCACATACTCCATTATTTCTCTGATAGAGGGTACTCTGACCACCTCCATGCATCTCGTTAGGACTCTCGCATCTTCCTCCCGCTTTGTGTAAAATGCAACATCCACAAATTGAGCCTATTCGATTGTAAGCGGCTAATTGGTTTCCTGTATTACGATCTCAGTTCCTTTACATTTGCCTTCACACATTAGTGATACGTCAAAGGAACTAGGTCATAGTTATATATCCACACCCTTCGTATCAAGAGATAATAGGAAGTAGCACTTCTAATTATATGGAATTTGATATGTGAAATGAGATTCCCCATCACTATCCCTACGTTCACATACCCAATTGATTTAGAAGATTGGTTATCATAACCAGAGATCACAAAAGGAATTGGTATCAACCTTGCTTCAGAAATATTGGATGCATAAAATGAACTGATAGGAATGATATTTATGGAATCTCCCCCATCCATCAGTGCCCTCATAAAATTTACCCTGTTGATACTTGGTGTCACGTCTAGGGATCTATTTGAGGGAACCTCACAACTCAATCGACATACAGAAAAGTCATCGCGGATAAAAAATTCCTTACCATCCTAGCCATGGGACATTTCCACCTCAGTAATGGAACTTCATTATTCCGTGCAATGTCCAAAATTTCATGAGTTATCTCCCGTCTTCCCTCCTTAGTCATTCCCAATTGGTCAAAGAACCATATAAACTTGGGTGACTGTGACACAACTTGGTACTCCAGCCCTTGATCTATCTCCTAATTATCAAGGTTTTATATTTCCTAGACATCCCTCACACTTGCTTTGTCATAGGTTATCACAATGTTAGCCATACCCCTTGTGGAATATTCTAATGATTCCTCAAACTCCTCTTACTCTAATACAAGATCCCTTATCTCCCTCTCAACTTCTTCGTTATAATCCACTACCAGGTTTGCCACATGTGCTGGTAATGGGTTGTTGTTGAAATTCTCTTAAGGAATCTGTAAAGTCCCCGACTCTACCTACTTGTTGATGATCTTCCTCAGCGTGAAATATGATTTCGTTGGATGACCAATCTTCCAATAGATTTGGAAATACTTGGGGTTAGCCCTCACTTATGCTCTTGGCTCCATTGCGGGAGTATTCTTAGGTGCATAGACTGTCCCCCCTCGTAGCATGGTGTTGTAACAACTAACTGCCTCCTCAACTGTGAAAGGCAACGGTGGTGGGCCCTCTCTATATCTCTTGAATTTTCTCTTGTTGTCCTTATCTGGCTCCTTGGCATCCTCTTCTCCTCCATCAGTGTAACCCACTCTTGGTGGTTGGACCCATCCTACCACAGGGTGTACCTGCTGCCTGAACATCATGGGAACCATGATTGGACTTGGGAGTACGACCAATGAGATATTTCTCACAACTTTTAAGAACGTCATAACAGTTCTTTCGCGTTTCTCATTTATAAAAGAACAGATGTACTTCAGGATCTAGCCTTCAGTACAGATCTGAAGCAACATGGACTCCTTGGCCTCCTCCCTCATGTCGAGGGACCTTTCTCTGAATCTTCAGATGTATGCCACCACTTCCTCTCCCGATAGTTTCTTCTCCATACCTAGTCGTGTCGACGTAAATTCATCTTCTGCCAGAAAAAAACTTCTGGACAAAAAGAACTTACATCTCCTCCCACGTTGATACACTCTTAAGCGCTAAAGGTGTATGATTTATCGGTGAGGAATTTTAAAAACTCCCTTAATTTCAACTTCTTATTGTTGCAATGGGCCTCCAAAGGCTTAATAAATCTCTTGATGTTCTCCTTCGAGTTTCCTCCCTTCCCCGTGTATTTTATAAAGACATGAGGTTTGTAATCCTTCGGGTATGGTTCCTCATTGTACGCCTCTAGGTAAAGAGTACGAAAATTATCGTACACTGATGCTACCTCGCTGGATGACTGTGGGGATGCTTCTATCATCTTCCTAATTTCTTTTTACATCTCCTTCCTCATTTCTTCTAACGAATATATAGAAGTTTTCTCATCCATTAGAGCAATGGGATAAAGGACCACGGGTGGAATACCAGTCACACCCGGGGAACCCATCGTTGTAATAGGGGTGTGGACTATGCTCATGGTGACTGGTCCCAATGGATATGCACTTTTGTCACTCCAATGGCTATCGGAGCTTCCATTGGAGTGACAAAAGAACTGGGGTCTATTCCTCCCCTAAAATCCGTTGCAGCTATAGGAGTCTACAAAAACTCAAAAAATTTTCCCATCAGAAGGGCCATCTGTGCTGGACCCATCACAATGCTAGTGGAAGCCTATGTGACAGTTGGGATTCCTGTTGTTGTTTAAACTTGGGGGACCTCCACCCGAGGCACCCCATCTCTAGAGCTTCAAGATACCCTGCCATTTGTTCCTCATTTCGCTGAATAGGGGGTAACATAATGGGGTGTCTATAACACCATTTTTAATATTATATATTAGATTCTTTTGTGTTTTATAAAATTCAATTCGTTTTATTATTATTTTATTCATAGAATTGTCACACCTCGCGTAATTCTAGCATTCTCCGCCACCAAAACTATGTCGGGTGCGAACTAAATACAATATCATTCTTAGCATGTGACAGATATGAGACATCTAAAATTCATTCCACAAGATAATAATGAAATAAATACCAATAAATAATAATCACCAATGCGATCGAAAATCCATCACCATTCTAATCTTCAATAATATCTAATCGAAGTAAATATAATCTCCAATAAATTGAATTCATAATGAAATATTTGAATAAAAACCGTAACAACTATGGAACCAAATGGCCCACAAAATTCATAAATTGAGTCTTAATATAAATGCGAAGGAATGGAAAACTAAACTAAACTACTAAGAATCAAATAAATACTCGAGCTGCACCTCCAAGATAAATCTTCAAATACTCCTATGCAACTACTCCAGCACTAATACCTAAAAAATGTTAGTCAACACATAGGGTCAGATCCCCGAGCATGAATACACACTACTCCCCTCAATTAGGGTCCGTGAACTCAGACAATAACATTATAAAGGATTAATATCACAATAGAATATTTTAAATTAAACGAGATAATTAATAACGATGTGAGTAAATAAACAACATATTGTAGAAATACTCATATATGCAATCTCAACCTCTAAGTCCAATTATCCATTCATTTAACTTAATTTATGTTAATCCAATTATTAATTTCCTCCATTATTAATATCATTTGTTGGACTGCCACTTAAATCTTTATCTCATTTTATTTGTTTAGTTGTGGTACTCCCACTATTCTACACCACACACATTCCCCTCACCATAGTCAGTCGGTCCGTTTAAACTGTCAACACTGCAATTATGTACAAGGTTCCACGCACGACACATCTTCATAGCCAACCAGCCCATTTAAAATGTCATCCCTATAATTATTCAGACGCCACACACCCACATGTCACAATAGCCAACTAACCCATTTAAACTGTCGGTCCTGCAATTATTAACGAGGCCAATACATTTGTATTCCTATTTTATTATCTTAGGTGTTAATTCTCACCTTTTCAATATTTTATTTAATTAATCTCACCCTTATTATCGGCGTGAGTTCCTCAAAACACCCCTAAGTCCCATACCCAAGGGTCCCCAAAATACCGATACGTTTTACCCTGTGTACAGGATGAATTTCTAACAAAAATCACTCCCTAGTATTATGCCTAGACTAGCGCAACGATGACACGACATAAAAATTAGCCCCGCCCCAGAATATCCCATATGTAAAAATCTACACTAATTAGTCCCATACCTATAAAGTGTAAATTACAACTAAGGCCTACCCACTACTCCCATACCTAGCGAGCAACCCAATATATATGTGAGATCATACTACCAAAATCCCATTGTACCCACGATGATAAATATAAATATCAATCAATCACATAAACCAACAACACATATAAACAATATCACAAATTTATTCGTGATGGCACAGTTTAATTTAATTCAATTAATAATACTATCGGCGTTCTTTATGAAATTACTTCATTTAATTATTATAGATTAATCAACGTGCAAAGTTATGAAACACACCAAAATTTTCCACTTTTATTAACTACATAATTTTCATGCGTATACATGTCCCGATTTCATTAAAATAATCCCCATAAAATTCTACATGCAATTCTACACCCATAACAACCAAAACCTATTACTCTCTCCTATGCACCCGAGGGTTTTAAGTCTTATTCCATATTAAAAATTTTCATCAAAACATTACCAAATTTAGTTTTCACTTTTTCTAATTAAAGTTGCTAAAACATGTGATTAATTATTTAGGCAACATTAAAACGCATAATAATAAAGGAAGAGAATAGAGTATCCATGCCTCCATAAAAGTTGATTGAGAATTCTGATTTCAAAGATATATTCTTCTAAAAAATTTGATAAAGATCCATTCTTGACGTGTCTTGAGACCCAGTTAATCTTGACAAATCTTGAGTTAAAACCTTGAAGAAAATTGGGGCAAAGGTTCGTAGATGAAAGGGAAATATTTTGGAGAAGTCTTTTGGACGACGAGGTGTGAAAAACCCAACCATGGATTATTTTTAATTTATAATGATTAGGAGTTCTATTTAAACAAAAAAAAATCCCGTCAGTCACGGCCCAGAACCGTGACAACCGTTTTTTTCAATTTAAATTCCCATTTTGACTCTCATTTTGATTTAGATTAAAATCCCATTTTTCAATATTAAAACTTAACATTTTAAATTACTAAAATTAATAAATTCCAAATTTTATTTTATCCAAACTTCCGAATTAATTTAAATAATACCTTTTAAATTTATGGGGTGTTATATACTTCCCACTAGCGCAAGAATTTCGTCCTCGAAATTTGACGACGTGTAAATGCACAAAACAAAATGAAGTTCACATATGCCTACCCATACATACCACTTTTAGGCACCCATACACCCAATCCTACTCGCACATAACCCACGATCCAAAAATACAATATATATACCCAACTATATATTCACACACATAACTATTAAAAATAACGGCGTACTGCGCTTTCTCACAAATCACTACTCGATTCTCTTTTCCAAAATTCATCGCAATAATTAAGTCCTCAAATTAAATCACATCACCAAATTGATACTTACAATACCTCACATTGGTACTAACGTTTTCCAAGGAAAATCTCGTCTCCAAAATCAATTCTAAGGATCGTCACATCAAGATTACTATTTCTAACGTCAATGCCTACAACGCCCTTAACACAAACTCCCTATATCCAGGAAATACAACTAACATGTATGTTAGACTCAATATCTTACGGAGTACGAATCAATAAGAAAGATCAAAGATCGGTAACGCGAAGCTAAATGGCCTCACAACCTACGAGACGTAAGACCATGCCATGATACCATCTGTCACACCCCGCGCAATTTTCGCATCGGACGCTACCAAAACTATGCCGATGCGAACTTTAGCATGTGATAAATATGAGACATATAAAATTCATTCCACAAGATAATAATGAAATCAATCCTAATAAATAATAATCACCAATGTGATCGAAATCCATCACCATGCTAATCTCCAATAATAGCTAACTCGAAGTAAATTTAATCTCCAATAAACTGAATTCATAATGAAATATCTGAATAAAAACCGTAACAACTATTAAACTGAACGGACCTCCAAATCTATAAACTTAGTCTAAATACAAATGCTAAGGAATGAAAAACTAAAATAAACTACTATAAAATAATTACTCCAGCTGCACCTCCAAGATAAATCTCCAAATACTCCTATGCAGCAACTCCAGCACTAATACCTAAAAAATGTTAGTCAACACACAAAGTCAGAGCCCCGAGCATGAATACACACTGCTCCCCTCCATTAGGGCCCGTGAACCCAGAAAATAACATAGATATGATAAATATCACAATAGAATATTTTAAATTAAACGAGATAATTTATAACGATGCGAGTAAATAAACAACATATGCTAGAAATGCTCATCTATGCCATCTCAAACTCTAAGTCCAATTATCCATTCATTTAACTTAATCCAATTATTAATTTCCTCCATTATTAATATCATTTGTGGGATTCCCACTTAAATCTTTATCTTATTTTATTTATTTGGTTGCGGTACTCCCGCTGTTCTATACCACACATATTCCCCTCGCCATAGTCAGCCGATCCGTTTATACTGTCAACCCTGTAATTATGTATGAGGCGTCATGCACGACACGCCTTCATACCCTGCCAACTAGTTTAAAGTGTCAGCACTGCAATTATTCAGAAGCCACACACCCACATGTCCCAATAGCCAATCAACTCATTTAATCTGTCAATCCTGCAATTATTAACGACGCCAATATATATGTATTCCTGTTTTATTATCTTAGGTGTTAGTTCTCACTTTCTCATCTTTCTCAATATTTTATTTAATTAACCTCACCCTTATTATCGACATGAGATCCTCAAAAAACCCCTTAGTTCCAAACCTAAGGGTCTCCAAAATACCGATACGAAAGATCACTCCCCAATATTATGCCTAGACTAGCGCAACGATGACATGATATAAAAATCATCCCCATCCCGAACTATCCCATCTGTAAAAATCTACATTAACTAGTTCCATACCTAGAAAGCGTAAATGACAACTAGGACCTACTCACTAGTTCCATACCTAGTGAGCATCCTAAAATATAGGTGAGAGCATACTACCAAAATCCCCTCGTACCCGCGATGATAAATATAAATATCAATCAATCCCATTATTGAACAACACAAATAAACAATATCACAAATTTATTCGTGATGGCACAATTTAATTTTACTCAATTAATACTATCGTTGTTGTTCTTTATGCAATTACTTCCACTTAATTATTATAGATTAATCAAGGTGCAAAGTTATTAAACACACCAAAATTGTCCACTTTTATTAACTACATAATTTTCATGCGTATACACGTCCCGATTTCATTAAAATAAACCCTATAAAATTCTACATGCTATTCTATACCCATAACAACCAAAATCCACTACTCTCTCCTACGCACCTGAGGGTTTTAAGTCTTATTCCATATTAAATAATTTCATCAAAACAGTACCAAATTTAGTTTTCACTTTTTCTAATTAAAGTCGCTAATTTGTTTTAAGAAAACATGTGATTAATTATTTAGGCGACACTTAAAATGCATAATACTGAAGGAAGAGAATAGAGTATCCATGCCTGAATAAAAGTTGATTGAGAATTCTGATTTAAAAGATGTATTCTTCTCAAAAAGTTGATTAAGATCCGTTCTTGATGTGTCTTGAGAAAACCCAGTTAATCTTGACAAATCTTGAGTTGAAACCTTGAGGAAAATTGGGCAAATGTTTGTAGATGAAAGAGAAATATTTTCGAGAAGTCTTTTGGAGGAAGAGTTATGAAAAAAGTGATTTGAAGAACCCAACCACGGATTAGTTTTTATTTATAATGATTACGAGTTCTAATGCTAATAGGATTCTATTTAAACAAAAAAAAAACGTTGCCCGTTAGTCACGGCCCAGAACCGTGACAAATTGTTTTTCCAATTTAAATTACCATTTTAACTCTGATTTTAATTTCGACTTAAATCCTACTTTTCAATATTAAAACTCAACATTTTAAATTACTGAAATTAATAAATTCTAAAATATTATTTTACCCAAAATTCTGGATTAATTTAAATAATACTTTTTAGATTTACTGGGTGTTACAAGAATAAACTGTCAATCTTTATATTGGTGTTATAAAATGTTTATTAAGTGGATGTTATGGGTGCTTATTTATTTATCAAGCCCAATATTATGCCGACTAGCACCGGCAAAATTGGTTTGCCAACCTCAAACAACCTATATTACCCCATGCATTCAGTCATGGAGCCCATTTTTAAATTTTAAACCAAACATGGGGCCCAAATTAAAATATTGTGGGTCAAAATGAGATAACCCATTATGAGCCCATATGCAAATATTACAACCGCCACAGTTATAACAGAATCAGATCTGCTTCTGCTCTTTTTCTTTCTCTCTCTCTCTCTCTCTCTCTCTCTCTCATTTAGATCTGGTCTCTATTTTTTTTGCACATATATCTCCATAAATAAGATAAAGCAGTGATGGTTTCTTGTGAAGAAAATGGTTAGACTCGATCAGTAAAAAAAAGCATTGTTGGACATGTGAGGAACATTTGGAACTTTTTTCTAAAAAAACACAAATAAAAAAATGGGCTAACCGGATTGAACCCAACCCGTCTTTTACATCAACCCATATTTCTCCTGCCCATATTAGGTCCCGTCCATATTAGGCCTCCCAATTTAATCCAAACCCACTAACTGCCACCTTTACTGCCAACCATCCCAATATGAATAACGGACTGCCAGACCTAATTACAACACTCAAACTTTTGATCGTATATTTAAGATGTTCTTAAATACATTGTGATAGGCATGAAATGGTTACCAACAATCTCGGGATGATATTCAGGAAGACCTCATGACCAATATACAAGTCTAGGCAAATTACTTGTAGAATTCCACCACTTACCATTTACTATAAATGTAACCCGTAACCCCGAGCAAAGGGCATGTAATCTTGATTACTTGAGAGACACTAATAAGAACAATAACCTCTCTATAAACGTAGGCAAGTTACCAAACCATATACATATTGTATTGTGTGTGTGATCATTTATCTTCTAATTGTTAGTTACTTTCTGGGATCATTCTATTGTGATATTTTCTGCACTCACAACGGCGTCGTCTGTGGGAACAATTATTCTTCCTACAAAAGAAAACTGATTAAAATCACACGATGTCACACCATAGCAACAGTCTACCAAAAATTGGTGATGTAAAGGTTGACTCAGTTCCACCTAGGGTTAGGTTTGAGATTTGCCAACAATAAAACCCTATGGCTCTCTAGGAGGGGCAAACCTCTGAAGAAAGTCATGGACCACCTTGGTCTACCCAGATTTATAAGTTGGTCAATGCTTATGGAAATAGGCTTCACGAGTAGGACAAGGCAACACGCCTCCAGATGGAAGAAAATTCTCGCTTATAAAGGAGACTTGAAAGGATTCATAGAGTTCTCCACCGAGACAACAAAAGACATTATACGAGGTCTCCTAGTCCTTAGGCATACAAGACTTACAGTCGATGGAGGAGCCCCAGATGCAATTTGGGCCAATCTGAGTGTGGTCGATAAGAGAGGCACCACAAGAATGATGGTCACCAGGATGAAAACATCAGAGTTTTGGTCCGAAGAGAGATGAATGAACACCCAGACCATCGAGGGGCTAGGTCCTCCAAATATCTATCCAAAAGAGATCTTAATACTCAGATCAAATCCCCTTTTTTAAGGGCGATGGAGGAGGAGGAGGAGTCCCTAAAGAAGTTCGCCATTCCTTGATTTCAGTGGTGGCGAGGTCCCTCCCTCGCCACCACTGAAACCGTGCTTAGAAATGGTAGTGACATATATATATATATATATATATATATATATATATATATATATATATATATATGTATGTATGTATATCACTACCATTTATATATGAGAAGGCTCACCTACATCATGCTTTATACATCATCCGTACATCACACCTAGTTGTAGGTCATAAAAAAAATTCAAATATTTTATTTTTCTTTTGAAATTAACCTTCCAATAAACTCATGTTCAACAAATTAGGTCAAAATACATTTTGTAGCTATTATTTAAAAATTCGCAAAAAACTGCTCAAAATACCTTATTTATAAGGGTTTGTGTTAATTGGAAGGTTAATTTTAAGAAAAAAATAAAAAATTGGGAAAAAATATTTCTTAGAGCTTAGAATTAGGTGTGATGTATACATCATGATGTTTGTGAGCCTCTCTCTCTCTCTCTCTCTCTCTCTCTCTCTATATATATATATATATATATATATATATATATATATATATATATATATATATATATATATATATGTTATAACTCTATAGTCTCAGTAGAGAATAAGTTTCAAATAATTCAAGGGAATTAACAGAAATGCTCAGCTTCTTCATCTGAGGAGACCGTCTCAGTATTGGATTGTTCATCCTACCTATTTCTTATAAGATTGGACACGCACGTATTCCTCTGGGCACTTACACAAGAGATATACCATATTAACTACGTGGGATTATAACTGCCAAATCTGTTACCTTATAATTATCCGGATGCTCATCACCAAAGTTATTTTGTACTTCAAGGTGTCCATATTTATTATAATAAACATGTTTCAAGATGTAACTGCTCAAATTATGAGGGCACTCCATATCTTTTTAATTGTCTAAAAATAACATATACATAGAGGAGATAAATACGAAATAAGGGACACCTTTTCAATATGTTTTCAATCCTCGAGTTGTATCAGAAAACCCTATATTATAACTGTATCAAGAAGTGCAATACCCAAGTAGTACACCGTGGATGTAGGTTTCCTCCAAGGGCCGAACCACATAAAAATCATTGTGTTTTAACTGTCTTTCATCCCCATTTTCTATAGTTATTACTTATCATAAACTGTCTCTATTAATTCTTTATTGTCTCCATTTTTGGACATCAATAAATTGGCGCCGTCTGTGGGAACGTTGTAACAAGCCATTGCATTTCTTACCTAAAACCACTAATTCAGATCCTTAACGGAGACTTTTTAGAATGGAGGATATCCTTGAAAGTATTCGCATAACCGAGGTTCAGACACCACCTACCCCCACTGGGGCAGGCGAGTTTAATAACATACTAGTGAGTCTCGCTAAACGCAAAGAGGCGATCTTGGAGAGTGTCAGGAAGTTGACATATACCCTCCAGACCAAGCCAATGCCGCTCAACCCAGATAGCGTTACTCCTGAAACCGAGGCATCTAGAAGTGGCGACAAGCGATTTTCTCCAACGCCTCATAAGGAGAGGCAACATGAATACCATAGATGAGCAGTGGAGAATCTCGGGAGATTGAACTTGGGATCTTACGCTAACGCCAGTTCTTATCGGTGAACCGACTCGCAGTGGGACCATTCATACTTCCCCAAAGCTACCTCCAACATCCAGTCACCCAGCCACTTTGATGATCAATTGTATTCTGAGTAATGCCCTAGAGCGTCGAGCGATTAAGCAGAGGGTCAACATTTAACCAATTGGGCCTGCATTGTAAGCGCTGGCAAGTGCCAACGACATCCCGCTATCATTCCTAAAAAAGTGTGTAAGGACATAATTTGTTACCTTTAGAGTATGTCTTATACCGTTACACCTGTCGAAGAATAATTCAAGATCATTCAAGCATCAAGACGGATCCAAATATCAATGTTCTTCAACATTCAAGCTGCTGCGAGATAAATTTGGTAAAGTTTGTTTTTTAATTCCTTAGCATTTCACTTAGAGTGTTGGGATATTTTTATCAAATACTTTCTAAGTGTTGGAGCAGACTTTTTAAGTTTTCATCAAAAAATATTTTTTGAAGTTTTAAGGTGGATCATTTGCTCATGAAAGAAAATATTAATTTTTTAATATTTCGTTCGAACGATAGGCCTCTGTCACGCGATGTAGTTTGAGAAACACATGTATCCGTTCTAGCGATGCTACTATCTTGTTCAAGCGATCTTCCGCTTTAGATTTTCTATAAATTGGTTTTTCCAACTTCATTTTTTATCAGAAGATCTAAGATTACTGTTTTACGAAAACTCCTGCTGCATAAACGTTTGTCTTCTCTTTTAGGGTTTTAATCCTTTATTTTTTAATTCACAATCATCCCAGTGGTTTATGTGAGTTGTTTTGGAACCCAAGAAATCATCTTTGTGTCAAGTTTCTCTTGTAGAGGAGATCTCTACTGTTGATTTAGGTGTCGATTGGCTGAGGTATTGGACTAAAGACGACTGCTTGTGAATAGGGAGTGCTCGTGGGTATTCCTGGGCTGAATTGGAGCTGCAGTTCTGGCTTACTCCAGGTTGCGGGCTATGTGGATTTTCTGTGGCTAGTCCATTGCAGCTTTCACTATAATCATTGTATGTATTATAGTGAAATAAAGGTTTTACCCGAAAGGTTTTTTTTACTGAAATCTGTGGGTTAACAAACTTATTTGTGATGATTCGACAAACACACACACACATACACATACGTAGTTGCATGTTATAGGGATGAGTTAATTTGGTTTGATATTTGTCATCGATTAAATAAGGTTAACTTGGAAATTTGCAAATTTATTTAAATCAGTATCGTGCACACATTTACAATTTGGTATTAGAGCATGTTTCACTAAATTATTATGAATTCCTATTGTTTTTGCAAAATTTGTGTGATATTGATTTTTTTTTGAAAAATCCGAGTTTTAAAAAATTATTGCAAAGTTTCTGAACGAAATCTTATAGAATCAGTTGCAACCTTTTGAGGGGTCTAATTATGCTTACTGAAAATCCCGCATGAAATCGCATTTAAAAGTAATTGATGAGAGAGTTTGGGTAATTTGTGAAAGAGGCTAGACTCCTCCCATTGTCACTACAAATAATGTCACGAATTTAAAACTTGTGTTAGACTGGACTGAGGATGAGTTTAGGTGGAGAACGTTTAATTCATATGGGCTTAGTGCAATTTCGGGACACGTCACCCCCAATAAGTTCCGATGTATTATGACGTCAACCACGTCTAAAACAGTGCGGGATGTTTTACAACTCACCCATGAAGGCACTAACGCGATCAAAGATTCTAAAATTAAAAATTTAACTACTCAATTTGAAATGATAACCATGCTCGAGACTGAGTTTTCTGATTACTTTTATGATCGTTTATCTGACATTGTCAACACTAGTTTCAATCTTGATGAGCCTATACCTGATGCACGAGTGGTTAAAAAAAATTTATGATCACTACCAAAACATTTTATCCCTAAAGTGACTGTTTTGAATACCTTAGGTAATTTGAGTCTCGTCTGAAATTAGAAGAGCTGGTAAGATACCTCTAGACATATGAGATTGATATGTAGAGGGATAGAACTTAAATCCCAGTCTAAGAAGAAAAAGAAAGTGAGTTTTTATCAGGATGAGTTTTATTTTGATATGGCCATGCTTGCAAATTTTTTTGAAAACTTTCTCAAGTTTTCAAAACAATATTATTCCAATAAAAGATTTTTTGAGAAAAATAAAAATGAGGCCAAAGAGAGCGTTGAGAAAGAAGGTGAGAAAGAGGAAGAGGAGAAGTGTTTTGAGTCTACGGGGAGAGGCCATAGAGAATTTGAGTGTCCCACTAGGCTAAGGAGAAAAGGGCAAAAAGATTGCCGTGCCAGCCACTCTTAGCGATAGTGAGGAGGAGGTGAAAGATTTCGGGAATGAGTTGTCACATGGGAAATTTGTTGACTTTTTAGCTAGTCACGAGATCACACCTAGTTTGTCCCATGATGATGAGGATACTTGTGCAAGTGAGACCCCTGAGGATGATTTGAGTGCCTCTAGCGAGTCTGAGAGTGAGTGAGGTAGTGAGGGTCATAATGAGCTCCAGATCGCATTTAGAGATTTTTACGACGAGACCTTAATGACTAAAAAATTGAATAAGGAGTTAAGTCTTAGGGTGGGAGATTCAGAGAGAGAGTTAAGAGGTTTTGAGGGAGTTTGAGATGAAAGTGAGTCAACTCGAGAAGGTGAAGGTTTATTTAAGTGAATAGTTTATAGCTTTACACCGGGAAAAGTGTGATTTGACTACCATTGTGTTTAGTCTGACGATACGTGTATCCGAACTAGAGTGATCTTGAACATTCCCGGGAGGTCAAATTTCCTTTGGAGAACTCATCTAACATGGTTGAAAATATGGTTCTCAATCCCATTTTGGGTGGAGGTAAGAGTTTATGAATAAGTCATGACGGTGCTTCTACTTCCCAAGTTGCATCGAGTCGATTCTTTAGTTTGTGATAGATCCATATGGCTCTCAATCCAACCCAACTAGGCGTCCCATACTTTATAGGAGAGCACATAGGAGACATTTTGAGAGAGGTGTACCTAGGCATGTTTATGGCTGCACACACTACAAGAAGAAAGGACACCTTAGAGAGTTTTGTTTTAAGTTGGGTCATGTGTCACGTTTTGCTACTACACATGTTCACACACATGCAGCCACACTTGGTGCTATGGATGATTACTCGAGAGAGTTTGCACATATTAGGGAGCATGTAATGTTTTTGGTTAACACTTCACATGATTTGATGGAGTTTTTTCATAGGATGTCACCACCTTTAGAAAACTCCACCGCACCTAACAGTTGAGGTTTAGACTTGTTTGCTAGCATATAATGACTTTAATGATAATATTTTTGCCTATTGCCAGTGTGTACCAATTTTGTAGTTATGTTTTATGTTTTGATATTTTTTTTTAAAAATTCAAAAAGATTTTCTACTTTTTTAAGAAAATTTTGAAAGTTTTATTTTTATAAACTTTTTGGAAAAAATCAAAAAGAGTTTTGTATTTTGTTTTACACCATATATGAATGGACATTTAGGATGACCGAGTCACAATTTTATTCCATATCCATGTTATGATTTGATAGTGTTTTGATATGCGTCATCATTTCATTTTTGTGCTTTACAATGTTTGGAGTCATTGAGATGTGATTTGTTGTTACTACCTACATGCTTGACTCCTGAGTTCCTTTAATGCACACTTGCACGAATTTATTTGATTATTGTACGTGTTTATCAAATTTGGTCGGAGTGTTGTCATATCAATTCTATCTTTAAAACAAACCATACGTAATAAAACTTGACAATGGAAGTAGTGCATGTAGAAATTATTTATCGCGAGGATTTAATTGCAAAAAAATATGATGAGTGAATCACGAGAAAGGGCTACGAGAGTACACAATTAACTCACAGTGAAAGCCACCATTTAAATGAGCCCAAAAAATTTAAAGTTAATAAAAAGACAAATATGTCAAAAATGGGCACCTCAAAAGAAAAATATAATAATTATTTATGAGGGAGTTTGGATGGAAAGTAATGAAAAAACAGTTTGCACGTATTGATAGTGTCATGAAAAAGAATTTACATAGTTTTAGACGTTATTGGTGTTGGAATCATTCTTGACTTTGATGTGTTGATGGATTGAGTCGATGTCATGTAAATTCAACACTTCTAAGACTAAAGGATGATTTTGAGATTCACTCGTTAGGAGTACACATATTCATCGTGCACATATGTTATGCTTGATTGAGTTGATTTTTCTATCGAATATTTTCACACCCATTCATTATATTTCCATGATTTGGTCGTCTTAGTGTAAATTTATGGTTTTTGATTTTTGTAAAATTACTCTTGCATTTTTTTTGAAAAAATTGAAAAAAAAATAGTCTGTTCTTCCTTTAAGGATTCCTTTGTATGAGCGTAGTTTGATTCATATTTGCTATGCATTTTTGTCGTGATAACTCCATGTTTATTTTGTTTATTCATTTTCTTGTCTATTTCGGTCAAATAAAAAGGGTGAGAAAGAATTATGGTGGAGTTTTGATTATATTGATCGATTTATTCTTATATCATTTCAAACTCGATACGTCACGAAGGTATTTTCTTTGTCTCATGTGTGTAGGTACAAAGATTGAAGGTCATTATTTTGCACACCCGGATGAGAAAAACATTCAAGCATCAATACGGATCCGAATATCAATGTTCTTCAACATTCAACCCTCCGCGAGATAAATTTGGTAAAGGTTGTGTTTTAATTCCTTAGAATTTCACATAGAGTGTTGGGATATTTTTGATCAAATATTTTTGAAGTGTTGGAGCAGACTTTTTATGTTTTTCGTTAAAAAATATTTTTCGGAGTTTTAAGGCGGAGCTTGACTGACTAAAGAAAATATTATTTTTTTATTATTTCACTTAACCGACAACAATACATCATTCGAGCAATAGGCCTTTGTCACGCGATGTCGTTGGAACGACATGTGTATCCGTTCGAGAGACGCTACTATCTCGTTCGAGCGATCTGCCGCCTTCGATTTTCTATAAATTGGTTTTTCCAACTTTTTTTTCCAGAAGATCTGAGATTACTGTTTTACGAAAACTGCTACTGCAGAAACATTTGTCTTCTCTTTTAGGGTTTTAATACTTTGTTTTTCAATTCACAAATCATCCCAATAGTTAATGTGAGTTGTTTTTGAACCTAAGAACACATCTTTGTGTCAAGTTTCTCTTTTAGAGAAGATCTCTATTGCTGTGTGTCAATAGGGAGTGCTCGTGGGTATTCCTCGGTTGAATTGGAGTTGTGGTTCTGCTCGACTCTAGGTTGCGGTCTATGTGGGTTTTCTGCGGTTAAATCATAGCAGATTTTATTGTAATCAATTTAAGTATAATAGTGAGATAAAGGTTTTACCCGAAAAGGTTTTTTTTCCTGAAATCTGCGAGTTAGCAATTTTATTTATGATGGTTTGACACACACACACACACACACACGCATAATTGCATGTTATAGGACTAAATTAATTTGGTTTGATATTTGTCACCGATTAAATAGGGTTAACTTGGAAATTTTAAAATTTATTTAAATTAGTAACGCGCACAGATTTACAAATTGGTATCAAGTAGGTCCACTACCAGGATATCCCGTTGCTCTGTTCGAGCGTCGACTGAAGTCCAACAGACTTTTTAGGAAGACATTTCGATCGAAAGTCGAAGATGAGCAGAAAGGCCAGTTGAAAGCGATAACCAGCCGTGGAAAGGATCTCCATTTATGCCCTCTGTCGTGGCATACCCCACCCCGACGAAGTTCAATCCACCGGTCATTACTCCAAAATATGATGGGAAAATAGATCCCAACCTGCGTATTGAATAATACCAAGCTGCTGTAGATATCTACTCCATCCCAGACGAAATGAGGTGCCAGACATTCTTCAGCACCATAATCGACTCAGCCCAAATATGGTACAACACTATGCCAAGAGGATATATCAAGATTTTTTAGCAATTAGACAAACTATTTGTCAGCAATTACTACTTTGGCACATGCCCGAAAAACAAGTAGCCCACCTACTCGGTGTTCGGCAAAGGGCAAATGAGAGCACCTGTGACTACATCACTCGATTCATCACTGAAAAACTAGAGATAGTTGATTACAACGAGTCGATTGCTATCACTGCCTTGATGAGTGGGTTGCGATCATGCAAGTTATTTTGGGCATTAGCCAAGGAGTTGCCCAAGACCATGACATAATTTCTAGCCAAAGCGGGAAAAATCATGAACGTCGAAGAGGCGATGGTGGCCAAAGAGTCCAATAACTCGAAGCCCTCGATCGAAAAGAGCAGCGGGAAGTAGGAATAAAAGGATAAAAAGGGCGATAAGCCGAGAAAGTACGATGAGTAAACGCCCCTCATGGTTGAAGTTCACCACATCCTGGAGGAAATCCAGGAAAGCAAAGATCACAGATGGTCAGGAAAGCTGAAGTTACCGGTAAATAAGGGAGACATGAGCAAGTATTGTGAATTTCATAAGGACCATGGCCATAATACAGACCATTTATATCTCTGAATAATGAGATTAAAAGTTTGATAAGGAGGGGAAAGTTTTACAAGTATATGGATAATGGTGGTCGATCAAACCCAGAAGAAGGCAAAAGCAGGAGACGATCAGTGTCACCCTGTCGGAGGGCGGACGCCAAGAAAAATAAAAGGCGCGATGACTCAGATGACGATCCAGATCTTCCTAAAAAGCATAAGGAGCCCATACGTGATGTATGCATGATAAATTTTGATTTCCAATTCATCATCGGAGGTGGAGCCAGAGGAGGAGAAGACCTCGTAAAAAGGAAGGCCAACCTCAACGAGGTCGAATCTTACGAACAAGCACAAGACAACTTAACAGTAAACTCCAAAAATTGGGCACGAAAGGTAAATAAAGACAAGTTAATTGTTGGATTCTCAAAGAATGATTTATGGGGGGTGTTATACCCCCATAATGACCCTTTCGTTATCACTGTGGTTATCCAAGAAGGACGAGTAACGAGGATCCTGGTGGACAACGAAAGCTCTGCAGACATAATGTTTTACATGTACTATAATAAGTTAATACTGGAGGATGTGGAACTCACACATTATCATCAGCCTCTAATATGATTTTTAGGAAAAAGGGTATTCCCCATGGGAACAGTAGAGCTAGAGTTTGCGGTCGACACGTGGACGATCAGCCGAACTAAGAAAATACTGTTCTTTATCCATGATAAGAACCTACTTTTAGTCTACATTATTATATTTGGAAGGATCGACCTGAAGAAATTTGAAGTTGTCCCATCTATGGTGAACCAATGCTTGAAGTTTTCAACTCACTTTGGAGTGGGCGTCGTCAATGGAAATAAAAACATGCTATTTCATTTTAGCAGACAGGAAGAATGAAAGAAAATAATGACCACCTACCATATCGAGACCATCAATTACCGAGATGAGGCAAAACTGGTCAAGGGACATCATGTTGAAGAAATTGAGACAGTCCCACATGACGATAGCCACTCAGAGAGGACAATTTAGATTGAGTTTCTATTAGATCCTCTTTTAAGGAAAATTCTTATCAACTTTTTATAGAAGTGTAAAATAGTAGTCTCTTGGAGCCACGAGGACATGTCGGGGATAGATCCTGACTTCACGTGCCACGAGTTAAACGCGATGCAGGGCGTAAGGCCAGTCCAGCAGAAATGAAGATTTTTTGATGCTGAAAAAAATCTCGTTGTCCATGAAGAAGTCCTCAAACTACAGAAAGCTAACTTCAAAGATAAAGTCATGTAGTAGGAATGGTTGGATAGTGTGATCATGGTATGAAAGAAAAATGATAAGTGGAGGATGTGCGTCAATTTCACCGACCTGAACAAAACATGCCCGAAAGATTATTTCCCGTTACCATGGATTGATTAACTCATTGACGCCACAGCAGGCCATAAACTCCTCTATTTTATGGATTCGTATTCAGGTTACAACCAGGCCAGGATAAAGCCCTCTGATAGAAAAAACCTTCTTTATAACCCACCGAGGTACCTACTATTATAATGTCATGTCGTTCGGCCTTAAAAAACACACGCCACCTACCAGAGATTGGTAAACAAAGTCTTTGAAGACCAGATAGGGGTTAACATGGAGGTTTACGAGGAGGACATTCTCAATAAAAATAAGGTGTCAGTCGACCATATTAAGTACCTCGACCAAACCTTTGATTAATTGGAAAATTTCCGAATGAAGCTGAATCCCACCAAGTGTTTATTCAGAGTGAAGGAAGGAATGCTCTTAGCATTTATTACAAACCAACGAGGAATCGAAGCCAATCCTGATAAGATTCAAGCTTTGCTTAACATGAAATCTCTAATAACGAAGAAGAAAGTATAAAGACTAACTGAGCATGTGGCAACACTAAATAGGTTCGTTTCTAGAGCCACTGGAAAGTGCTTGCCTTTCTTCAAGGTGTTACAAAATTCATTCGAATGAAATGAGGAATGAAAAAATATGTTCATAGAACTGAAGCGCTATATATGCTCCCCGCCCCTCTTATCACGACCAGTTGTAGGGGAAAAAATTTACTTGTATCTCGCCTTATCCAAATCAACCATCATCTCGGCACTAGTAAGGCAGGAAGAAGGGGTTCAAAAACCATTTCACTAGACCAGCAGAGCCTACTAGAGGGCTGAGGTTCGGTATCTATGAATGGAAAAACTAGTGCTAGCACTAACCAAAACCTCATGAAGGAAGGATGAAGCCATATTTCCAGGCTCACACCATAATGATCTACATAGACTTGCCTCGATGTAAAATATTAAGCAAACCTAAAATTTGGTCGGCTCATGGCGTAGGCCATGGAACTAGGTGCGTATGATAGTCAATACGAATCGAGGACCATAATAAAAGAGAAGGTGCTGGCAGACTTCATTGCGAAATTCACCTACGATGATAAAACATCTGAGTAGACTCCTCATGGATATCTCTAACCTTAATAACAAATCACCACGACCAGAAGAGGCCACGATCCCAAGCAACACCGAGCAGACTCCTTAAGGAGAGAGGTCCCCCAAAGGAGATAAGGGACAGCACAATGAATCCCAACGACTTTTTGAGTTCGAAAAAATGGAAGAAGGTGAATTCACATGAGATTGACCAATTTAGAAATTATACGCTGATGGATCATCCTGTTCGGCAGGAAGCATCATACTTGCCACACCAGATGACATAGATATGGAATACGCCATGTGCTTCCAATTTGAAGCATCCAATAATGAGGTAGAATACGAGGCCCTTATCGCTGAGCTCAGCCTAGCCACATCCATGGGAACTGAGCATATAGCAACACATAGTGACTTCTAACTAGTTCTCAACCAGATATTAGGAGTTTACGAAGCTAGAGAGGAATCCATGGAAAATTATATGGACATAGTTCGACAGAGGTTAAGAGAATTCACGAAAGAGAAGATACTGAGAATCCCCAAGTTGGAAAAAGTATGAGCAAACACCCTATATAGGTTAGCTTCAGCGACTAGAACATTATTGAGAAGAACTATACCAATTGAAATGCTTGCACAAAGGATCATTGAGGCCGCACCACATCAAGTAGTGGAGATAAACTTGGGACCTTCCTGGATGGACCCCATATGAGTATACATTGAAGAAGGAAAGCTTCCAATAGACTCAAATGAAGCAAGAAAGTTGCGCTATAAGGAAACACAATATGTCTTGGAAGTAAGAGTATTGTATAGGAGAGGATACACCGTCTCACTTTTGAAATGCGTTCACCTAATAGAAGTGAACAAGCTTATTAAGGAGGTACACGAGGGATATTGTGGAGCACATTCATCCAAAATATCATTGGTTAAGAGAATAGCAACCCAAAGACACTACTGGATGACCATGAAGGCTGACTACAAAGACGTGAGAAGATGTGATAAGTGTTAAAGGTTTGCAAAGATCCATCGTTCTCTAGGGGCTTCATTTACTCCAATTGTGTCACCCTAGCCATTCACTATGTGGGGAATAGACCTGGTCGGATCGTTGCCGAGAACAAAAGGATAATACAAGTACCTCATGGTGGTGGTGGACTACTTTACTAAGTGAGTAGAATTTGAGCCCTTAACAGATATGCCTTACGAAAGGGTATTTCAATTTATCTGAAAGATGATCATATGCCACTATGGAATTCCCTTCACATTTATAACTAATCACGACACGTAGTTTGACAACCAAGATTTCGAAGACTACAATATTAGATCCATAATTTGGCACCGAAGCAGTCATCGCCAATTGGATAGGTCTCCCTTGTCACAAAGTTCTCAATTTTGATTCCCCAATAAGTGATTTGGCAAGAAGGCTGAACCTCGATCTGATTGAGGAAGTTAAAGAGGATGTAGTGTTGTGCATGGCTGCCTATCAGTAAAGAGTGGTACACTACTAAAACTGTCGGGTGAAGACAAGCATCTTAAAAGAGAGGGACTACATCCTCAAGAAAGTGATACAAAAGAACAACAAGCTAGAACCAAACTGGCATGGACCATACAGGGTAACCAGTGTCGTCAGGCCGGGGACTTATCGAATTGAAACTTTGGAGGGTGAGTAGCTAAAAGACCCCTGGAATTTGGAGCATCTTAGTAAGTATTATCAGTATCCTATTAGTTATTTTATTTATGTATAAAACACCATTTAAATTAATAAAATGTTGTTTATTCTCTTGCTTCATTGATTTTTTGTGAATATGATAAGCATATAAAAGTGGCGCTACTAAAAATAACAACGTCAAAATAAAGATGTCAGTCCGAATGCATGACCTCATAGGCTGTAAACAGTCGAACTTGAACAAACATTTTTCCATAAGTCTACTAAACCCTTGTATGACCCCGTAGGTCATGAACAAGGTTGTCGGCTACATGTACGGTGTCAAAGGTCACGAAAAATGTGGTCAACTAAAAAAGTTGTACGACCTCATGGGTCATGAATAGTTAAATGACTCCTAAAGTTATACCAAACCCTTTTATGACTTCACAGGCCACGAATGAGGTAGTTGGCTAGGTCATAACACAATGTAGTCGGCTAGTATCTGTATGACATCATAAGTTGTGAACTGTTACACTTGTATCAATTCACCATCGTAGGTGCACCACCTAAAAGCTCTGTATGACCTCACAGGTTGCGAACAGAAGCATCAAGTATTATCTCTAACAAAGCAATAAGATATAAATAAACAAAGCCGCATTTTAAAGGGCAGAAATGCAATAAGGATTATATTATAAAAAGGATGTTCAAAGTTATAGAAGCATTGTTAAGCAAAAACATGCTTCACACAAAAATACAGAGAAGTCTATCAGCAGACGGAACATCACCCTTTTCTTTAGACATGTTGGCCACCTCATCGTCGTCTCCTTGCCATCCATTCACAATTTCAGCAATGTCAGGAAAATGAGAGGCCACCCTATTTTTGAGATCTTCATACTCGTCCAAGAAGTAGCCCAAGCATTCAGTATTAAAGTCAACTGACTACTTGAAGGCTTCAACAGTAGTAGTACCAGCGCTAGCCAGAGCGTCCCGAGAAATCTGCAGTTGTCTTTCAAACTTCTCCCTTTCCACTGTAAAGGCATCATTTAAGCTCTGGATTTTGGCATCATAAGTGTTGGAATTATCCTTGAGAGTTACATTTCTTCCTCTATTTTACTCAGCTCCTTAGTCCTAAATATCAACCATTTGCCCCATTCCTTTAGCTCCTCATAAACCTTATTGTAACCAGATTTTAACGTCTTATTCTCCTCAGCAAGTTCGTTGAAGGCTACGTGATTAACCAAGGATTTCTCTCACAGGATGGTACACACTATGGATGCCTAGGCTATAAATAGCAAGGCATGGCCAGAGTACGATGGATGGACACTTAAAAACCATAGACCAAGGATCAATAAGAAATACATACTGCAGATAGTCGATGCTGGGCTAAGGTCCATAGGGAATCCGGATCCGAACAATGTAAAAACTCAAAGTCCTTCATGTGGCCCGAACAGTTGAGCAATTCCAAAGCATTCTTAGCATGGTAAAAGAAAGATTTCGGGTCAGATTTCAAGTCTTCAAAGTTAACTTATGCTCAGGGTTAAAGTCAAATTCTGTAACCTTCCCATAATGAGACATGTGACCAGGATTCGACTCGACTCCGGGCTATGATGAACGACCAAGTCCCCTCAGAAGCTTGTGTAAGGGTTGCCTATCTTCTTAATCTTCCCTTTACCTTTTTTCTCCCACTGAAGAATCCATGGGAGCTTTTCAATTACCTTTAGTCATTGCAGCAGCTTCCTAACGTTGAGCAGTCTAATCGATCGCCCCATAATTGGTACCTTACTCAGACTCTACCTATTTCTTTCTGGCCCTATCCCTCTTTTGACGAGCTTCAGTATATAATGGTCCGGACCTAGCCCTCATTCGTACGGAAACCCAGGCCTAAGATTCTAAAACATCATTTCCCCAATATAGTCTTATATGCGTTCAGAGGCAATTAAGTTAAAGTCACACCGTAAACTCTCATAATGGAGCAGATGGCGGGATGAAGAGTAAGTCTTAATCATACTTGGAGAGCCCACAAGGGAATGAAAATCTCTTCTGAGTCTCGAACATAATAACATATCTCAGAAAGACCGGGCATTCCGGTTTGAATGGTTATGGGTAGGGAACATCTTTCTCTTCTCGCATCAAGCTCTTCCTTAGTCACTATAAATTGATTTGAACAAGCATCTGTCTCAGTTGAATTGTAGTTACTGTGTTGGAATGTGAGGCCCCAAATTTTTGAAAACTTACCAAAAATTAAATATATTTCCTTTTTAATTATGTGGAAGCGAGATGATGGTTCAATTAAATTTTTTTTTAATTTCTTTTCAAATTAAACTTAAAACAAAGTGAAATAGGGCAAAACACACAGACACTTTTAATTTCACTTAAACACAATTAATTCAAGTCCTAGAAATTTGCCTAAGTCATATTTTCCATTTTATCAAATTAGGCCAAACCAAATTTTAACAAATTAAATTATTGACTTGAATAAACTCCACATTTAAACCATAAACATTACCCAAATTAATTTAGCACCAAATTAAACAAGTAGTGAAATAAACCAATTTTATCTTTTTACCTATGCCACGATGTACGAGGAAAAATCTACAAAGGAAAAAAACCTCGGACGAACCTAGCCTTAAGTCCACTAAGTACGAAATTACAATTACAAGCAAGATGACTTACAACACTCGAATCGACTCCTTGAACCCCCGACGCGTCTTCTTGAAAATAACTCTGCTTAGCTGATAATCCTGGAGTCCACTGGAACCTTGGAATCCACCAATGAGGAACTAGGAAGCAACCGTCAATCACACATAGTGCCTTTCACCATGTGATAATGTCGCAGCCAAAAAGAACTTCTTCTTCTTTGAGGGATTTAGAAGAAAACCCAAACACTCTTTCAATAGTAGAGATAAACCGGTGCCAAAACACTCCAAGCAATAATATATATTTGAAACTTGGATAAATAAACTTTGGGTGTAAACAAAAGTGCTTTTACAGATTTTCTTGAAAAATTAACACTTTAAACAATGAACTTTTTCTTGGAAAGTTGAACTCTCAAAACTCTCTCTAGGAGTTGGAATAGTATGAAAAAGT
The DNA here is from genome assembly GCA_949130495.1 of Sambucus nigra. Classification (NCBI taxonomy): domain Eukaryota; kingdom Viridiplantae; phylum Streptophyta; class Magnoliopsida; order Dipsacales; family Adoxaceae; genus Sambucus; species Sambucus nigra. Next base: position 14,204,126 of record OX422211.1, on the reverse strand, counting down.
TGTCTTCAAAAAGTTAGTTCCCACATTTAAGAAGTATGTCAAAAAGTAAGTGGGGTAAAGTAGTGGGAAAATGGAAAAAATTGGCTTAAAACTATTCCCGCTGTTTTTTTGTTAGAAATCTCGTTCGAACGAGTACGTTCGAACGAAAATTCTTATGAAAAAATAGAAAAAATTATGAAATTTAGTTTGAAATCTCGTTCAAACGAGGTCGTTCGAACGACTTTTCAAATTAGATTTCAGACCTTGATTCTAGATAATTTCGATACGAACGCGCGACTGCGAGTTTCGTATTTTTCTGATTTTTTTGGATTTGATATGATTTTTCTATGGAAAGGTGTCCGAGAACAAAATCTTTAGAGCTATGAAGTCAAAAAAAATTAACAAAAAAATACTAACACCCAGAATAAATTTCAAAGCTCCTATATATATATATATATATATTAATACATTCATACCTTTTGGAGACTATGAAATCCTCATGTTGATGACGTGAAATGAGGCACTGAAGTGCGACAAAGATGTTTTCTTGAAACGTGGGACACAACGTCTTCAAATGTAACAGGTCATAGGCTTGAAGGATGCTCAAGAACTTTATCCTATAACTCAACTGTTTTTGTCCGAAATTGAGCCAATACTACATTAAGACTTAATCGGAAACTTATGTCTTTACAAATCTCATCGTTTTGCTATTCCGGGACAAAATCCAAACAAAAATCCTAAAGGGCCGTCAAGCTCTACTATCAAACTATAAAGCAAATCCCACCCAAAATAAAAAATTACATATCTTGACTAAAAAACCCAAGGATCAATATCTTTGTCGATGAAAGTTTCTACTTAGAAGAATTCCTGCACACTTAAGCAAACTATCAAACACATAGGGAATATCAAGGATATTAAATGCATGTAAAATAAATACTCCCCCTAAATTAATTCTCCCCTTTATCAACTATGATCAACCTAAGAAGATAGCGCATTCCCCTAAGTTAAATCTCCTAAACTAAGATACGATTATAATAGGATTAGATACCATTTTTCCCCTATCTTTCTCCCCCTTTTTGTTCAGGAATAGACAAAGGATATAAACTAATTTTAAACACGATGAAGTTGAAAGTGATAAGAACATAAAAGCATATGTGCAACAAATGCATAATTGATCCAACAAATAATTACGGATACCAACTAAGATGCAAGAAAATGATACCAATATGATACATAAAATATTAAGCATGTGATATCAACAAAGAGTGCAACTAGATAGATACCAATTATGAATTAAAGAATAAATGGACTAGAAGGTAAGGCAAAGACAGAAAAATATCATATATATACATAGACTAAATATACCAATAATGCTCATGCAAGTATATATAGATATAAACACACAAATGACAAAAAATACGATAAGTTTTTCATACTCGTATCGAAAAAATGTGTCATATGAAAACGAAAGTTTTGGGGGTGTGAACTAGTAACAATTAAATTTAGACCCAATCACTTAAAACATGTTCACGTAGTTCTCAATTGATTGCAAAATTCATCACATTTGAATATAATCTCACGTGACAATATAAACTGAACTCAATGAACAAACAAACACAATGCATACAAGCCTAGACTTTTAATGGTTCCACAAACCAATATAGTCATGACAATGAAAGGAAAACTAGGATAAATGGACATTGTGAAAACCATTGATATACCATCCAATCTCCCTCAATAAGCATATATTATTCTTTTAAATGATAATATCAATTAAACATAGGCCTTGGTAATTATTTTTCTTTTTAATGCCATATTTGCTTTTAGGCCTTTGGACCACGTATTTATTTTAGGTCAATTTCAAACGGTGGCTTACAATCACAAAGGATAATAAATCCTTTCGGATCCCTTCCCCGTGCACATTTATATATATCATTTTTTTATATCTCACACAAATCTCACGTGCAACGGATTTTGACATGCACTAGTTCTCCTAGGTCAGAAATATGTAGATGAAAAAATTGATAAGACAACACCTCACAAATCTCAAATATAACATATGAAGTTAAATTTCAAAAGAGGTCGTGGATGTGTGAATTGAGGCATATGAAAATAGAATCCATTTAAACAACACAAAATCCAACTACTCCATGTAAGCATGGTAAAGAACATTTTAAGGATTGATAATCTTAACCAAAAGTTCTAGCCACATGGGAGAGTAAAGGAAGAGATTCAAACCCCAGTATATGCCACATAAAGTGTGTCAAACTAACATACACACAAAATAAAAAAAATCTTTTTGAGTTTTTGAAAAATTTTAACCAAAAATAAAAAATAGTTACTCAAAAGACATACAAAATCATTTGTATTTTTCATCAAGCCTAAATTACTAAAAAAGTGAAATACAAATGATAAACATAAATCTTTTTGTATTTTTCATTTAAAGCAAACTAAAATGAAACAAATATAATACAAAAGATAAACAAGTCATGATTTCTAGCATGAGATATGAAATAAAGCAATGACTAGAAAATGACTAAACATGCATACACCTAGCAATGATATATAATATGAATCACAAAAAGCTAGAGTATGCAAACAAAACTAACACATTCAACCTTTAAATTTAGCAAGGGAGATTTCATGTGATAGCAAATGATAATAAACAAATGTAATATCTAGTGCGTCTAAAAATGATTTCCTAACCCATATAGATGTATATTTTAAGTGATGGGATTTCGAAAGTAATGAAATGCTAGACATAGACTTCCTAGGGCTTCTTTTAAGATCAAAACAAAATGACCTAAGGTGACCTTTCCTACCACAATGCAAGCATGTGTAAACACGAGGAATGTTACCTAAGGTGTGGTCTTTTCTAAAGTCCTTGGATAAAGTTGACCCTCTAAAATAAATAATGGTCTTAGATTTAGCAACGGAAGCATTTGAATAAGATGTGCTAGAACCATTACAACAACTACTCGAGTCTTGTAAATCATTTTTCAATTTTAAAATTTCGGACTCAAGTAATAAATTAGACTCCACAATTTTACGAGACTCCTTCTTTAAATTTTCTATAACTCCTAGAAGGTTATCACGCTCCCCCTCAATGTGAGCAAACATGTCCCTAAGAGTCTTTTCTCGACAATCACTCTCTTTCTTGGACATTTCTAAAATATTTAAATTGTAATTTATGTCCATGAGATTTTCATGAAAAATATCTTTATGAGATAGTCAGGTTTGTAAAAATTCAATTTTAGCTTTAAAACAAGAATTTTCATTTTCAAGAAATTTATTTCTTTTTGCAAATGTCAAATTTAATTCTCTTAATTTTTCATTACACTTATTAAGCTCATTAAATTCCTCTCTAAGAGAAAAAACTTCATTATCAGTAGAAATGGACAAATTATCATTAAGACGTCCCATCGAGAGATACAAACAAAAATTGAGAGTGAGTAAAAAATGAACCACCTAAAAATACAAGGGGCACAACAATTATAAAAGCCGAAAACGGATCTTTGACACGATAAATTAGCGTTCCGGCTCTGATATCACTTGTTGGAATGTGAGGCCCCAATTTTTGAGAACTTACCAAAAATTAAATCAATTTCCTTTTTTAAATATGCGGAAGCGAGATGATGGTTCAATTAAAACAAAATTTAATTTCTTTTAAATAGGGCAAAACACACACACACTTTTAATTTCACTTAAACAAAATTAATTCAAGTCCTAGAAATTTGCCTAAGTCATATTTTTCATATAATTAAATTAGGCAAAACCAAATTTTAACAAATTAAATTAATGACTTGAATTAACTCCACATTTAAAGCATAAACATTACTCAAAGTAATTTAGCACCAAATTAAACAAGTAGTGAAATAAACCAATTTTATCTTTTTACCTAAGCATGCGTTCTAAGTGATTTTGCAAAAAAGATAAAATAAATAATAAATCCACTACGCCGCAATGTACGAGGAAAAATCCACAACAGGAAAAAATCTCCGACGACCCTAGCCTTAAGTCCACTAAGTACGTAATTACAATTACAAGCAAGATGACTTACAACACTCGACTCGACTCCTTCAAGCCCCGACACGTCTTCTTGCAAATACCTCTTCTTAGCCGACAATCCCGGAGTCCACTGGAACCTTGGAATCCACCAATGAGGAACTAGGAAGAAACCGTCAACCACACATAGGGCCTTTCACCATGTGAGAATGCCGCAGCTAAAAACAACTTCTTCTTCTTTGAGGGATTTAGAAGAAAACCGAGAAACTCTTCCAATAGTAGAGATAAACTGGTGACAAAACACTCCAAGCAATGACATATATATTTGAAACTTGGATAAACATGTAAACAAAATTTCTTTTTAAAGATTTTCTTTAAAAATTAACACTTTAAACAATTAACTTTTTCTTGGAAAGTTGAACTCTCAAAACTCTCTCTAGGAGTTAGAATAGTATGAAAAAGTTGTCTTCAAAAGGTTAGTTCCCGCACTTAAGAAGTATGTCAAAAAGTAAGTGGGGCAAAGTAGTGGGAAAGTGGTTAAAACTGGCTTAAAACTGTTCCCGATGTTTTTTCGTTAGAAATCTCATTAGAAGGAGTATGTTTGAACGAAACTTCTTACGAAAAAATGGAAAAAAATTCTGAAATTTCGTTTGAAATCTCGTTTGAACTAGGTCATTCGAACAAATTTTCTATGCGATTTCAACCTTAATTCTAGATAATTTCGATACAAACGCGTGGCCGCCAGTTTCGTATTTTTATGATTTTTTTTGGATTTGATAAGATTTTTCTACGGAAAGGTGTTCGAGAACCAAATCTTTACAACTATGAATTCAAAAAAAAATTAACAAAAAAATACTAACACCCAAAATAAATTTCCAAGCTCCTATATATATATATATATATATATATATATATATATTAATACATCCATACCTTTTGGAGACTATGAAATCCTCATGTTGATGACGTGAAATGAGGCACTGAAACTCGACAAAGATGTTTTCTTGAAATGTGGGCTGCAACTCTTCAACTGTAACATGTCATAGGCTTGAAGGATGCGCAAAAACTTTATCCTATGACTCAAGCATTTTTTTTTCGGAATTCAGCCAATACTACATTAAGACTCAATCGGAGACTTGTGTCCTTACATATTGGAAGACCCAATAGGATCCTCTTCTTCCTCATCTTCACCAAAAGTCTCTACATGAGACCCCTTAATGGAAAGGTGGAGACCCATACTTTCTAGTATGTTGCCTTCTGCCCTATCCGTGGAAGCTCCTCAAAAAGGGAGTTAGGATTTGGGGGATCCATAAATACCGTGTTCACCAACTCACCCTCACTAATAGAAGAGACAAAGCAAGGGGATTCTAAAATAGAGGAGGAAATGTAGGGAACACCTGGGTAAATAAAGGAACCACAACTAGAAGGGGTGTTAGGAGTATAAAGAGGATGACCCGTCTCCTCCTCTAGTCTAACCACCTATAGAGGATGGGGAAACCTCCTCTCTGTGATACCAAGATGCTCTGGCTCTAAACTTCGAACAAATTCATAAACTCTTTGGATGTGAGGTGATAAATTCATGCTTGTTCCTAAACTTTGGTTCAACTAAACCTAGGCCAACCAACTCAATGGCCATCTAAATGTTGTAACCACCAGATTACAACAAGAACCAACCAACAAATAAAATGAATGGTGAAACCCTAACTAAAGTAATAAAGGCATACCTAATAAAGCAAGACAATGGAGAATAAAGCCAAGAAAAATGAAGGAATACATACTGAAGTATTCTGGCAAAAAAATAATTAAGCTTTCACATATAATGGAAATGACGCTTAAGACTTTCTCTCTCTTTAGCTCTGTGTAAATCTTCAAAGTGAATCAAGTATGGGAAGTTGCGTGTCTTTATACACTTTGATGAAAGATTGAAGAAACGCAGAAGATATAACGTCAACAAACCTACAAAAATAAAAACGGAGGTACAGACTATTAGCGCGCGTGACTAGTCACCATCATTAAACAACAGACCCTTCTGTTTCCTAACATGTGTCCTTGATGTATCATGAAGAAGATTAAAGGAAATCTTCTTCGATTCAGGATGACCATGACGAGCCGAACACAAATGGGCAAGTACGAGCATCACATAACACCTCTTCCACTCACTTAGCCTCGAATTGGGGAGTTCTTACAAGAGGTCTTGGGTTCTTTCTGTTAGACCTCTATAGTCTCAATAGAGAATAAGTTGTAAATAATCCAAGAGAATTAATAGAAGTGCTCGACTTCTTCATCTAAGGAGGTCGTCTCAGTACTGGATTGCTCAACCTCTCCTTTTACTATAAGATTGGACACGCATGTATTCCCGTGGACACTTACACATGATATATACCTTATTAACCATGTGGGATTACAACCACCAAATTTATTACATCATGATTATCTGGGCGCTCATCATAAAAGTTATTTTGTACTTCAAGGCGTTCATATAATATTATGATAAACATATATCAAGATGTAACTGCCTGATTTGTGAGGGCACTCCATCTCTTTGTAATTAGAGGAGATAAATATGAAATAAGGGAAACGTTTTTTATACCTTCTCAAGCCTTGAGTTGTATAAAAAAAATCCTATATTGTAACTGTATCAACAAGTGCAATAACCAAGAAGTACCACCGTGGATGTAGGTTTCCTCCAAGGGCCAAACCATGTAGAAATCATTGTGATTTCACTATCTCTCATCCCCATTCTCTATAATTATTACTTATCATAAATGGTCTCTATTGATTAATTGTTGTCTCCATTTTTGGACGTATATATGTTGTCTCCATTTTTGGACGCACACACACACATGTATGTATGTTTGACAACACAGTCGAGGTTATTTTTAGAGAGGGACCAGGCACCACATGGTTAATTGATTGAACCAGGACTTTTGGGGAGGTCGATGCATTATGTTCACACGTTCAGGATGGACACCCCTCTCATGAGGAGTGATGCGAATAGATTGATCCATCAAGTGACTTAGGTGATTATCTTACTACATGTTGACATGTTTAGATCACGTGCATGAGGGTTACCGTTTTGTGATGAGTGAAGACTGGATGACTGAATCCGTCAATTGGGTGTGGGTATGGACCTATTGGTGGTATTACTGCATAGTGATCCCCCTTTGTCGAATTATTTGTGTTTGATTAATCCCGTAAGGTGAGAGACTCCTATGGACTTGTTTATAGAAGCACGTGATGGTCCCCTGAAGATAGAGACCTTCGTGCGGTTACTATGTATATGATATTAGTTTGGTGAAAGACATTTTAATTGAAATCCTTATGTCACATTTATGTTTTTTGTTATGGGATTGTGTACACCTTATTTTGCGATGACATGAGTGAGGGTAGACTCAGGATTGTATTGTGTATATACATTGTAGTTCAGTGGTGAACACATTTAATAAAAATATCTTAAAATAGAGAAAATGTAAGGTTATGAGATAGTGGGTATATTAATGAGATTAGTTTGCGTGAGCATTGGGGTGTATTCTACGTGGATAGTAAGTTGCATTCCATGATAGTTATTCGTTATGTGATAGTATTTGATAGCCTAGTAATGCAGACTTTTAGAATAAGTTATGCCTTGGGTTGGGACACACTCGTACTATTTCACTTACATGAGATGTGAGGTATTCATCGGACATGAGTGTCAAAGGAATGACATGTTTTTCGTAAATAAGTCACACGATTATTACTATTTTAATACTATAATTTATTTCTCCAACTTTAGGGCTCTAACCCAAATCTATAAATGTTTTCCCTCGTAGGTAGTATTGTTATTATGTACAAGTTTAGGAGGACTAAGCATACATCCTTGAAGTTCTAAATATCCATCTTGGTATCCTTAAAGTTGGATTTGCTAATTCGTTGCAGTTATCTATATCTAAGAATTTGATTTAAAAGTGATCAATGTTGTATTCTTTTATTCTGTTGAGACATTTGTATAAAAGATATTTTATATAGTGGATTCAGTTGCTCGAGTTTTAGTTATTTCATCTTCAGTTCATCTATTCTGGTGTCATGTTTAATTTATTTTTTTACCATGGATTTTTTTATTTATTGTAGTTTTTGTTTACGTTAATGCTGAGAACGATATAAATTATTTTATAGATCCCTCTATTTTGCAACCAACTGATCATACAGGTTCTAGTGTCCTTAGTATATGTGTTGCGCCTCTTTTGTTTTCTGATGAGGGTTCTTTAATGTGTTTAGAGCCCATTATAGGATTTTCTACTATGATGTTGCGATGAGGGGTGTGTCGACATCGTTTGTCGATGTTTGAGAATCGATAATATTTGAGGAGTACTAAAGCTTAAAGGAGAATGAGAACTGATATCGATGCAAGTTAACGGTCAGGAATAAAACGAGCAGTTGACAAGGCATTTCACCGTTGTGAAGATGATTTTGGGGAGTTACCTTGTTTAAGGTGAAATTTGTAGCTTTGAGACTTTTGCAAACATAACTAGTGAATGTGTTTCATGATGAGTTTATTTTTGAAGACAATAAGGAAGTTGAATTTTGAGGAGCCTATTAGCGATATGGGTTCTACCTTTTATAATATAGATTTTGATGACAATTCAGGCTAGGGGAAATGCCTTTATGACATTTTGGTGCACCTAAGAGATGGGATAATTTTTTCTGCATTTTAGCAAAATATTAGGATTATAATAATGAGTATATGTGTAGTTGTTTCCCATGGGAGAGTAGGATTTGTGTTACGCTCATAACTGAATCGGGTTTATTTGTGTTGTTAAAACCTGTTTACGATTAAGGGTGATAGTGATGTCAAAACATTGGAACTTGGAGTAGAATTACCGTATAGTTACGGAATATGAGTTGGAGATAAGTTAAAAAATATTATTATTACACCTAAGTGGGTGGAAACTTTAGAGAGAGGATCAATTTTCGTGTTTTTTGAGTTGAGATGACTCAGTTAGATATTTTTGGGAGAATGGGTATGCCTACGTGTTGTCAGAATTTTGTTGATGCCTACATTATGCAACAGGTTAAGGAACGAGTAAGTTCTAAAGGGGCTCGAGGGGAGAGCATATGTCGATTAAGGATCACGATTATGAATGTGACTCTATAAGTACCCCTATTAGAGATAGTTGGGTAAATGAAAGAGGATGTTATGAGATAATAAGATGAGCTAAAAAGGGGTAGCTCTTAAGTAAGATGGCGATTTATATTTTATAGCATATAGCGCATGTCCATTTGACTCACTGTGACAACTCTCCTATTTTAATACCGGGTAAACAATCCTCAACTAAAATATAATATACATCCTCAACATATTATTCACCCTTCCCATCTGCCCATCCTCAACTTTGTGCCCATCATTTCTGAAAATTTTACTAGAGTTGGGACAAAATGATCATATCCCGATCTAAAAAAATGTTTAGATATATCCCGTGTAATTTCACTATCTATGCAATGAAAACTTAGGCATGGCGCTCTGTCGTGTAATTAACCCAAACTGGTAAGAACGGTTCCCCCTTGGTTAATCGATCCCCTTAACTCAGATGGAATTGTGACCCCTTTTTACGATGTTGAAAATGTTGAAATAAAATCCATCGATGTACACTCTCATTACCACACTAGAATCTCCAATGGCAACCAAAATCCTGGGTTTTCACCTATGGTCATCCTTCACCATCGGACGGGTGGTGAACCTGAGACAAACTTTAAAATGTCTCGCTTCATAATGGCCCACACTACAAAAAAAATTGCTTTTTACTACAGAGGCTTTTGAGATAGCAAAAAATTGGGTCTCTAAAACTGACCTTTTAAGACAGATAAAATTAGCCATCTTAAAAACTATTCATTTTTAAGACGGCTAATTTTTTCCCGTCTCAAAAGAGAATACTTAATAGACAACATATTAGAAGCCGTCTAAAAAAGTATTCTTTATGAGACAGCTAAAACTAATTTGGATTCCCTCCTCACCAATTTGCATTCCCCGCTTCTTTCTATTAGCCTAAACCTAAGAAAACAAAAAGAAAGAAAGTAAAAGAAAACCCACCCACTCCTGTCATTTCTCTTCTTCCCCGCTCAAGCCCTCGCCCTCGGTAGCATACCGGACATGCCGCCCTAGCTTTAGCCATCTTCGCCCTAACCCTCACCATATCTGAAGTCGATGGCTAAGCCTATAAGATCGTGTAAGTAGTATTTCCTTTTTGTTAACTATTAGTTTCAACAGTTTTATTTTAGATTTGTGTTTCATAGTTGAGATTTACCTTATTCTATTTGTGTTTCAATCGCTGCAATCATTGATACATGGATTGTGTACACTTTCGTGATACAATTCCTACCGATTTTACATTTTTTTCATGTTTTTTCATTGAATCATTTCAATATGTGAAAAAAAATCATTGGTGTTTTTAATTATTGTGTTACCATAACTGAAATATAAGACAGTGATAAATTTTCACTCTTAATGGAAAATTATGTATATATATAGTTATATGTTAAATATAAATATCATAGTTATGGGAATCATATGTTTTTCATTGATGGATATTTAATAGGTTTCATTGTCATTGAAATATATGATCTAGCTCCGGACATTCAAGTTATAGTATCGCTGACCTGATACGAATAAAAGGTAATTTTAATTCTTGGTTATTGATTAATATCATTACTTTTTGTATTGGATTGATTTGTAGTGGTGATAGGAGGTTGAGGGTGAGCCAGTTGAAAACCCAGATTGTCAATTGGTTATTATAGTTTAGTTTTAAGATTAATTATGAGAATATACAAATACTTGTTTGTGTGAATTTTAGGTAGAATTATTGATATTTCTGTCTCAGTTAATTAATTCATGTCATTTGTAAGTAGTTTATGCCAACAATTTGATTTACTATTCCATTATAATTTTTAGTTTGTGATATATGTGATGGACCCAATTAATTCAAACACGTGTCGTCATTGAAAAGATCAATAATCAGTATGGAATCAAATGAGAGAATTGTTTGTAGAAATGGACATAAATAGGTTCATTTCCTTACCTTATTTTCTGGCATTAGTTTTTTTAGTTTTTATCGTTATTTTCTTTTTTGTATTTGAATTATATTATTTGTGTTGAGTGAAGTTTGCGTATACTTTGATACCTTGTTAAATTTGTATTTGGACCACATATAGGTATCTATGAGCATCACTATTAGCGCATTGAATTTATGTGAAGTAGTTTGGAATGGACTTTACTTTTGCGACTCTTTAGATAGGGTTTGTGGAAGTCAAAAAATAGAAAATTAGGGTTTGGGTGAAAAGTTTTTATTATATTATATAGAGTGAAATGAAATATTAATCCTAAAGTTTGGGTCATTTTCAATTTTAGACTCGATGTTTCAAAGGTTGCAAGATATCAGTCATGGTTTAAAGTCAAGGCTTATACCATGGCCATACGACCGAGTTAACTAGGTATTTTTACCCACTGATCCGATTTCGAGTTACGAATTAAGGTTTCGATTATTACTGTGAATCGGCCCTTTACTAGTATCCTTAAAGTGTATGATTACTTGCATTATATATATCCTTAACTAGTAATAGTTTCTATTATAACATTCACGAAAAGAAAATGGCTGAAAGGTTGAGACAGATTGTGTGCTATGTAGTTGTTAATGTGGTAGCATGCTGAATATCATAATCAGTATTTAGCAACCAAGGATCTGATGTTGCTAGTGTACTATCAGTGTGAGAAAAAAGAAAAAGTCATGATATATTCTCTATTAACAAAGCATATACACCATTAGTCATCGTCACTTAATATGATATTATTGATGTATTAGTCAATTGGAACATGATCTTATAAATCTACCTGAGCTTGCCTATTACGAGAATCAGTGAAAGGGAAATATCATAGTTTCTAGAAATTAGTGTTGCAACGTGAATTAACAATGCCTAGGTTTATAACTTGAGGTATTTATTTAAATTGGATCTTTTTATTTGAGCAAGATCTGTATTGGAAATCAGCGTTGCCATGCAAATTATATTAGAGGCTTGCATTAGGTTTATAACTTGACGTATTTATTTGTATTGGAAATTAATGTTGAAATGTGAATTAATAATGCCCGTTGACGTAAAAAGTGTTGTTGGTGGAACTGAATCTAGTAAAATAACTATTTGCAAGATGATCATATTGCAACTTAATAATCAACGAGTTAAAATAACTATGGTTTCTCGCATAAATGTGTCATGTTCAAATCGTGCTTATATCGGATCCTTGGTGGGGACCCTTATGGAGTACGAAGGGCACAAGAATCATGTGTCTATGCTCTCTAATCCAAAATTTTCAACATAACAATTGGAATACCATTATTGGTAACATTCCTACGATTTTTCTTGTTATCCCATATCCGTCGTCCTTTTGGCATGTTCTTTCAAACAAAATCAAATATCCATAAGAGAAAATATGTCATAAAGCACCCCAAGTGTACACATCATTATTGTCAATAGATACATGTGTGACATACATCTCTATGTCAGGAGGGTCGTTTGACATATACTTGGGACGACTAATGTCATTGGTTCATCGGATCATATCATGGGGTCGTGATGTACTTATTCCATTTGATCAAGGGGAAACATGCAACTTATGCCCTTATACAGGTGCTTGTGTCAGTGGGAGTAAGTTGGGATACGTGGATTAGCATGTGTACTTTAACTGTTAAGAGTGTCCTATTTGTCCCCTAGGGATAAGGTGGCCAAAAAAGGCATTTACCAACTAACGATTCAACGTCACTTTACTAATGTATAAATATGTAATATTAACACTAATATATAATCGCCAATGCGTAAATATCTATATCTATGCATTTACACTTTGTGAGCATGATTTTCACATACTTTGAGACGGATTCTATATGTTGGTATTTATTAGAGTGTGAATCGTAGGTTTTCGGAGTGATATAAAGTACAATGATTAACGAGAACAATAATGGTGTGATTGGCAATTTATCAATTTGTAGAGAAATACACTAACCAAAAATTTTTCACAAAAAAATTATCAATTGAATTCTTGTGCTTTTTTTAAATTCTTTTCCTTATTTGATATCTGTCTTATTCCTGGTTTTTTTTAACTTCTTTTCCTTATTTGATATCTTTCTTTAAACAAAGTAGTAGCCTTTCTACCAGTGTAAATAAGGCAACCCAAATAGGAAATTTTTTATGTTTAAAAGTAGAAACAACGGAGTATCAATACTTCTAATAGAAGAATTAGGGGAAACAAAGAAACCACTTTTTCCTCTATTTATCATTTGCCCCGATTCACATTGACAAAGACATAGAAATTGAATCAAATTTTTTAACGAATTTTTAGCCCCTCGATAAAATATGAGAACATCGTGTCGTGTGCATAACTCAAATGAGATACTAAAGGAACACTATTAGGCAAAGAGAAACATTGAACTTTATTAGTATACATCAAACTATTCAACCCTCTACATAAAAATTCAGTAGCTAGGATGAAAAGGCTTGGAGATAATGAATCCCCTTACCTCAATCCTCTAGAAGAATGAAAAAAAAAACTTCAGATGTCTTAACATGTCTTCAAATGTCTTGATGAATGTACAGGAATAAAAGCTTCATTGTGGATTATTAATCTTCGTAATTTGTTTTTAGTCAGCATCTTAATTCTTTATTTAGAAGCTTCATTGTGGATTCACATGTTATATGTGTTTTTAATGCTTCCATGTTCAATTTTTTTCTATATGTAAAATCGTTTTAAGTTTGTGTATCTCTATTGAGTCCAGCGGTAAATCAGTGCCTTGGTGGATTTTTTAGAATGTTTCCATCTTTCTTACATAGTATGTGCGTACTTGGTTTCCGTTTGGTGCACCTTTAGGGATCAATTATCCCATCTCAACGAGTTCAAATAGTCTTACCTTTTAGGTGAGATCAACTTGATATAGGGTAAGAATCACACATGAAAAAACTTATTACCTTATATCCCATCCCGATGGAATGCCAAGTACAAGATAGGTTATTATTCTATTTAGTTCTCTTATTGTGTGCATGGCTTTAAGGTACCTTCAGTTTTAGGTGCGCAATGTTACGCACAACATCACACTTTGAAACACACTGGTGGAACAATCAATGCCTGTGGATGTTCAATTTGCAGTGGAGAATATGAAGTTTCTAATGGGATTGGGGGTCCTTATCTAGTATCTGTTTCCTTCAGTTTCTTTTTTTGGATATTTTTTTTGTATCGTATACCTTCCTGGCTATAGGATGATTCTGAGGGTAAGAATATCACCGAAGGTTCATGTTTTCTTATGTTATTTGCAAGCAGAGAGTACAAATTAATCCATTATACTAGTTTTCTTTAATAAAGTGTATATCCACTTCGATCTACTTGAACCCATCATGCTGCACTGGATTATGTGTCATCCTAATTGACGAAATGCAACCAAATGTAGTCTTATAAGATTGTCAAATGGCCCCTGCTACTCCCTGTAATAAAAAAACACTACTCATGTATATCAAATAAGGAAAAGAAGTTACGAGTTTCCTTCCTATAACTTTGAAGGTTTCTTGAAAGGGCATATGCCATAACTCTATCATATGCTTTTGGCATGTCTAGCTTCATCATCAGATTCCCTCCTAGTGGGGGACGCTCATCTTCTTTTGGCGTGTGCGTTTGGTTTCGACGAAGGGGATTCAATTAAATCATACGTTACATCTTCTCCACTAGCAACTACATAAATTAATTTCCCGGGCATAATAATTGGAATTAAACCAGCACCCGTGGTATCTTCATTTTCAGGGAGAGGACCAAACGGGATGACTCCTGAGATATTGAAGCCATAATTAATAGCTCCGGGAGTAAACATATTAGCTTCTTGGACTGATGTTGTTGTTCCAACTGTCTTAGATTTTGACTCTCGTATAACTGAATTCAGTATACTTTCAATCGTGTAATGGATCCGTTGTGGTGACTCAAATGGATCTGTTGTGGTGACTCAAATGGATCCATTGTAATCCGTTCTTCTTTTTAGTTGTTTCTTGTGCATGATAATAGACTAAGCGTAATGGTTTTGATTGAATCGGTGTTTTTATCTGGATTGTGAAAGTTCATGTGTTCCAGGGATTTTGAGTCTAAGCAGGTTGCTTCAGTGTTCTTGGTCCAAATGTCTTTTTTTATTCAATCAGTGTTATGTTTCTCAATGTCCAACTCGACTTGATTAGCATTGGTAATGCTCATGTTAGGTTGAATTTTACCTTTTGAATTATATTCAAACCATTGAATCATGTTCAATCCAGTGAATTTTGTTCAAATCAATGTCTCACTCGACTTGGTTATGCTTGGTAGTGCTCTAACCACTGAATAATGTTCAGGCCATTCAAAAATCAATGTTGGTTGAGGTCACATCTCAAAGGCAATATTAACAGTGTATATAAACCAAAGAAGTGAGTATGGCTAGGCAAAAAAATTCCAGTTTGATGTTTGATCGTGAATTGAGTTACATAGATAAAAGTTGTTACATACATGTTTGAATTTTGATCATTATGTCACACACTAAAAACATGTAACTCAAACATGTTTTGAAGTGTAACGACTCAATTCATGATCTATGTAACTCAATTCAGTGATGAATTGTATGTAACTTTATGAGTTGTTACATTACTATGCTTTCTTTGTAACTTTATGTCACACACTGAATTGAGTAATGTAACAACTCAATTCACGATCTACATAACTTTATGTCACACACTGAAAACATTCAAACAATTATTTAACTGAACATACATTATTTCACATGCTGAATTGTATGTTTGAAGTTTGATCATAATGATCAAACTTTATGTCACACACTCAAACATTATGTCACACACTGAAAACATGAAACTCAAACATGTTTGAAGTTGTCACATTATGTAACACGCTGGGTTTTTAGGTTTGGGATAAGGTTTTGAAGTTGTTACATTCTGAAATTGGACTTTGACATAGTCTAATATTTGAGGTGGTGTTCATACTTTTTTTTTTCAGGCTCAAAAGACACAGCCTGCAATTACTTCAAGTAAAAAAATCCATATCCAAATAGCATTAGGGACTTGCATCAGTTTTATCCAAAAGAGTATATGGACTTTGTTTACTAACTTGAATCTAATTTATGGACTTTGTTTATTAACTTGAATCTACATTTGTTGTTTCTACAATACATACATTTCTGGTAGGCAACTACACAAACATTTGGTTTGCTACTTCTAACTCACAACTTGTTTGGTACTTATGTTGCAGTCAAGGCAAGAGTGAACAACGAAGCAGCAGCAGCAGCAACAACAATGAAGCAACATCAACAAGGCAAGAGTGAACAACGAAGCAGCAGTAGCAGCAGCAGCTGTAGAGATAATAGGCTAGGTATATACTCTTCGATCTATTTTTCATTTTTTTATGTTGATTATTATTGATCTCATACGATAATGGAATCGATTGCTTATGTTTATTATTGTTCATTGATTGTGGCAGGTATACTTTTAAAATGTGGCAGTTATATACTTTTAGTTTTACAGATTCTAAATACTAATGTGTTTACGATTGTAATGAGCCATCAATAAACCTTTTGAGGTTTTTTTGATTTGAAGCAGAAGAAGAGAAACCAGTTTGAAGTTGGAGCCGGTGGAACTGAGAGCATGGACTGGGCTGCAATGGTTATGCAGATGTATAAGATGTGGGCTCAGCACCGTGGATTTGGAGTCACTGTAGTGGATGAAATGGTTGGTGAAATTGCAGGGATCAAGCGAGCAACGATTAAACTTGATGGTGAATATGCATTCGGATATGCAAAAGCAGAAATAGGAGTGCACCGTTTGGTACGAATCTCACCACTCGATAGTGGTAAACGCTTCCATACTTCATCTGCAGCCATTGTTGTAATCCCAATCCTGGGAGATTGATCTACGCATTTCCAAATTAATGAATTTGATCTTCGAATTGAGTGAATGCGAGCTGGAGGAGCTGGTGGCCAGCATGTTAACGCAACCGAGAGTGCTATCAGGATAACTCATATCCCTACTCGAATCACTGCTTCTTATCAAAATGAAGGTAACAGCATCAAAACAAGGCTTCTACAATGGCTATGCTTCAATCTCGGTTTGACCAGATCGAGATGGATCGCCAGGCTCGGATGAATGCGCAACACACGCAGTCTCTTATCTTCATTAGTCGGGGAAACCAAATACGCACTTATGTACTCCATACTTACTACATGGTGAAGGATCTTAGGACTAACTACGAGGTTTCAGATCCTGATTCTGTTCTTGATGGTGATCTCGATGGCTGTATCTTTAGCTTTTTGTCTGTTTGTTTGGATAAAGATGAAGATATGTAAAAATGAAGTTCCAATCACCGTTATTGCTCCCAATATCGACAGTGATGATATATATCTTGCTGGCAGTGCTCCTTTTTCTATATGTATGTGATATATATTGTGGGTATTCCGCCCTTAGTTTTTTATAATGTTACGGCTATTTCTATTATTTTTGAGTTAATTTTTATTTTTAAACAGGTTGATTTTCATAAATAAACAAAGGAGACTCTATCGAATTTTTTTTCGAAATATTAAGTGTTTAAAAGTTAATAATATGAAGATTTTCAATTTTCATAAGGTCTTTAAATATTGTCATCTATAGGTACTATTAAAAAATATTATTTCCTTGTTTAAGGTAACTGACACTAAATAAATTTTATTGTAGGTCAAATTTTTTTGTGGACAAGGCAAGTCATTGAAGTCGTTTTGATGGAGGTTGTATGGTTCAACATTGCGCGTTTACTTTGCTTACATTAATTTATTTTAGGAATAGACGGGATTTTATGTATTTTTTTCTAATGAAACAAGTGAAATTTTGTAGAGATATTTAGTTTGGTGGGCACAGTGTTGAAATTGTCTATTTTATCTTTATATGAACTCTAATTTTAGTTGAATGGAAAGTTGTGTTATATTTGTTGAAATGAGATGCCAAATATGTCATATATTATTTTTAAGAGTTTTTGTTTAAAAGTATATTGAGCATATTATGGAATTGATGAAATTTTAATTTTGGCGCAAAAATTATTAAAGACAGCTTCGTTGCCGTCTCAAAAGGGTTCCATAAACGGGGACTTTTTTAGACGGCTAAGTTATCGTCTCAAAAAACCCTTTGGGGACGTATGTTGGTGTCTCTAAAAAAATATTTAAAAAACATATTTTTGGCCGTCTCAAAAGGGTCCTGTAAGCAATGACCTTTTGAGACAGCGTATTTCCCGTCTCAAAAGAAATTTTTGAGATGGCTTCTATCGTCTCAAAAATATTTTAAAACGGGGGTCTAATACTATGCTCCTTTGCCGTCCCAAATGGTGTCACAAAAGGCTTTTGAGACGGCCAGAGGACTTTTGAGATGGTTAGAGCATCGTAGTTAAAAGTAATTTTTTTTGTAGTTCCACCAATACAGTCACCTTCCCTCTCATACATCTTAACCCCCTCTAGGATATACCAAAAACTATGACCCATGCATCTCCTCCATAACTACACATTGTAGGTCCTTATTGCCTGGGACAATTAACCTTCCATTGAAGAGTAAGCCACCCTCAGAACGACTTGAGTAAGAATCTGCTCCACTAAATAATCACTGTTGAACCCTCTCCTGATAAGACATATCCCCGGCCCATGCCTACACAACCCTCAATTATTCTTGGGTGTGATGGCAATTATTGCTATAAATGCTCTGACTATCTCCATTTCTTGACGAAGCTCGATTCACGTCACCTTACAAAACTACTACCAAGTGCCTTACAGACACACAACTCAATGCATTATAACCACATTAGCCTTTACCGGATGATACTGAATATCAGACTGACTAGGGAGACCACACACCAAATACTACGTGCCTATACACATAAATACCACAAATGCAACCCATATACATAAAAACTAACCACATTTTCCATGCATGATCTTAGAGTAAAGGTATACTTGATCACCCTACTAATTGCGGCTCAATTCTCCTTAAGATTACCCCACTTTTCAATTTGTGGTACAAACGTTCCCCAGTGCTCTCCACATAGCACTACGTGGCCCCGCTAGTCTTAAATCGTATAATACCTCGCTACTAAAAGGCTTATATCTATGCACGTGTAATGCCTAATGTAATCAAACCAATATTTATTATTTCTATACACTTACTAAGCCTCATGTGTGGGACATCTCGCAAGCAAAATCCAAATAAGGAACCCTCCCAATACACTACTGCCTAACTCTGTCGATTATCGAGAATTATTGGCGCAATACACAATACTGGGGAACCCAAGGTGATGTACTCCTACGAACAAAACCCTACCCCAAAAGATGATAAATATGAACTCTCGACCCCTCCATCTCTAAAGGAGCCATACCATATGGCGCTTGCATCATCAACTAGTCCCCAGTGCTAATTCGATGACCTGACTCGGTAGTAACACCAGTATCCCCTCAATCACATCAGTAAGGTCCCGAAACACATGGTTCGAATCAAGCGAAACAATAATACTCTCCAAAGTCTCCTCCTCGATATAATATAAATGTGTGCTTGACCCTCTATGCGGGCGAGGCGTTGTCAAAATAAACCTATACTGCCTTAGAATAACAACCATGATAGTTCTTACTATAATAATCCCCCATCACTCACCAATCAATACCCAAGATAACATCATACTCGTACATAACTAAAATGATCATATCCTCTAAAAACATAACCTCCCGATGTCCACACATGCTCCTTTGCAGTTAGAACGAATGAGATCCCCATTATCTATATATATATATATATATATATATATATATATATATATATATATATATATATATATATAATCATATTCAAATTTCAAATTCTATCCACTAGCCCCGTCTCACCTGCGAATCTTAGTGCTAACTAATAGAATGTCATTCACCTGTATCACACAATACTTACCCCAAATTCCCATAAAAAGAAAACATACCCTCAATCATAAATAATGGTGTCAAAAAAAATTGGTCCACATACGTGATATACACACCCAAACTGCTCCTGCCCCTGTGGAGGCGATATTATTGGAACTACTGGTGGGACTGAAAGCTGCGATAACTACTGCCCTCGTAGGCATCATGCTACTAACCCTTAGACCTAATCATGCATGTATGCCACATGTGGACCTTCTCCCCACACACAGAATATTTTCTTGGGAAATTATCAAGTCTCTAGGTCTAACGAGGCCATCCCTATCTCTGAACCTAGTATCCATGGCCCTACAGGCCTCCCATCTGTTTCCCCTAACCCTGAAGGGTATCCTATTGGCCCTAATGGACCTGCCTAAAGTTTTTGTTACCCATCCTAAATCTCTTTGCAGAGTCCCTCTGTTGGTAATCCCATTCATGATGCCTCAGCTACTACCGTGGTGCCTCTTTGGCACCATTGCCGCCCACTCTTACCCTGCTGGTTCAAATCTATTATCCTCTTTAATCCCTTCTGATGAATGTGATGATTCTGATAGTAAAGCAATGCGGAATTCATGGCGGCATTAACCGACTGAGATACAATGGTTGCCACCTATACAGAGGTCATAGTCCCCTAAGTAGCCTACGACTTTGGTTGAGCCTCGTCATTTGCAGCCCTCCTAGCGGCACGGGATGGTCTTCCTCTCCTTGCGTTTGGTATCTAAAACCAAACCAAAGTCATGTGAGATTCACTTCAATCATAAATAAAATCACAAGAACGTAAATCTGCAATATGAAACAATCATAATCCTAGGGTTCCACATCAAAGTAAACCCAACACTGACAATTTAGCAAGTCCGAACAGTGCCTAAGGACACTAGAACTTGATGCTCTAATAATAACTATGACAACCAACCTTTTTTAGTATCGTGTGGCCAATCCTATACTAAAATATAACATGAATCTTAGTTTGGATATAATATAATATAACATAACTAATAGAAACAATTTGTACATTCACAAAAAAACGAAATAACCATTAGCATAAATAGTAATAATGGTGAACCGAATAAACCATCGGTCAGCAACTAACATCCACAGTAAAAATCGAATAATAACTAGATACGTAAGAGTAAATGTCTGACAATATATAAAAGTCTACAGTAAGATAAAAGTCTATCATCTATGGGAAACACACCTAACTGTAAATGGAAATAACTAACCATATCAAGATAAGAATAGATGGAAGTATCTAAGAATGGATGTAACATCCACAACTACTATAAGGTAAGAGTTGATTTATCCCTGCTGTCCCTGCTACTTCTGTTGTACACCTGGGGTGTAAAAAGGAAAAATATGGAAAGAGAAAAACCTACGGGTTAAAGCCTGAAGAGTAGAAAATATTTTCGCAAGTAAATAATTATTTTAAATCGTTTAAAACAATAGTGTATTACTTTCAAGATTAACTGGTCGCACTCATTTGAGATTAATCTCACCTGTGAACTATAATTCGCACCTAACGTGTTCATTTCAGTCATCCTAATTAAATTACCCGGTATATCTAGGAAACATAACCTCTATTTAAACCCAATATTGCTAATACTCTCTATTCGGCAAGTCTAACTACCTTCCCTAGGTATACATTTATAACTAGTATTTTAGCGCCACACTTGCTATAGCTAAATAATCACGTGACAAACATACATAGTTACACCCGTGCTATAAATAGATATAAACACTTTATCATATAAGAATACATATATATCACTCACTATATATGTATAATCATACCCCCAGATCTTGGACCTCGCAGATACATTCCTCGTGTGTTATGCGGATCTAGGCATTACACCTCACGCCAAGCCGTCGAGTCAGAATCTCACCATCAATTCCAATCGAAAACACAAAAAATGGAGGCGGTCATAGACACACCCAGGAGATCATGAATATACCATATCACACCTTTTCGGTATCCAAACCAACACTCATACTCACACCCGGATAGTGGCCATATAATAGTACTATGACTTGAAGAACCAATCCAACACATGCTGGTCAACACGAGGGAAGACTACCATTTCACCTAATATCATTCGATAGCACTACAGAGTAGGTATGTTCAAATAAAATAAGTAGCATACACACATACATATATATACATGTCTCTTTAATATGTACATATAATAAGTACCGAACTCGTACGCATATCCCACCGTGCATGGTTCAACCAAATCCTGAAGTTCATCCCAACTTACCAATTTATTTATTTAACTAGTCCCTTACATGAACACCCTTGTAAATTATTAACTTCCCATTAATAAATAGCTACACAAAATTATTTTTAATTAAATATCCACTCACTGGGATACCCTCCCATATACGCATTTGAGTTCATAAAAATATTCCAAATTATAGACACCCCATCTTAGGATCCCCCCATGCACGTCCTTAGGTCCCTAATAGTCATCTATTCACCATAAAACCTAGGTCATACTTCGAGTATTGATTTAGAGGCCATCGATACTCTTGGGATCCATTTGACTCCGATTAACCCCCCAACCTGAGCAAGGCTTAATGAATCCTTAAAGGGCTCTTAATACCTTTTTCAACGGTCCGTACCATGTGCGAATCGACCTCATGGTCTACACAAATGACCCATTTAACTCTGAGCACTGATCTTGAGGCCACTGTGTGCTCTAGGGCCCCATTTTAACTCTGCTTTACTCTCCAACCTGATTGATGCTCAATGAATCCTCGATGGTATCTGAATCCCCTTTCCAACGGTCCATCCCGTGCGCAAATTGGCTTCACGGATCAAACAAATGATTCATTTTACTTCGAAGGGTCACCAGATTCTTTTGAGTCCCGTTTGACCTCAGTCAACACTCCTAACAGAGAAAAGCTCAATGTAATCTCGAAGGGAACTGAATTCCCTTTCCAACGGTCCATCTCATGTGTGAATAGAACTTACGATTTGAACAAACGATTCGTTTTCCTATAAAATCCTCTTGTCTGGTGCTTCTGAATTCCCTTTGACTTCAATCATGGGATGGACCCAAGAGTGGCTTAGTGAATTCTTAAAGGGATCTGAATTCCTTTTCAAATGGTTGATCCCGTGCGTGATTTGGACTTACGGTTTTCATTTTATGATTAATGTTTTGAAAAACTCAGTTCAGACTGCCTATTAGCAGGGTGTACTTTTTCTTGCCGAGTAAGGTTGGCCCTATGATGATAGGCATGCCAGGGGCCATGCCGATTGGCACCACCTTTACCTTATAAAAATTCCATGACCTCACCCTACCAGAAGACCTGAGAACCCTCCCAGCAATCAAAAAACATTTTCCATGTAAAAAGAGGCTTTCCCTTTC
The DNA here is from genome assembly GCA_949130495.1 of Sambucus nigra. Lineage (NCBI taxonomy): Eukaryota > Viridiplantae > Streptophyta > Magnoliopsida > Dipsacales > Adoxaceae > Sambucus > Sambucus nigra. Next base: position 14,180,803 of record OX422211.1, on the reverse strand, counting down.
CCCAAAAATCCATTTTCTAATATATTCTAACCTCACCTCCTTACCCCACTTGGTAATTCATCTCACCTCTCTATAAAATTTTCATATCACTTCAAAATTAGAGCGCTTGCATTTCAAATTTATCAATAAGCATCCATAATGAGATCTATTTCTCACCCCTTTTTTCTAATTTATCCATTTTAGTATTATTCATCTTATTTATATTTTGTTCTTTTGTTTCATTATATCATATCCACTAAACTCTACTCTATATTAGTAGTGCACATAAACCTATTTTTATATATAAAAAAAAGGCAAAAAGAGGGTTTATACATAAATTCTTAAAATGGGATTTCCATTTCACATGTTCACACTTAAAACACATTTTCCTCACATACACATAAGAGAAGTCCCTCTTGTGGATTTATGCCTTGAAACCCACCCCTATGCTACTTTCCAACTATGTGGGTTTTGATTCCCCAAGGGCTACATAGGCGTCTTAGGCTAATCTCGAGATTCGAGTCCTTAAAATATCCTCCAACATCTGATTCACCATTCAAATCTGCTCATCGGTCTGCGGGTGATACGCCATGCTCAAATGCAACTTCGTACTCATAGTTTCTGAAAATTCAACCAGAGGTGGGACACAAATATCTAATCCCAATCCGAAACAATGTTTAGATGCATCCCGTGCAATTTCACTATCTCTGCAATGAAAACTTAGGCATACCGCTCTGTCGTATAATCCTCCTAAATAGGTAAGAACGACTCCCCCCTTGGTCAATCGATACTAATAACCCAGATGGAATCATGACTTATTTTTACAACATCATGAATTTCAAAATAAAGTCCATCGGTATACACTCTCATTTCCACATTGGAATCTATAATGGCTTCTAAAATCCTGGCTTGTCACCTATGGTCAACCTTCACCATCTGACAAGTGGTGCACATGTGATAAGGTTTACTATGTCTCGCTTCACACCGACCCACCAATACGGTCACCTTACATCTCATACATCTTACCCCCCTTTGGGATATACCAAAAATTGTGACCCAAGCATCTCCTCCATAACTGCGTATCATAGGTCCTCATTATCTAGGACAATCAACCTTCCATTGAAGCATAAACCACCCTCAAAACTTCTTATGTAAGACTTTGATCGACCTGATAACCACTGCTGAACCCTCTTCTAACAAGACGGATCCCCGGCATGTGCATTCACAACCCTCAATCATTCTTGTCCATCACTGTTATAAATGCCTGGACTATCTTCCTTTCCTAATAAAGATGGGTCCACATCGCTTTCCAAAATTATTGTCAACTGCCCTACAGGGATACGACTCAATGCACCACCACCATGTTAGCCTTTACCTGATAAAAATGAATATTGGACTAATTAGGGAGCCCATACACCATATACTACGTGTCTATACGCAAAGAATGCCACAGATGCAACCTACATACATTAAAACCAAGCACATATTCCCTTTATTATCCTACAGTAAAGGTATACTTGATTACCCCACTAATCGTGGCTCGATTCTCCTTGAGAAAGTCCCACTTATCAATTTTTGTTACAGACATTCCCCAGTTCCCTCTACATAGCATTACCTGGCTCCGCTAGTTTTAAATCATATAATATCTCTCTACTCAAAGCGTTATATCTACGCATGTGTAATGCCCAATGTAATAAAATCAATGTCCTAGATCCTAATATCTGTTAACTCCAGACAATTACTAAGCCTCATGTTTGGGACATCTCGTAAGAGAAATCCAAACAATGAACCCTCCCGATACATTACTACGGAACTCTATCAGTTATTGAGATTTGTTAGCCCAAGACATAGTACAAGGGCACCCACGACGATGTACTCCTATAGACAAAACCTTACCCCAAAAGCTGCTAAATCTGAACTCTCGACCCCTGCATCTCTAAAGGAGTCATACCATAAGGCCTCCTCGAAGCTAAGTCGATCACCTGACACATCGAGAATGTTGATCTCCCCTGAATCACATCAGTAAGGTCCCTAAACACAGGGATCGAATCTAATGAGGCAACTATAATCTTCGAAGTCTCCTCGTCGATATAATATAAATGCTTAATCGACCCTCTTTCCGAGAGAGGCATCGTCATAAGAAACTTATCATGACCTATAATAGCAACCACAATAGTTCTTACTATAACAATCCCCCATCACTCTAATTGTCGCTAACCAATCCATATCTAGGATACCATCATAGTCGTGCATCACAAAATTGAGCAGATCCTCTAAAAACATAACCTCTTAATGTCGCCACCGTCTCCCCTGTAGATGGAATGAATGAGAACCCCATTATCCAACGGTATATATACGAATGTAATCACATTGAAAGATGTATCCATTAAACCCGTCTCTCCTAAGAATCTTAGTACTAACCAAAAGAATGTGATGCACCCATGTCACAAAATATCCGCCCCAAGAACCCATGAAAAGAAAACATACCCTTGATCGTAAACGACGTTGTCGGTAAAAACTGGTCCACATACTTGATGTACACGCCCAAACTTCTCCTACACTCGCGAAGGCAGTAACACTAATACTGCTGGTGGAACTGAAAGCTGTGAAAATTACGCCCCCCGATTGGGTTTCTTGCTACTGACCCCTATCCCTAATAGGTCATGTACACCGTACGTGACCCTACTCCCCACACACAAAAACATTTTACAAAAAACGGGCATCCTCAGACCCTTATGAGGTCATTCCTGTCTTTGGCTCTGCTAGCTTCCAACCTATTTCCCCTGGCCCTAAGGGGTTTGAATCTGATTTGATGGTCCTGCCTAAAGTTTTCATAACCCATCCTGAATCTCTTTGAAAAATCCCCATATTGGTAACCCCACTCATGCTGCCTCTATTGCTATTGAGGTGCCTCACCGACATCATTGCCCCAAGTCTTACCCTGCTGGATTGACTCTCCTATCCTCTTTGCTCCCTTAGATGTAAGTGACGATTTTGGCAGTGAAGTAACACGACATTCACAGTGGCATTAACTACCTGTGCTATAATGATTGCGATCTCCGCAACGGCCACAATCCCCTAATCGAGCTGCGACTCCGATTGAGCCTCCTCCTCTGTAGCCCTCCTAGTGGCACGTGTTGGTTTACTTCTCCTTGAATTTGGCATTTGAAATAAAATTGAGGTTGCATGAGATTCAATTTAATCAGAACTAAAAGCACAAGAAAGCAAATCCACAATATGAAACAATGGCCCTAATCCTAGGGTTCTACATTAAATAGTTCGCACATATCTTATGGACACTAGAATCTGATGCTCTTATACCAACTATGATAAATCGAGTATTATAATATTGGGTGGCAAATCCTCTACTAAAGTATAATAGGAATATCAGTATGGATCCTTCTCAGCACCTTTGATGCAATAATATAATATAACATAACTAATAGAAACAATCCATACATTCACAATAAATGAAATAGCCATCAACATAAATAGTAATAAGGGTGAACTGAATAAACCATTGTAGGGGGCTTGAAGGTAATCTCCGAATTACAGAAAGCTTACCCAATTAATATAAGAGACTTAAGATAAGGAAGCAGTGTTTAGACGATAAGGCAGCTCAGCGAGGTAGCTTAGTGAAGCAGTTTAGCGAGGAAGCCCAACGAGGAAACTGGCCGAGAAAGCTCCTCTTCATCTTCCTTTTTTACTTAGTCAAATTGTAACTTTTAAATACATTGATTGTAATACTGTAAAGATTGTAATATTGAGTGTGAGATCAAATGGTACTCATGAGAGACCAAGCCTAGCAGGGATTGGGAGAGCTTACATTCTCTATTGAATGACCTCACCGTGGGAACTTCATAGGGACTTGGTTTGGAAGATTGAGAAGTGCGGCACTGTTAAGGCTTGTCTTGACCATCTTAGATACACCTGGTAAGTCATCAAGAGATCTTTCATCGTGGAAACTTATGCAAAGTAACCTTGAGTTCCATTATATATTGAGCTTTGAGCCAAACAGTCCCCTACCAAATGTCACATCTATTTTAGGTGATATCAGTAGACAGCTAAACACTCTCCAATTTGTACTTGTGTAAACCACTGTGGTATTGGGGTTGTTAGATACTTTGGTAAGACACCTCTATTATGATAGTCCTCTGACGCACAGTGGTTAGGCAAAAGGCATGCCTTTGCATTTAATGTTTATGAAATAGGACTGGATGGTCCATCGTGCATTTAATGTTTGTGAGGTAAAGTATGATGGAATGTCTTCCACAACCATGAAGGACTGAGGCATCTTAAGAATGGTGTGGGGTTATTTATTTGCCTCAGCCACTTCAAAGAAGGGGGGTTCTTTCTAGAGATTTTTATTGCTAGAGAGAGAATATAGGAGAGAGAAGTTAATACAAACCAAATAGTTTACGCACCTGCTATTGTCATTTATTATGAAGCTTTTAATAGATAACTAGAGATCCCTTGGAGGTTATTGGTGTGTTGACTGCCTACCAAGGTGTATCTAGGGTGCCTACTTCTCTCTCCCTTTGAATGCGTTACTTTTGAGTTTTCCTTTATTATCATTTGAGTTATAGAGGAGAGATTTCTGAGTTCAAACTGAGTGTTGATTGTATAAAATATTGTGTGTTCATTTATCTCTGCAAAAGAGTACTTGAATAATCGTTTATCACCATATCTATAGGGGTTATGCCTCAACTGGTGTTACTATACTTCCAGGTTTCAAGGGGAGTAACCTTTTACATTTGGAGACTCTACTGGGGAGGTATTATTCTAGAAGTATGGAACACATTCATCGTACCAATCATTTTGATGCTATCAATCGTAATGAGGAACAAATGGGGAGGGAGCTTGAGGCTTCCAAGGATGGGGTTCCTCGGCTAGACTTACCCACAGTTCAAATGAAAATAAGAATCCCAGAGATGATACAATCTTCTACTAGTGATGTGATGGGGTAGGCACAAATGGACCTTCTCATAGGCAATTTCCTTGAGTTTTTACAAATTCCTGTAGCAGCAACGACTTTTGGAGGATATGACCCCATCTCCTTAGTAACACTAACGACGGATTCGATGGCCCCATCGAGCGTATCTCCAACGATACCTATCCAATGAGCATTATGCCCACCCTTGTCCCAATGATGGTTACCCCAGGTGTCGAAAGTATTCCACCTGTGGTCGCTCTGTCCATTTCTCCAACGGTTGAGAAAACCCCTGCATCCACCTTGGAAGAATTGAGGAAGGAGATGCATATGGAGATACGAAAAATAATAGTACCTTCCTCACAGTCCACCAGCGAGGTAGCATCGGTGTATGGGGATTTTTGTACTCCCTATCCTGAGGTGTACAATGAGGAACCTTACCCGAAGGACTACATTCCTCCTATCTTTGATAAGTACACAGGAAAGGGGGAACCCGAAGGAGCACATCAAGCGCTTCATTGAGCATATGGGAGGTCATTATAAAAATAAGAAGATAAGGTTTAAAGAGATCTCCAAATACCTCACCGATAAGGCTTATAACTGGTACTCTCACTTGGCACCGAAGAGTGTCTCAATGTGGGTGGAAATGCACGTTCTATTTGTCCAGAAGTTCTTTCAGGAAGAAGATAAGTTCACGTTGACACAGCTAGGCAGGGGGCAGAAATGGCTAGGGGAAGAAGTGATGGTATATGTCCAAAGGTTTAGCGAAAGGTCCCTAGATGTGATGGAGGAGGCCAATGAGTCCAAAATGATTTAGATTTGCACTGAAGGTTTGCTCCCAGAGTACATCTGTTACCTCATTAATGAAACGCGCGAAGGAACTTTTGCAGAATTTTTTAAGGCAATAAGTAACATATCGTTGGTCGTACGACCAAACCCGATCATAATACTTGTGATGTTTTAATAGCCAATATACCCCGTTGTGGGACGTGGTCAACTCCTACGAGTGGGATGCACCGATGGAGGAGAGGGGGCCAAACATTTGAAGAAGGTCAAGAAAAGAAAGTTCGGTAGAAATAGAGAGGATCTACCACCATTGCCTTATACTATTGAAGAGGCTGTTAGTTTATACAATGCCATGGTACAAGGGGGATAATCTATGAGCCTAAGGATAACCTAACGATGGAGCCAGATGCAGAGACAAGAGACAATCCCAAATACTTCCAGATCTATTGAAAGATATGTCATCTAACTGCAACTTTCTTTACGCTGAGTAAGATCATAAGCAAGCACATGAAGGCAGTAACTTTGTAGATCCCTCAAGAGAATGTCAATAAAAACCCACTACCAGCACATCCAGATAATCTGGTAGTTGCTTAGGACAAAGAGGCTGAATGGGAGGCGAGGGAGCTGAAAATTGAACAGGAAGAATTTGAAGAGGTGTTAGAAGAATGCACTAGAGGAATGGCTAATGTGGTGATAGCCTACGATGAAGTTAATGTGAGAGATGTGGAAAATGTGTATAATATTGAAAATAAAGAAGTAGACCAAGGGATGGAATACAATGTTTTATAGTAGTCGCCTAAATTCTCATAGTTCTTCGATCAGGTGGGGATGCCAAAGGAAAACAGACTAGAGATAACGCAAGAAATTCTGGACATTGCACGAAATAATGTAGTTCCATCGCTGAGATGGAGGGGGCCCATGTCCATATTGGTAAGTAAGTTCTTGTTCAAAGTGACTTTCAGTGGTGCCGATAGAGTTGTAAGGTTCCCACATAATAGGCCCTTATATATCACAAATAATATCAATAGTGTGAGTTTTGTGAGGGCCTTGATAGATGGGGGAGCATCCATAAACATCATTCGCATCAGCTCATTGCATGCATCCAATATCTCTGAGGCAAGGTTGATAACAATACCTTTAGTGATCTCTAGTTATGAAAACCAGTCATCCAAGTCGATTGGGTATGTGAACGTTGGGATTGTAATGGGGAATCTCACTTCACACATCAAATTTCATATGATTGAGAGTGCTAATTTTTACCATCTTCTAATATAAAGGGTGTGGATGCACAATCACACTTTATTCCCTTCGACTTATCACTAATTCACTAAGGCAAACGTATAGGGGACTGCGATCATTATATGTGCGATGAAGAAGCCCTTTACAATCGAAAAAGCTCACCTGGTGGATGCAGTGTTCTACACAGAGCCGGCAGAGGACACAATGGTCCTAATGAGAAGAATGGAGGGAGACAGAGTTCCCTCTATCAGATAAAGGATGGGGCCTGTGAATGGTCAGAGAAAAAAGGGAGCAAGAAGAAGAGAAGTAGCTGAGGAGGTAAATCATGCTGATCCCAAAACCTAGAAAATCTCTAAGAAATTGAGAGATAGAATGAGGCCTAGGATGGGCCTGATGGGGCATGAGGCCCAATGATAAAGTGTTCTGAGTAGGCTTTCAAGAAATAGGTTTGCTGAAGCTTCAAGATAGAGGAAACAAAATGCAACTACAACGACTAATAGGCAGTGAAAGAAGATGATAATAGAGGATGAAAATGGTGATTTACTCCTATGAAGGTATGAGCAGGTGGTCGAAGGAGATATTTTAGAGGCTGATGTAGAGGCTAAATCGGTGTATGAGTATTTTTTGGTAGACCAGCAGAGGCAGTACATGGTCATTGTCAGCTCAAACATACATAAGTTTATAGAAGAAGTAGAGGAATAACTAGAGTACATAATGGATTCCCAAAGCCACAAGTGCGAGACCTAAGTAAAGAAAAAAAAAGGGCCTTGGTTGAGCTAATTCGAGAGTATAGAGACACATTTTCTTGTATGTACACAAAAATAGAGGGGATAGATGAAAAAGTAAGTTACCACAAGCTGAATGTTATGTCTTTAGCCATACTGGTGAAGAAAGCCACAAGAACTTACAAGCTAGAGTTGAACCTGGACATTAAGAAGGAGGTTCAACGGTTTTTAGCAGCAGGGTTCATCAAACTGATAAAATACCGACTTTGGTTATCAAGTATTGTCCTAGTGGCAAAGAAGGATTAGAATTAGATAAGGATATATTTGGACTTCAAGGACTTTAATAGAGCTTACCGAAAGGGTGAGCTCCCTTTTCCCTTCATTGATAGGTTGAATGATGCAACTGATGGGCATAAAATGTATAACTTCATGGATAGGTATGTGGGATAAAATCAAATCAATATGGATCCAACAGATGTAGAGAAAATAGCATTTACAACCCCGTTAGGAAATTTCATATACAAAGTAATTCCTTTTGGGTTGAAGAATGCTGGAGCAACATATCAGAGAAAGATGATGGCCATTTTCCATGACTTATTTCTTAAGTTTTTGGAATTTTAAGTTGATGATATTGTCATCAAGTCAAAAATGGAGGAGTCCCATCTGGGCAATTTGAGGAAGGTGTTCATTTTGAGCAATTAATACAAGCTGAAGATGAACCCTCTGAAATGTGCCTTTATAGTTATAAGTGGAAAGTTCTCGGGTTTTGTGGTGAATTGGAAGGGAGTGCAGATGGACCATGATAAGAAATGAGTGATCTTAGAGATTCCTTGTCCAAGAATAATGAAGGAGCTTAAGAGTTTCCTCGATAAAGTCTCCTACCTTAGGAGATTTGTGCCGGGGCTGGCTAAGATAACTCATCCAGTGATGGAGCTATTGAGAAAGGGCACAAAGTTCAAATGGGAGGTAGCTCACCAAGAATCACTCACCAAGTTAAAAAAGCTTCTCATTTCTCCATAAATGATAATTTCTCCAAGGGCATGGATACCATTGTAGCTCTACCTCAGATCCACAACAAGGTTCGTTGGACATCTCTTAACACAGGAAATTGATGGGCCAGAAAGGACAGTCTATTACCTGAGCAGGATAATAAATGGACAAGAGGTAAGGTACAGAAGTGCAGAAAGACGTTTGTAGCACAAAAACTTAGACATCATATGCTATTTTTCACAATTCATATTATGACAAGATGTGATCCCATCAAGTTTTTATCGGCGAAAACTATATTGATTGGAAGATCAACTGTGTGGTTCCTCATCCTCTTTGAATATGATTTAAAGTCTGTGTTCCCTCGCGAAATCAAGAGCCAGACATAAGCAAATTTATTGGTAATTTTCCCATCTGGGATATTTTAGCCACCCCGTGAGAGCATTCTTGGAGATGACTTGCAGGCCAACTTTTTAGATGCAAACCTTGAAGAGTGGACTATGCACTTTGATAGTTATTCGATAAAGAAAAATGGAGGAGCAGGGGTTATCCTTTCTAGAGGGAATGAGGAATTTTGCCTTTCCTACAAGTTAGATTTCCCTTGCTCTAACAATAAGGCAGAGTGTGAGGCATTAGAACTGGGATTATTGGAGGCACATCCGTTCATTGTGCATCAAAGGAGATTCGAACTTGGTGGTTCAGCAAGTGAACGATAAATATGAGTTAAAGCATCTTAGCCTTTTTCCCTACAGAAGAATCATCCAATGACTGATCAAACAATTCCATCAAGTTAAGATAAATGGTGTGCATGAACATACATGCTGATGCTTATGCCACCATTGCTCCGAAAGAGGCTATGAACAATGACACAACTACTGTGGTGGAAGAAGATTTATATTGGAGAGGTGACATCAGGAAATAGTTGGCGTATGGAGAAGGCAAGATGGAACTTAAAGAGCTAGAATAATATTTTGCAAGGCAATGAAGTCTTTATTTCAAGAATGTGGAGGATGGTCACCAAGGTGCATCAAACCAGAGGAAATATAGAAAAAGTTGAAGAAGAAAAATGTCTAACATTGTAAAACAACTGAGATCCCTCTATACATAAGAATCCAGAGAGAGGGATACTTCTGGACAACAATGATGCAGGATGTAGTATGGTTACAATAAAGGTGTGATAAATGTTAACTTTTCTTTCAGGCAGTTGAATGTGACTTTGTTAAAACTCAGTCGAATTAGAGGTAGCCTTACATTGATTTTATTAAGGAAAAAATTATTCCTATTGAGAAAATTGACGCGATAGGGCTCAAGGGAAGGGTCCCACTTTTCTACATCCAAGAGGAGCAAATTTATCGTAGGGGATACTTCAACAGGCCATTACAATGCATCACAAAGGAGGAGGCAATAGAAGTCTTGAAGCAAGATCATGAACTAGCTCATATTAGAAGCGTAAATTTGTATGACCAATTGATGAATTTTGGTTATTATTGGACAACCATGGAGTAAGATTATATTGAGTTTGTTCGAAAGTCTAAGGCATTCCAGTTGTATGGAAACATGATCTATGCTCCTTTGGTGGACCTACACTCTTTAGCTACTCCTTATCCATTTCACACTTGGGCATTTGACCTGATAGGGACAATACATCCATCTTCGAGAGGAAATATTTGGATATTAGTGGCAACAGAGCGCTTTAAAAAGTGGGTTGATGCAATACCACTAAAGAGAGTAATAACAGGTGTGGTGACCAACTTTATTAGAGAGGATATAATTTGTCAATTTGGGATCCCCAAGGTTATTCTCTCTGATAACAAGACCCCATTTGTCAACAAAGAAGTAATGATTCTCACAGACAAGTACTCCATTAGCCATCATACCTCAACAATAGCATATCCCAATGGCAATGGTCAAGTCGAAGAAAATAACAAAACCCTTGTCAATATCCTGGCCAATACGATGGAAGACTTCTCAAGTTTATGGGATGATAAGATTCATGCAGTTCTATGGGCTTATCAAATGATAAAGAGGAAACCCACATGCTATATTTCGTTTTCCCTTATGTTTGGAGCCAAAGAAATTCTACCAGTAAACTGGAAGTTCCCTCGGCTCGATAGGCCTTATGAAGCAGCATGCTCCCTTAGAGTAGACACGTATAGTTGGAAGCATTGGATGAACAGAGGGACAATGCGATGCAACACTTGTAAATGTACACGAAGGGAATACAACAACTTCGTGAGGCTAAGAAAATTCGTAGAGGGAGAACTAGCTCTAAAGGCAACTGTAAGGAACACATGGGGGCTATAGCTGCCTAAATTTATTGAAAATTGGGAGGGATATTTTATTATGAAGGAGGCACACGATTCTGGTTACTACATAATATCTAATATGGAAGAGGATAAACCATTCAAGATTAATAACAAGTTTCTAAAAGTCTATCACGTTTAAATGAGTAACCTCAATTAGCGATATATTTTTTTGGTCAAAGCTATGTTGTAATGAGTTTGCTTGTAAAGTGTAAAAGTTTAATCTTTGCAATAAATAGAAGCGAGTTGTAACGAAATCATAAAGCATAATCTAGTACAATAATTCTCTTTTTTTATTCATATACTCAAATGGGTTACAAAATTGGTAACTATCACCCAAGAATTACATATGAGGAAATAAAAAAAAGTAATTACAAAAGCAACAAAAGAAGCAACTTCAACCCAGAAGAAACCACAAGTCAGGAGAGGATAAGAAGTCCCTAGGCAAGCCCGAATAAGCCTTCAATCATGTTCTTTAAGAAGTAATAAATCCTTCAAGTCTGTCTGGACATGGGCCCGTTCGATCAACAAGGCATCACGTTCTTGCTTGTCCTTTAGTAGAGCTTCTTCAGTAGCCTTAAATTTGTTATCAACTGCACCCAACATAGGAGATAACTCTAACAACCTAGCCTCATTAACCTATTGGTACTCTACATGTTTTAAATAAATCTCCCTCTGTCTCTCCAATTATTGGATCTTTAAAAGTTTTAAGTGGCAGTTTAACCCGTTTAGTTGGAAACCATCCTTTCCTATCTCCCTCAAGCTGCCTAGGAACCGATTAATGAGAGGCCTGGTAAGGATTGGCATTTGAGTAGTGACGACCTCAGTAATAATGGATAACAGACCCTAGAGCCCAAAACTCATCACCAAGGTGTTTGAACGAAGACAATCTATAGTGAAGATTTGAGGATGGTGAGTGGAAATCTTCTCAATAATAGAATGATTAATTGCAGATACTTGGGGATATGGGCGAAAGATCATAAGGAAAAACTTATGAGGAGCGATATTGGGTAGAGTAACCTCACAACCGAACTCACTATTAGCTGGAAGATATGTAGTGGAACAACAATTGTTGGGTCTAGTTTCCTCTAATGAGACTGACTCTTGATCAGCACAGGCAACAGTCGAGGGACCACCCTGAATTGGCTCTTTGGAAGTAGCAGACTCCCTCACACTCTGCAATGTGGGAAAGAGGAATTAGTTGGAGAAAATTCTTAACAAGTGTGTTTTTATTGTTAAGTCACCATTATAGGTGGAGTTTGCAAAGATCTTAACAAGTGTGTTCTCATTATTAAGTCACCGTTATAGGTGGAGTTGGCAAAAAATCTTAACAAATGTATTTTCATTGTTAAGTCACCATTATAGGTGGAGTTTGTGAAAAATCTTAACAAGTTGTTTTTATTGATAAGTCACCCTTATAGGTGGAGTTTGGGAAAATATTAACAAGTGTGTTTTCATTATTAAGTCACCATTGTGGGTGGAGTTGGTAAAAAATCTTAACAAGTGTGGTTTCATCGTTAAGTCACCGTTATAAGTGGAGTTTGAGACAAATCTTAACAAGTGTGTTTTCATTGTTAAGTTACCGTTATAGGTGGAGTTTGAGAAAAATCTAAACAAGTGGTTTACATTGTTAAGTCACTGTTATAGGAGGATTTTGAGAAAAATCTTAACTAGTGGTTTTCATTATAAAGTCACCGTTATAGATGGAGTTTCAAAAAAAATATTTACAAGTAGTTTTCATTATTAAGTCACCGTTATAGGTGGAGTTTTAGAAGAACCTTAACAAGTGCGTTTTCATTGTTAAGTCACCTTGAAGGCATAATGATAGCACTTGTGAAAAAAAGAGGGAAAAAAGTAAATACTTTAGTCACAACTACAGGAGTAACAATTATAGGAGTAACGACTTTAGGGGTAGTAACTGCAAGGATAACTCCAACATCCTTATGACGCTCAGCTGAACCCTCAGAAAGGGGAACCTCAGCCCTTGGCTATGAACCTTCCTCGCGAAAAGGCACAAGTTTCAAGGTTGGGGAAGGCTCCATTGAAATCATTTGACCTACAGATGATACATTATCCCCCATAAGGGCCGAAGGGACCCCTACATGAGAAGATGAACCAACGATAGCCTGAGGAACCTGGGGAGTCTAAAAAAGAGAGGGAGGAGTCAGACCTGGAGAAAGATGCAAACAATATATAAGTGTTAGACACAAGAAACACAACATATAAGGGAGGCAAAGGCACAAGGCATGAGATTACCTTGTGATGTTAGTGAAAGGGGCAAACACAACGACAGGCCTTACGAGAGGGAACTGAATAATCTACCCAGCAAGAGATGTGTCTAGGTCAGAAGTGGTAAAAACCTGAAAGCCAAGAAAGTTCTAAGTACAAAATATTGCCAAGGGGAAAAGATGGACAAAAGAGAAAAAAAAAATACCTCTGGAGGACTGGAAGATACTAGAACAACATCCAGAGGAACCATATAGAGGGGAGATGACTTAGAAGAAGCCAAATGAGTATTCTATGGATGAGGGGAAGTGCTAAAGGATTCCATAGAGGCCGTAGCTCTCTTAGAAGCCTCCTTTAAATATCGAGAGACAGATCAGTGAGAATAAGGCAACCCATACATGAGATAATGGGGAGGAGATGCATTGGCCTCAAAATTATCGAGGTGTCCTTCCATGAAAAGGCTCACAGGGGGAGAAGGCCTATCTCTTTCGACCTCCTGAATAGACAAAATATATTTGCATAAGTGTTAAAGAATATACCGCACTATGTTTAAAATGGCTAAGTGTGGGAAAACATACCTCTTTCTCTGGAGAAGAGTTGAACGAAATGACAATGGGAAAAGCATAAGGTGAAGGAACTGGAGAAACCTTCTCAGTGGTACCATGCTCAACTTTAGGACTATCATTAAGGGTAATGGAATCAACGGGAGATGGATGAGTAGAACTCCTGGGAATAGAGGTATAAGGTGGTTGTAGTACTTCGTACGCAGATTTCTTCTGGGTCATTGTACCCAGAGTTTCTTCCTGGTACCAGAGCCACTAGAAGCATAGTGGGCTCTTGAATTTTTTCTCCTTAATGCAGACCCTTTAATGGGAGCTACCAGTATTATATGAATTTCATTAGGGGAGGAACCGTAGGAGTATGTCGTTGAAACTCATGAAGCACTCGTTCAAGCTTTGCATGGCACTTCGCTAGAATGTCCCCACTCAGATCTGCAGACATTGGAGGAGGAACAAAGGAAATAGGAAATGCATCTACAGGAACTTGGGACTTAGTCTAGTATTTGGACATTGAAGAAGTCCCACTCTTAAAGTCCCTATCTTTCTTAGCGGGAGGTTTTGAAGTCCCCTCGCTAGGAGCTACATAGGTAAAAGCACCTTCGACAATTTGTTTGGGTGTGGGAGATTTCTTGGCCCTTTGTGTAATAGTGTGGATTATAGGAAGTATAGGGGTATCTCACTAGGAGGGCCTTTGGGAGTACAGATTAGAAGGAGCTCAACCCCCTAGATGGAATTGCCTTTGAGTCCTAGCTCCAAGGGTGGAAAAGTCTGAACTAATCGGTAAATTAGGGGACTTTAGATGAACTCTTCACTCTTAGCCAGCTGTGACAGCCAATACTCCAATACAAAATCCGAAGTAACATCACCCTTCCTGGTGAAGGCAGGGATATTAACTTGGACACTGGTTTCTAGCAGATAATGGAAACCACTGAGACAGTGTAGAAGGCAAAGCCCTAAAAAAAAGTAGCTCTAGCATGAGACTCCTGAAATACTGGTCGAGGAACTCCCTAGTCATAACCAAACTAATGATTGTAGTGGTTGGGGTTGTAATGTTCTGAGGTGTAACCCCATTTAGTATAGGAGGGAAGGTAGCTTGGAGTCAAAGCTAAAACTACGGAAAACGAAGGGTCCTCCACGATGAGATCCTCAGAAGTGGGTTACACCACCCTGGATGCAGGACTAAAGAAATTCCAAGCGTGGGAAAATAAATCCTCATTATAAGGCATCATAATAAAGAAAATAATTTTGCCAAAGATGCCTAAGATGTCCTTGCGGCTTTATTTTTTGTGGAAACAAAAAAGGCGATGGGGCTTAATGGTATATCCAGTTGGGAGAGGGACTGATTTGGCTTATATTTTAAGAAAATGGTAATACAGGAAGCCTGTTAAAACTATGGCATTGACCAAATTGTCCTAGTTATACTGGCCCAAAGATCGCTCCGTATACAGGAGGGTCCTATTTAACCAAGAGTAAAGTGATCCTAAAGCCATGGATGCTATAGGGAGATTGTAACGCCTGGACAAATGGATGGAGAGATTGATAAGATCCCTATGATGTTAGTCATTGGGCTTATTAGTAAGGATAATATGGGATAGAATCACAAGTATATAGACTGGAAGCTCAAGGGGTGTACCTTTTCCTGGTCCAAATTCAGCAGAGGCAGAATCACAACTAAAATAGCTAATGAAAGGGGTGAAGGTAGCTTTTTGGAAGTACCGATGCATCTCCTGCAAATCTAATCCAAGTATGCTAGGGCCTTTATTTCTTCAGCATCTAAGGCCTCATCGTGGTAGGGTGAAGTACCCGCGGGCTCAAGACCATGTATCTCGCAAATATCCTCAAGGGTAATGGTGAACTCTTCCCATGAGGCAACGAATATGTGAGTTGTGGTGTTCTAATGAGAAACCAATACTTGTAAGGCAACATTGTGTTTGGAGAGAGTGAAGTCACCAAACTTGTGGCACGATGAATACCAAATTTGGTGAGGGCATCAACATATGTGGACTATATGAATGAGTTCCAATAAATAAAGATGGAAGGGGAACCACCAGGTTCTTTAAAATCACTGTGGAAATGGGGGAAGCCACCTCGGTTGATGCAAAACCTCATAGTTCCCTCTGGGGAAAAGAAACCCCAAACAACAGTCTTCATCTTCATCACCCAAGAGAAAAGGTTCACACTTGGCACTATAAGTGCAAGTTTTACAGGCATGTAAGAAATCATCACCCTTTCCAAAGATAGGAAAGTGGCGATAAAAGCGGAGTTTCTCTTGACGATCTTCCATACGGGCAGTGTCATCCAAAGTAGGGGCAGGAATAGTGGTGGTGGTAGGCAGAGCAACAGTGGTGGGGAAAAATAGTACGTCTGGTGCACTTGAAGAAGATGTCTTGGGAGAGGTATAGGATGAAAAACTTAAAAAAAAAGAGTGGATTGGAAATAATGGAGTAACAAAGGTTGAAGGCGATAAAGGGAGAAAGAAACAAAAGAAAATCTTGAGCAACAATGGAGGATAAAACTTTCTGCTTCTAAAAGCTCTATAAGTATGGAGGCAATCACTGAGACGAAAGAGAAAAATGGCTAAGTGTTGAGTATTAGACGTTTGAAAATCAAGTGTACGTTTGAGTTTCCCACAGTGGCAGCCGCCAAAATGATTACAAAAGGGACAACTGACACTTCGGGTAGTTCTCTGAGAGTTAGAAAAACAACCCCACGTCATTAATGAGGTGATGTTTGGGAAAGAGAGGGTTGCTTTCAAGAGAAGTAAAGATTTTTGGCGCCAAATTTTTTGAAATGGGTATTTAAAGCCAAAATGGTCAATTAAAGCAAGTCCTCAGGCTATAAGACCAAATGATGATATAATAGGTTGAAGATGCATCGGGGAGAATTTTTTACCTTCCAATAAATGGAGGTTTCTCGTAGCACAGTTCCAAAAAACATGATGTCCCCTCGCCATAAGTCCAAACGAAGTTTTTCGTGGAGACATTTCTAGTCATCACAATAAATCTCTACACGAAGGGGCAAATGTAAGGAGTCTTAATGGTAATATATGAATTAGATAAATCTTACCTAATTAATATAAGAGACTCAAAATAAGGAAACAACATTTAGACAACAAGGAAGATCAGTGAAGCAGCTCAGGGAGGCAGCTCAGCGAGGAAGCCCAGCGATGTAGCCTAGCGAGGAAACTAACTGAGATATATCCTCTTCATATTCCTTTCTTACTTATTCATATTGTATCTTTTAAATACATCAACTGTAATACTGTAACGATTGTAATATTGAGTGTGAGGTCAAACAGTACTCGCGAGAGACTAGGCTTGGCAGGGCTTAGGAGAGCTTACATGCTCGATTGAATGACCTCACCATGTGAACTTTAGAGGGACTTGATTTGGAGGATTGAGAAGTGAGGAAGCATTAAGTCTTATCTTGACCTTCTTAGATACACCTGGTAAAATACCTAGAGATCTTTCATCGAGGAAACTTGTGTAGAGTAACCTTGATTTCCATCGTATATTGAGCTTTGAGCCAAACAGTTTCCTACCAAATGTCACATCTACGTTAGGTGATGTCATTATCCAGCTAAACACTATCCAATCTGTACTTGAGTAAACCACTATGGTATTGGGGCTGTTAAACTATTGGTGAGCCACCTCTGTTGTGATAGTCCTCTAACACACAGTGGTTGGGAAAAATGTATGTTTTGGCATTTAATGTTTATGAAGTAGGACTAGATATCCCATCATGCATTTAATGTTTATGACATAAAGTATGAGTGGATGTCTCATAAAGGACTGAGGCATCTCAGGAATGGTGTGGGGCTATTTATTAGCCTCAACCACTTCTGAAAAAGGGGGTTCTTTCTAGAGAGTTTTATTGCTAGAGAGAGAATATACCAAAGAGAAGTTATTGCAAATCACAGAGTTTACTCACCCACTATTGTCATTAATTATGAAGCTTTTAATACCTAACTATAGATCCCTCAGATGTTGTTGGTGTGCTGGTGATCGAGGTGGAAAACCGAGCGTCCGTGTAATATGCTAGTCGTTGTTATCGGCTTCCAACCTAAAAAAAACATAAACTTGTAATTACACTCTTAAGGAGTATAGTGGCAAGTCTGGGTATCGAATCCACAGGGAGTTAGGACGTGTGAACGTGGCGACAAAGGTAAGGTAGTTTAATCCTAAAGTTGATGTTAAAATAAAATAAAAGAAAAAGATGATTAATTTTTGGATTTTATCTATGAATTAACTAAATTCAATTAAATTAACCTACACATGCAAAATTAACTAACTAATAAGGAATTAATATGAATGAAGAAATGGGTTAAGAATACACTTCCCCAAACCCTAGTGTGTAGGCCAGTACAAAATTAGTCATAAATTAGATAATTGATCAGACCCGATCTTTAGTACTCCAAAGCATTACATATATGAGGTTCAAGCCCGAATCATACATAATCAAAGAATGAGTAAATAAGTGTTGCAATAGTTCACGCGCGTTGCATCCTTAAGCACCCCGGTTACCTAAGGCAAACGAGGTCAAGAGATCTACAATGGTTGTGAAAATATACAACACAATCTAATCACTTATTTAATTTAGAGGACAAATTTTATATCTATGCATACCACATCGGGTTGGGTACAAGAATCCTTTAAAAACTTCAAAACTAGGGTTCTTGGATACAATAATCCTTTAAAAACTAACTATAAAGAAACCCTAACTACTAGCCTCCTACAACTTGAAGTAAAAAAACTCCATTTTCTTCCTACTAGGTTTCTAAATCCTAAGAAAATATTAAATTATATGCCAAAAGGAACTCTCTCTCTTCTTTTCTTCATTAATCTAGGGCTTGGATTTTTATAATACCCAAATATAACTTTTCCAATCCCTCTCCACGTTTTACAACTAATAAAAAGGAATTATACAAGAAATTTCAAGAGTCGAAACTCTTGAGCTTCCATAATTAATTTTAACTTTGACTTTCTTTCTCCAACTTTGACTTGCCATATCTTTTGATCCAGAGCTCCGATTTGACTTCCGTTTCTTCCTATGTTATTATAATTTAGATCTATTCAACTTTATAGTTTTCCCCACCTCCGGAATATGGCTGTAAAATTATGAAAATGCCCTTTAACTCCCCCATTTCTTGCTTTCTTTCACTGTTTTTCGTTCTCTTTTGTACTAATTTGCATGAAATACCTGTAAAGTACATAAGAGATACACAAAATATAAAATAGTTTCCAAAAAGGGTTAGTGGAATAAATATAAGACAAATTCAAGATATTTACAATGCACGGGATCATAAAAACACCGAAATTAAGGGGATAAATGTGAAGAATTTATGCCTAATCAAATCCTCATAACTTAGAACTTTGTGCGTCCGGAGAGATGTAAGAGAAATGAGTTGACTTTTGAAATTCCTTTTATTAAAATAAAATTCCACTTTCGCAGGCAAGTGATTGCATTGAGCATATGCAATAAGCCTTTAAACCCATAAGTTACCCTAGTAGGACGAGTTTTGTTTCGTGAGGATTTGCAGTGAATACACCCACAGAATTCTTTATTGGCTCAAATAGATATCAAAATACTTAAAAATTGTACAATTTAAACTTTTTGAAAAATAATCACCATAAATTCATATTCAAATGTCTCAAACCATAGTGTGTATGTGCAAAGCCAGAAATTAAACCTCAAATTTCCACCGATTGAGCATTACATTACTTTTCAAAAATTCATTTTGATTCAAATTCTTATGGATGCACTCAAAAATGAATCACTCGGATTGTGGTTGTTTTCTCTCGGTATGCATGATATATAGAGTAAATATAATGGACACAAATTCACGCATACAAAATTGAAAAGAAGGAAATATATGATGAAAAGATCTCATCATCGTAATACAGTTATTAGGAAACGGGAAACATCATCTCTTAATCACACCATTTTAATCTCTTTTATTATCTTTTCATGTCTTAGCTCTCCATGCAGTAATTAATTTCTCCATTCGGACTCGGTTAGGATTTTTTGGGTTAAAAAGTGTAAAGGGTAAAAATGGGAATGTTCGTGTAGAAGGGTGTCTACCTATAAAAAAGTAAAAATATTATTTTATTAGAAATACTGAGAAGAAACCCAGGGTCCCGACAGAAACTCATATTGAGCAGGAACCCCCCCAGGGTCCCGGTAGAAACTCATATTGAGCAGGAACCCCCCCGGGGTCCCGGTAGAAACTCATATTGAGCAGGAACCCCCCCGGGGTCCCGGTAGAAACTCATATTGAGCAGGAACCCCCCCGGGGTCTCGGTAGAAACTCATATTGAGCAGGAACCCCCCGGGGTCCCGACAGAAACTCATATTCAGCAGGAACCCCCAGCGCCACTGCAAGTATCAGCGCCGTTGCAAGTGTCAGCGCCGCTGCAAGTGTCAACGACGCTGCAAATGTCAGCGCCGCTGCAAGTGCCAACGCCGCTGCAAGGGACAGCGCCACTGCAAGTGTCGGCGTCGCTTCAAGTACCAGCGCCGATACAAGGGTCAACGCCGCCGCAAGTGTCGGCGTCACTGCAAGTGTCAGTGCCGCTCCAAGTGCCTGCGCCGGTCGAAGTGCCAGTGCCGCTTCAAGCGTAAGCGCCGCTTCAAGTATCAGCGCCACTTCAAGCGTTAGCGATGCTTCAAGTGTCAGCACCACTTCAAGCGTCAGCGCCACTTAGAGCGTCGGTGCCACTCTGACCGCCGGCACCGGGACAAGGGCCGGCACCGCCTCACATGTCAGCGCCGATTCAAGCATCAGCGCTACCTCAGGCGTCAGCGCCACTTCGAGCGTCGGCGCCACTTCGAGCGTCGGCGTCGCGACAAGGGTCGACGCCGCCTCACATGTCAGCGCCGGTTCAAGCATCAACGCTACCTCAGGCGTTAGCGCCACTTCAAGCGTCAACACCACTTCGAGCGTCGGTGCCGCCTCACATGTCAGCGTCGGTTCAAGCATCAGCGCTACCTCAGGCGTCAGCGCCACTTCAAGCGTCAGTGCCACTTCAAGCGAAGGCACCACTCCGAGCGTCGGCACCGCGATAAGGGTCGGCACCGATTCGAGCGTCAGTGCCGCGACAAGGATCGGCGCCGCCTCACATATCAGTGCCGGTTCAAGCATCAGCGCTACCTCAGGCGTCAGCTCCACTTCAAGCATCAGCTCCACTTCGAGCGTCAGCGCCACTCCGAGCGCCGGTGCCGGGACAAGGGTCGGCGCCGCATCACATGTCAGCGCCGATTCAAGCATCAGTGCTACCTCAGGCGTCAGCACCGCTTCAAGCGTCAACGCCACTTCGAGCGTCGGTGCCACTCCGAGCGTCGACACCGCGACAAGGGTCGGCGCTGCCTCACAGGCCAGCGCCACTTCGAGCGTCGGCGCCACGACAAAGGTCGGCGCCGCTTCGAGCGTCGGCACTACGACAAAGGTCAGCGCCGCCTCACATGTCAGCCCCAATTCAAGTATCAGCGCTACTTCGAGCATCGGCGCTGCTTCAAGTGTCGACGCCGCTGCAAGCGTCAGCACCACGACGAGGGTCGGCGCCGCCTCACATGTCAGCGCAGATTCAAATATCAACGCCACTTCGAGCATCGGCGCCAGGACAAAGGTCGGCACCGTTTCAAGTGCCAGCGCCGCTTCAAGGGCCACTACAATAATGACAGTTGAGAGAGTCGGCGTCACCGCAAGAGTTAGCGCCACTGTAAGGGTCACTGCAGAAATGTTATTCGAGAAGTGCTGCTACAGGGGTTTCCATCATGAAACGGCAGTCTCTAAATGAACAACATCACTAACACTTTACTTTCTTGTACAGGTTGCCTAGTCGAGCAAGCAGGGCTCGAAAAGGCGCGTTGGTACCTCCTGGGAGTTTTGGCTTGGCGGCTGAGGGACAAGGTATGTTGAGCAAGCTCAACCACTTAGCACTATAGGATTGAGAGAATACTAGTAGGAGACCCTAGAGTCACCCAATCCTCACACACCTCACACTTAGTCACAAGTGAAGTGAGCAGCCAAAGGGTTGGCTGCTCACAAGAAAAGAACTATTTATAAAATGATTTTAGAGGAGAGGGTCCTCTAAACCCCTCTCAAGAAAAATGATTTTAGAAGGAGGTCCTCGAGACCCCCCTCATGCTTGCAAATATTTTAGAGGAGGTGGTCCTCGAGACCCCCCCTCAAGTTTACAAAGTTTTTATCAAAGTTACCATTTCAAAAGATATTTAGCAAATCAGATATTTTGTCTCCATTAGAAGACATATTTGCTTTTGAACTTTGGTCGGCGCTAGGGGGCATCTGCCAGAAGGGACAGGCAGACCTGCCTGTAGGTAGGGACAAATAGTACACTGCAGACTTTGTCCCTCACCAACCCTCTAAGTTTTGGCGCCAAAAGTGCCAACCCAGCCTTAGTGCCCAAGTATAAATAGGACCCCTGGGCAAGGTCATAGGGACGGAGACAAGAACAATTGCACTGTTACTCTGCTAAAATATCACCAGACCTACCTAGTATTCTCTCCCTGCTCATTCTCTTAGTGTTGAGTGCCTTGTTCCTTCACTCCCCACTGACAGCCATCACTCTCAGGTGTTTCCCTTGAGAAAATTGCTATTTTTGCTGTGAAAGTTCATCTTCTTGCAGGGAGTGAGTTGAAGCTTGAGTTCCATTGTTACCAGAAGGAGAAGTTTTCTTCAGAAGTTGCACCAGGAGACCTTGAAGACTTGAAGACAGTGTCCATTGGAGTGGGTCACGCCTCACCCTTTCCCGTTATTCATAGACCCCAGTCTCACTACCCTCCTACATTTGGCGACTCTGCTGGGGAGGCATCCTCATTTCCATAGACAAATAAGGTTTCAATGTCTCTAAGCAGTTGGTTTTTGAGGACATTCCATCTAGTAATGGAGCTCACAGTGACCAGACTAATCAGGAAGAAGTGGTGGTGATCGGAGCCAAAGCGCCAGCACCTCAGTGAGGGCAGACCAGTTCGCCGGCAGTGGCTCTAATGGCAGGTATGAACCTTATGGCAATGTTTTTTGACTTTTTAAAGAAAAACAATGTGGATCTATCAAACTTGGGTCAGGGTTGTGTGACACCTGCCGCTGCCCCTTCCGGAGGGGTAGCCACTCCTATTACGATCCGGCAGAGACGATTCCGTCTCGGAAGGCGGCGCCGGAGCAGGTCCCGGCGCCAACAGGTTCTCCAGTTCCTAAAATCACATGTTTGGAGGAATCACCCTCCAAGACTGTTACTATGGAAGAAGTGAGGAAGCTCCTCTCCTCCTCTCAAAGAGGGGGTTCCCACCTAAGAGGTCGAGAACCCCCACCAGAAACAAATGGCAAACCACGCATCTCCCCAAACGCAACACGACCAGTTAAAAAAATTCGTCAACACCACAAGGGGATAAGACGCCCTGGGTCGAGGAACCCTCGACGGGGCAAGATGTCGAGACACCCCCGATTTCTGATGAGGGACCCGTATACGCGATGCCAAGCCGCGAGACCCCCGACCTCTGAGGAGAGGCCACCATACCGTCATAGGCCGAGACCCCTATCCCTGAAAAATTCAAAGGTGCCGAGACACCACTGCCCAAAGCAACTAGGGCTTTCGAAGAATCCAAGGTAACTGGCGAGGGATTCTCGGACATAGGGTCGCCTTGCAACAAACCACGGGTCGAGACCCCCCCTTTTTAAAAAAAAATCATGGACGTCGAGACATCTAAGGTCGAGATACCCCCGTCAACACCAACATGTGCCGAGACACCCAAGGTCAAGATACCACCAGATGCCAACAGCGGATCGGGTGAGGGACCCTCGACTATGGGACACGAGGAACCCAAAATGGAACTCGCAATCTCCAAGACACTCCCAACCATAGACTGACTCAGCGGAGTATTCCCCATATTTACACCAGCGCGCGAGGAGCCGCTGCCAACGCTGTGATATGTCAAGATACCTATAGAGGAGAAATCATTACACGAGGAACCTATAAAAAAACCCGTCATGGGCGAGAGACCCTCATGTGCAGAAATAGCAGGCGAGGAACCCTGGGGCGTGGACTCCGAGCGTGCGAGGTCTTGAATGGGGTGAGAGACCCTTGCCTCCTATCTCGCGGTGAGCCCCTATCTTTACAAGGAGACGAGACACCCGCAACCGCCTCTACCTGATTCGGCGAGGAACCCTTGGTTGGGTGACACGAGGAACCCCATGTTTAGGGCAAAGCGCGAGGAACCAACACCAATTTCAACAGTTGTCGAGACCCCCCTTTAAACATAATAGGGGTCGAGACACCCTCACTCAAAACCCCTCTCCAAACAAAGCTCTACCAGGCGAGGAACCCTTGGGTCCGCGCCTCGCGCGAGGAACCCATAAATAAAGAATTCTTAAATTTCGAGGAACCCAAGGGCAGCAACCAATGCGCAAGGAACCCCTTACACGGTAAGGGTTCAAAGTTGCGCTAGGTAAAGAACCACTGCCTATGTGGGAAGCAAGTTCGATCAAATAACTCTCGTTGGAGCGTGAGGAATCACACTCAAAAATGCCAACAGCACCAATAATCGTAGAGGTGGCTCCGCTGCGGAAAGCGGCGCCGAAACAAATAGTTGCATTAGTGACAATTCTTGCGAGAGAGACCAACGATGCTAGAGGTAGCGCCAACAAAAAAAATGGTGACCAAATAACTCTCTAGCAAAGAAAGTGACGATGGAGTATTCACCCTCAAGGACACCTTAGAGGAGACCCTACTCACTTGTAAGACATATCTTACTCCCGATCAGCTAAGTAAACTTGCCTCACTTTATTATTTTTTGAATATGTTCATTTCACAAGTATTTGATTTGTGTTCTAGAAGCATTTCATAAATATGCTAGCTGATTTACTTGATAAAAAGAAAATCACACATGCTATAATTTTTTAGATGCTCAGTGATAAAATTCAAAAACACGCATAGTAGTTATTTGTTGGTATAACTCACTAAAAAAAAAGTATTATTCATAATCAATTTTATGGATTTTATCCGCATAAATATTGGTGGTTTTCAAAACCACATGTCCTCTTGTTAAATATTATAAATCTAAAAAAAAGAAAAAAGTCAAAGCATGACGTCTATTATTTTGTTTATATCATGATGAATAAAATAAAAAGGCAGAGGCCAATTTTGGTGTCTCGGACAAGGAACCTGCAGTCCCAAAGGCTCCTGACGAGGAACCCCCGCATTCAAGGTCTTGGACGAGGAGCCATACACAATATTTTTAATAAGTTTTATGTTCCCTCGCCATAACAATTATTATATGAGGCAATTAGTCGAGCAACTGGTGAACTGCTGCACCAGCACCAAATTGTTCCTCACCAACACTACAGACCCTATATGGGTTCCTCGACCACCAAACAGATAAGTCTTACAAATATTTCTGAAAGTAAACATAGATTAAAAAAACAATTATTCAGAAAAATTGGTTGCTCGAAATCACGATTGGATTTCGCAAAACAAGAAATTCATTTGATGATTCATCAACCACCAAGGTCTGACTCGGTGTCCGTCGTTCTTAACAGTAACCATGGTGTCCCTCATTCTTAACAGTAATCGAAAAAAGGGGGAAAGTAAAAGCTGAAAAAAAAGATGACACTGACTAAATGAGACGGTACCCATATCTTCAAACACAGAAACCCAATTGAGTTGCTCGGCTTCAAAAGTTGAAGCCATCACCTCATTTTTAAAAAAAAATGCCTATCTCATTCTGTTGAATCACGCTAAAAAAAAAGAAAGAAATCAAAGGCATGATTGGCTAAGCCTTCACAGTAATCACCGATTTCATCAAGATCATTTGGCCACCACTACTCGTGTAAGCCACATCGTCTGAACATAGGCATATCACATAGAAACCTTGTCAACCAATCTCAACGACGATCCAATTAGATCCAATCACCCCACATCCGAGTAACCCATTTGAATGATGATAAGAAAAAAAAATCTCAGGAAAAGAAGATGAGGTACCGGTGTTGAGGAAAACGTTGGGCCGTGGATTTATAGAGTGAAAAAAATCAACCCAAGTTCTTTTTTCTCTTAATCGGATCCACTAGAGATCTATATGTTATACCGAGAAGAGAGATAAGTTTGATACCCCTTGTGAAAACATCGGGTGAACCCACTGAATCTTCCGAGGAGCGTTTTTCCCCCCTTCATGATGTCCTCTGTACAAGAAAAGAAAACAATATGGAGGTATTCCCAAAAGAAATGCAAACGCGTGTTCTCTCTCTCTCTCTCTCGTGGTTAAAATTCAGGAGGGATGCCTTTAAGGAGTTGTGAGAAAAGGGCACACCCAACTCCTCTCAAAATGGGTAATAGAGAAGAATGAGTCAGCAGGCGTTTTTAACAACACACCTGGCATAACAATACGAGCACAGAGTAATCTCTCATTTTTTTAGGGGGTCTCTCGCCCCTTCGAGGAATACAACAAGTGGCTCCACGTATTCACCCTTTTTTATTTTTTATTTTTTTGAAAAAAAAAGGTTACGAATGATATAAAGTGTAGGGCTCTCGCTTAAGAGTTAGAAAAGATATTGCTAAGTCATGCTCGCGCTCAGCTCGAGTAATATATCTAGAATGCCTCCCCCCCCCCCCCCTTCCCAAAAAAAAATATATGTTAAGGGACTTACTCTCCCTTTAAACTACTTTTGGGGTTCAAATGTTTAAAACATCTTGAGGGATTAATTTTTTTGAAAAAAGGTTGAGAGGACTCACTCCTCCCTTTAAGTTATGCTTTGAATAAAAAAAAATAAAAAAAATTATTGAGGGGGCTCAACCCCCCTCTAAGTTATGCTTTGATCCAAATGCTAAAAAAATGTAATGGCGGGCTCGCCCCTCCCTCTAAGTTATGCTGGAATAAAAAATGGAAACAATTATTGAGGGCGCTCATCCCTCCTCTAAGTTATGCTTTGGTCCAAATGCTAAAAAAAATGTAGAGGCGGGCTCGCCCCTCCCTCTAAGTTATGCTGGAATCAAAAATGAAAAATTGTTGAGGGGCTCACCCCCCTCTCTAAGTTACGTTTTGATTCAAATACGGAAAAATGAAATGTTGAGGGGGGCTCACCCCTCCCTCTAAGTTATGTTTGGATTAAAAAAAGGGGAAAAGGTTTAGGGGGGCTCAACCCCTTCTAAGTTATGTTTTGGATCAAATGTTGAAAAACTATCGAGGGGGATTACCTCTCCCTCTAAGTTATATTATAAAAAAAAGGTCCTAAAAGAATATGCAAGAAGTACCCCGCAGCTAGAGGGGCCGCTTCCAAATTTCAACTTGCTCAGTTATTTGCAAGTACCCCGCAGTTAAAGGGGAAACTTTTAAAATTTTAAACTTGCTCAGCTATATGCAAGTACCCCCCAGTTAGAGGGGCAACGTCCAAATTTTTACTTGCTCAGTTATATACAAGTGCCCCGCAGTTAGAGGGGCAACTTCAAAATTTTAACTTGCTCATCCCATATGCAAGTACCCCGCAGTTAAAGGGGAAACTTTTAAAATTTTTACTCACTCAGTTATACGCAAGGGCCCCGTAGTTAGAGAGGAGCTTCAAAATTTTAACTTGCTCATCTCATATGCAAATACCCCATAGTTAGAAGCGGGAAGTTCAATATTGAGGTTCTCATATAAAAAAGAGTAACTCAAAGTATTGAACAACTCCAAATATACATATAAGGTACGACAGTTTAGTACCTACGGCTCCAAGGGCATCGGAGCGCTCACTGTCTTGAGCAATTGCCAAATATAAATATAAGGTACGACAGTTTAGTACCTACGGCTCTAAGGGCATCGGAGCGCTCACAGTCTTGAGCAACTGCCAAGTATAAATATAAGGTACGAAAGTTTAGTACCTAAGGCTCCAAGGGAACTGGAGCGCTCACAGTCTTGAGCAACTGCCAAATATAAATATAAGGTACGACAGTTTAGTACCTACGGCTCCAAGGGCATCGGAGCGCTCACAGTCTTGAGCAACTGCCAAATATAAATACAAGGTACGACAGTTTAGTACCTAAGGCTCTAAGGGCATCGGAGTGCTCACAGTCTTGAGCAAGTGCCAAGTATAAATATAAGGTGCGCCAGTTTAGCACCTAAGGCTCCAAGGGCACCGGAGCGCTCATAGTCATGAGCAAGTTCCAAGTATAAATATAAGGTGCGCCAGTTTAGCACCTAAGGCTACAAGGGCACCGGAGCGCTCACAGTCATGAGCAAGTGCCAAGTATAAATATAAGGTACGACAGCTTAGTACCAAAGGCTCCAAGGACATCGGAGCGCTCATAATATTGAGCAATTGCCAAGTATAAGTATATGTGCGACAGTTTAGCACCTAAGGCTCCAAGGGCACCGGAGCGCTCATAGTCATGAGCAAGTGCAAAGTATAAATATAAGGTGCGCCAGTTGAGTACCTAAGGCTCTAAGAGCGCCGGAGCGCTCACAGTCTTGAGCAAGTGCCAAATATAAATATAAGGTGCGCCAGTTGACCACCTGTGGCTTCAAGGGTATCGGAGTGCTCACAGTCTCGAGAAAGTTCCAAGTATAAACGTAAGGTGCTCCAGATGAGCACCTATGGCTCCTAGGGCACCGGAGCGCTCACAGTCTTGAGCAAGTTCCAAGTATAAATATAAGGTGCGACTGTTTAGCACCTAAGGCTCAAAGAGCGCCGGAGCGCTCACAGTCCTGAGCAAAGGCCAAGTACAAACATAGGGTACAATTGATTAGTACCTAAGGCCCCAAGGGCATCAGAGCACTCATAGTCTTGAGCAACTGCCAAGTATAAATAAAGGGTACAATAATTTCGTGCACAAGTTTCTCGACATTACAAGACACTTCTGCACGAGGGGGCTAATATTGAGAAATCCTCAAGCAAGTGAACAAATAATAAAATAAGCTTGGAGTGGGGGACCCACTTAGAGTGACTCCACCTGCCCAAGATTGCCAGTTTGACAGAAAATAGCCAAGGGCGAGGGGCCCGTCGCCAACAACCCCTCCGCCCAAGATGAAAGGCCCCAGAAGAAGGCCAAGGACGAGGGGATCACCGCGAGTAACCCCTCCGCCCAAGATAGAAGGCCACAGAATAAGGCCAATGGAGAGGGGCTCACCGTGAGTAACCCCTCTGCCCAAGATAGAAGGCCACAGAAGAAGGCCAAGAGCGAGGGGACCATCGCGAGTAACCCCTTCGCCTAAGAAGAAATGCCAACAAAAGAAGGCCAAGGGTGAGGGGCTCACCTCACTTAACCCCTCCGCCCAAGTTTATACTGAGATAAGGAGGTCCACTATAAGTGTCCTCATTTACAAAACTTGGGATGAAGTGACATAACATTTAATGACCCTAAGGGGAATGATGAAGAAATCCTAGGGTCCCAGAAAATAAATGAATTTATGGCATACAAAGCCTTTTGGTCTACCCAACACAAAAGACTTTGCACGAGGGGCTAATGTAGAAGGGTGTCTACCTATAAAAAAGTAAAAATATTATTTTATTAGAAATACTGAGAAGAAACCCAGGGTCCCTACAGAAACTCATATTGAGCAGGAACCCCCCCGGGGTCCCGGTAGAAACTCATATTGAGCAGGAACTCCCCGGG